>OZ005662.1:39318803-39711303 GCA_963930645.1 Salticus scenicus
CCAACCTTGGTGGGGAAAAAAAAAAAAAAAAACAGGAGATTTTACGTAATTTTAAGGGAGTAAAAGGGAGATTTACGGTTTCGTGGAGAAATATATATATATATATGTGTGTGTGTGTGTGTATATATATATATAAATCTATTTTATTCAATACCTGATACTTTTTTAACCCTTTGCGGCGCAAGACAATTCAGATCATTTAAATTATACTGCCACCAGAATTTATGAATTAAATTAAACTAAAAGAAATTTTAAATTTTAAGGTTAAAAAAAAAACGGCATTTTCTGCTATGTTATAAACGTAAATTTTTGCTAAAAAATTTCCGGTATGAAATTTTTCAGCTAGATCTTAAATTTTGCGTCCTCGCAGCGAGGACAGCGCGCGTTAAGGGGTTAACTAAAAAGACCTAATATAGCTTTTGTTTGGTGACTTATATTTTAAACGTATTGGGGGAAAAACAAATAGTTAACAAGTTCATTAACAATGTCTGAAAATAACTACATATGTAAAGAACATTGAGCACTTCTATTACTCCAGTTGGTTCTAAAATCTAATAAAACAAGTTTTTATGAACATTTATCCAGAGTTTCCCCCAGATAATTTCAGGCATAGACCTTATATATATAGACTACGCCATCAATAGGACTTCCCATTATAGTGAATGTCTTCAACATGAGGGTGTAATCTGAAACCTTCATCCTTTGCGGTCAGCACCGTATGTCACGTGACATGGAATTGAGGGCGATTCTTCCAAAAGAAAGCACAGAATTCAAACAAAAAATTCTCCCCTTCAGAATGGTTTCTCACAAAAGATTTTTTTTTTTTTAATAATTAATCTATGACATTTTAGCTTTTCAACGATGCGTAAATCTAAAGGCTTAAATAAAAAGTATGTGTACAATAGAGAAATTAAAAAACTCTAAACTACTTTCTTTCCTATGGAAAAATCACATAATATTCATTCTCGTCTCTATCTTCTGGTCTACATCACGTGATAATTTCGCTGGGGAAGCTACTTCATGTCGCAGACAGATAATGAGGAGGGATGCGTGGTCTATTATATAAGGTCTATGATTTCAGGAGGTTGCTGCAACTTGCTTCGAAAAAGAAAGAAAGAGAGAGAGAAAAAAAAAAAACACTATTCTTGCCCTATTTTATTTATTTTTTCCCATTACTGCCTTTATAGTAAATAACCTACAAACTGAAGATAAATGCTGTAAATATAAATAAAACTATTGTGTGTGACAATCAGCATATTAACAACAAGTAAAAAAAAAAAATAATAATAATAAAAAATGTTAAAACACAAGACTTTTTTCTTTTTTGTATATGCATTTAACACTAAATTTTTAAATTAAGTGGTTAGATTTTAAATGTGAAATATGCCCTTAAAAATTCAAATCTGCCCCGAAGAATTTAAATTTTTTTTTTTTTTTTTTTACTAGCAGTACCCTAAATTTTTTTAAACCCCGGTGGAAAATGTTTGATTCTTTTGTTGTAGAATGAGAAAGCTTGAGCTTTAAAGGATGTTTGATCATTGACTGGAGGGAGGGAAAATGGAAGGGGGGGGGGGGTCAAACGATAATTACCTTAGTGTGGACTATTAAACATTTCTACTTCTTTATAGTCTCTAAAATCTAATAAAGCAAGTTTAAAATGAATATTGACATTTTTGTTGTGGCTTGTGGATGGAGAAACAATGGGAAGCAGAAGAGTTCCATAGAGCAATGATCACCGATCGGTAGTTGGAGATAAGAAAATGCGGGGGGGGGGATTTAAAAATAATTATGTGAGCGAGAAATATTGAAGGATTCTATTTCTTTAGAGATTTCTTCAGAGATTCTAAAATCTCATAAAATAAGTTTTAAATAAATATTGACATTTATGTTGTGGATGGAGAAAGATTGTGAATTGGAAGGCTTTCATAAATCCGAAAAGATGGTACTTACGAATTGTCAAAAATTAGCGTTTTTATCCGATTTTTCGAAAATATTAGAAAAACAGAAGAAATGCGCATTAAAACGTAAAAACGGGAGACAGGACTAAAAAACGGGAGTCTCCCGTGAAAAACGGAAGAGTAGGCAGGTATGTAGATATAGTAATTTAAACGATTTTTAAACACTGATGTCAAGTTTGCTTTTCTATACAAACAGAATAAATACGGTTTCGATATGTAATACACACACACACACACAACACGCATATAGATATTTAAATATTATTATTTAAAATATATCTGTTCATGTATTTTGTAATTCTTTAAGTTTTATAGGCTAAAATTTTTAGAATGCTATCGAAGGGAGATCAAGAGGTTTATCAAAGCGATTATAAATTCATGGAAAAATTACCTGATATTTCACCGAGAAAAAGTTTTCATCGGGGAGAGAACACGTAATTTATTGCAGGGAGGTTCAGTCCTCACATTATGAAAAATATTAATTTTAATTGTGTTTAGAATTCATATGAATATTATTACTTTAATATTTTATGTCTTATTCTATGAATTTAACACCCGGAGTATCTCAAAGTTGGTATCTCAAAAACGGCTCTAACGATTTTCTTGAAATTTGTTATATAAATCCATTTCTTTCTCATGTATTAAGGGATTATTAGAGGAAAATTAACAATCATCCTGCTTAGGTAGGTCATCTTCAAATCTCGGAAATTTGTGTTTCAAAAAATAACTCTACCATTTTTTTTCTCTTATTTTTTACCTCGTTCCATGTAAGCTTCGTTTTATATTTCTTTATAAGTTTCTCTTACCGGAAAAATTTTAGGTTTCTACTTCTTTAGGTCACTTTTATGAGTTTTATGCTTTCTGATCACATTCTTTCTCAAAAATGCATATAATACGTGAAATTGTGGGTAATGGAAGTTGTGTGGTTGTTTCACACCAGATTTTTTTTACAGTAATCCTCTGCAAATGTTGTTACGATTAAATAACAATAAAATTACTTTAAAAAATGATTGGTGTGAAAAAAAAGGCGGGTACTAAAAACTGTACGGTTCATAATTAGATGGTTGGCAAGTATGTATTTTTAGGCATAGTTGCAAACTATTTTCTTTTTCTCGGTAGAATTTTCACCAGAAAATTTATATTAGTACTAGCAGGCTTTGCCCGCTTCGCTGGTCACTATATTTAAAGGAAACTCTTTTCTATATAGCTTTATGAAAAAAAGAAAAATAATAATACTGAAATTGCTCAAAAGCTCGCTTTGCGTTACCGCTGCCTTCGGCAGCAACTTATTCGTCTTCGCAGCTTCCGGTGCCTGTCCCTATTGGCTGTGGCAATGGTTTACCCATGGGCTTCCATTTGGGTGCTTATCATATATGACAGTTTTGGTACGGACAGTATCGAAAAATTTGATGTAGCCCTTTTATATTTGAATCTCAGTTACATATGAACAACATTATACGTGAATTACATAATATTTGCTTTCAAGTTATTTCCTATATTTATTTGATTTAATCGATCAACCATAAAATGACAGCAATTTCAAGCCAAATTTAATATTACAATATACTATGATCGGCTTCGTCTATCACAGGAGACAATTATTATTTATTTATTTATTTATTTATTTATTCATTTTTATTTATTTATTTATTTTTGTTATATATACTTCATGCTTAGTTAATAGTAGTTGGTATATAGAAAAATAAATAAATTAATTAATATGTAAACTTGATCATGGTACAGCCTTATTATAGCTTTCCTTGGCGACTTTTGAATTTTTATCTTTTCCTTGCCGAAAAATGTCCGATCTACATCAGCATCAAAATTTAAAAAATTGTCCAGAATTATCAATAAGTAAATACGTTTAATATAATGCTGAATTAGCTTTTATGCCAAGCGTGATTTATCCGTGCTAAAAAGAGAATCTAAAGTTGGGGTATATAAAAAAAATGCTGTGAAATAAAATGCAGAAGAAACATGCTAGATTTGTATTATTACTATTTTATTTTAAAGTTATAAAGACGTCCTTTTCTCATTCACCAATTTAACATTTAGTAATTTTTTATTTTTCGAGTGAAACCATATTTCATTTTACGTTGAGAAAAAAAAAAAAACTTTTTTGGCAACAATTAAAAACTAGTTGGCTTAGGTGGACTCTGCTCAGTTCCCCATCATATTTATGTTCTCATAAATTTCTAGTACGAGACACATTATAATCATGTTAAAAGAAATGAATTTCACCAAAGCTTGATACAGTGACAGAATGAAATCCCTGCCTAATAGGCTATCCACCGTTCACTTCGATATATTTATCTTATTCTAATCTATTAATTTATTTTATCGGGGTCAATTCCGTTACTTAGTTTTCATGATACTATTTCCAATGCAATAATCCTCAAAATTCATACTTATAGGAAAAATTTACAATTTCGCTATGTTGATAAAATCGTAAATTACGAATAATTTACGAAAGTTTCCTATTAAAATATTTGTATTCAATCATGTTCAAACAAATATCATAAATGTAATTTTGAAGTTGTCTAATGTATTTATGATCCTCAAAATGGAAGTTTATGCTCAATTTTGCCTTATTCTGATATGTTAAGTAAATCGTAAATTCCAACTAATTTACGAATTTTTTTAATTGGAAAAATCATAGTCTATGATATTCATGCCAGTATCCTAAATCATATTTTGAAAGTGGTTTGACACCTTTACGATGAAAATATCCCTCAAGATTGACTTTTATGTGAAATTTTGCTCTATTCTGCCATGTTAAGAAATTCGTAAATTTCCAATAACTCACGAAAGTTTTATATTGGAAAATTCATAGTCATTAAAATTCATGCCAGTGTCCTAAATAATATTTCAAAAGTAGTCTGACATCTTTACGATGAAAATACCTCTAAAAATTGACGTTTATGTGAAATTTTGCCCAATACTGCCATGTTAAGAAATTCGTAAATTTCCAATTACTTGCGAAATTTTCAAAGTAGCATATTTATAGTTACTGATGTTCATTTCGGCATCAAAACTGATATTTTAAAACTGATCTGACATTTTTACAGTAAAAAGTTTCTATTTAATGAACGTTTAAGTGAATTTTTGTCCTATTCTCCCATGTTAAGAAAATCGTAAATTTCTAATAACTCACGAAGTTTTTAAATTCGAATGTTGCAAATGAATAGGGTTTTTGCCAGTGTCGAAAGTAATATTTTAAAACTGATCTGACATCTCTGCGGCAATTTGTTCTTGAGATATCGTGTACACAGACTAACAAACTAACAGATACCCTACAGACAGACACCATACAAATTTTGTCATTTTCGGATTCCTGACACCTTAAAACGTGTAAAAAATTTACATTAAGGCAATCACCAGTTTATCATTTTCATATTTTAATTAATTTTTAAAAAATCTATTCAAATTTCCGGTATAAACAGTAGCTTGTCCTATTCCAGACTATTAACTATCTCTGTACAAAATTTCATTCAGATCCGTTTAGCCGTTGTGGCGTGATTGAGTAACAAACATCCATACTTCCATACAAACTTTCGCATTTATAATATTAGTATAGATTTAAATATTAATTTGAATTAATCAAATATTTCTGTTCGACAGCGTGTAAGTGCAGTAACACACAGAGGCTCATTTGTTTGTATGATAAATTAGCATAGTGACTATTATATAAAATAAATAAATAAATAGGTAAACATTATCGTGCTACACAACTTTATTATGTCGCTCCATTGGCGGCTTTTGAATTTTTGTCGCCATATTAGCAATGGATTTTTTTTTTTTTTTTTTTTAATGAAAAGGGGAAGACTATTTTGCTAATAATTTTATCAGACACCTTTTTGTTTATACATAAGAATCCTTCATATTCTGCTTATATTTTTAATGGTTTTTATTTTTAAAATAGTGCTTGTTGAAATAAATTTGCTATCTTTAAAACTGCATTTTTCTGTAAACTTTCTATAAAAATAAATCATTCATGCTTTTATATTTCTGATGCGTTACTTAGATTAAAATGGCTGTTGCTATATTAAACTTCTTGTCGAAAAACGTTCGGTGTACTTCAACACCAAAATGCAAAAAATCGCCCAGTAGGATCTGTTAATGAAACTGGTAAAATAAAAATATGGTTCACAGAGTTTAAATAATCTATTTAAAAAAAAACTCTTAAAACCCAAATTTGAAAAAAAAAAAAAAAAAAGAAAGAAAAGAAAGAAAGAAACTTTTTTGTTTATTAATCAAAAAAATTGATGAAATTTGAAATGCAAGTTGGTCTTGTGAGGTACGGGCTGTATATTACATTTTTGTGCTCGTGAGAGAAAAATTAAAAAAATTTGAAAACTGCAAATTTTAATCCCATTTCAAAAACATGTCACTTTAATGAGTGGCAGATTTTTTTTCCCTCCTAATAGTCCAAGCGGCGGCTGCAAAAAATTGACTTGATAAGGTACGAAGCTGATTTTTTCCTATAGATAGAATTCATTGTTACAATGAAAATCTGATAGGATTGCCTGGTCAAAGCCGTCAAGTTTAAAAGAAACAACCTCACTTCCGGTCACAATTTAAACGATTTTCGAACCCCAAAAGGTATGAAGATGGAACCGGTGCTAAAATGTAGAGATTAATATGCTCTTTAAAATGGCATAGGGTTGCCTGGTCAAAACCGTCAAGTTTCAGAGGTTGCCTCGATAATAGGGGTCAAATTTAAACGATTTTCGAACCCCACAAGTGTGAAGATGAAACCGGTGCTAAAATGTAGAGATTAATATGCTCTTTAAAATGGCATAGGGTTGCCTTGTCAAAGCCGTCAAAGAACAGAGGTTGCCACGAAAATAGATGCCAGAAAATGCGATTTATTTACCCAAGTAAAAAGTGATTTACCCAAGTGTAAAGATGAAACTGGTGCTAAAATGTAGAGATTAATATGCTCTTTAAAATGGCATAGGGTTGCCTGGTCAAAACCATCAAGTTTCATAGGTTGCCTAGATAATAGGGGTCAAATTTAAACGATTTTCGAACCCCACAAGTGTAAAAATGAAATCGGTGCTAAAATGTAGGTATTAATATGCTCTTTAAAATGGCATAGGGTTGAATGGTCAAAGCCGTCAAGAAACAGAGGTTGCCACGTAAATAGGGGAAGTATTTTACGATTTATTTACCCAAGTAAAAAGTGAGTTACCCAACTGTAAAGATGAAACCGGTGCTAAAATATAGATATTAATATGCTCTTTAAAATGGCATAAGGTTGCCTGATCAAAACCGTCAAGACTCGGAGGTTGCCTCGAAAATAGGTCAAATAAAGCAGTCAAACACAAAAAATTAGGCGAGTTTTGAAGATTTCTTAACGAAGTGTAAAAAAGTACGAATAGCATTAACAAAGAAAATGGATAAGGATGAAATTATATGAATATTTGAAAGGTGTAGCTGGTTCCAGAATGTACAGCGTAGGAGTTATTTTAAAATGGCATATGTTTGCCTGGTAAAATTCGTAAAGAAATAGCGGTCAGTCTCCAAAAAGCTAACAAATATTAAAGGTGTTTAACACAAAGGGAAACACACATGAAGACTATTTTAAAAAGGTTAAACACGAAATGATTAATATTTAAAAGATGAAATTGCTAGCTAAGTGTAGAACATACAACACTTTTCAATTTGCTTACGATTGTGCTTCAAACATGTCAAGGTATAGCGGTCAGCTTAGAAAAGGAAGCTAATTTCAATATTCGTTTATTTTATTTGTTTAATGATATAAGAGATTTTAAAGCATAAAGAAAATTAAATTATTATGCGTGACCATTCTTTTTCAAATCTGTATAAAACTAATTTCAGCTCACGAGCTCGTTTTTTCCCCATTTTTCAATACTTAAAATATTCAAATTGTGTCAAAGTATTGAGAAGATAATTCCCTGAAGAAATGTATGCGGCTGCTTTGTAGAATTTTATGCGAAAATATTGGGTTGTGCCGATTTTGTTATATTAAAAATTTGTCAATTTTAGAAAATTTTCTCAGTTTTTTTTTTTATATCTAATTAAAATAATCAATAATACCTTCTGTAAATTAATTATGGGTACAAATAAAGCGAAAAACATTTTTAAATAATCTGGTGTGTCACCCACACGACTTTCTCTTACCCTGAAATTTAATACTATAAATACAGGTTGCAGACTAAAAGGTAAGATAACGAGAACTGTTATGTAAACCTTCGTTAAACAATTCATATTAGGCTTCTGAAGAGTTTTATATGATAATTAGTTCTGTGTGAGGGGGGCTAAAGCCTCCCCCCAACCCCCCGTTTCATTAATGCACCTACATTTATATAGAATTTAATTCGGTTATTAAAAAATAATTCTGTTTTTAAACACCAAATATCTAAAAAAAAAGGCCATTTTATTCTCAATAAAAAAAAAAAAAAAATGCGATTTTTTTTCGTTAAAAGTAAAAAAAATCGATAACTTTGTTTTAAATTATCGCATATCGATGGTTCAACCATTCGTTTTAAAGGTATTGGCGAGCTCTTTTGAAAGATACCCATCATGAAAATTTACTTCCCTCGAGGGGGGACTTCCCCCCCAGGGGGGGGGGGAGGCGAAGCTCCTATATGCACAAAATTTTTTCCCCAGTTAACTATCTCTATTACAAAAAATATATATTCGTTTCATTTGGTTTAGTGCAGTCTATAGACATTAAACTCTACTTACCTGCAATTTCCCCCATAGACGTAATGTATTACAATTCTCTTGATTGTCCCTGTACACGAACCATTTGCTTGATCTTAACGAGAATCTTACTGTAGCTTCCCTATATGATACACATTTAGAATACCAAGTTTGAACTTTGTGCGATAATTTGTTTTTGAGATATGCTGATAACAGACACACACACACACACACACACACGCACGCACAGACACACACACACACACACACACACACACACACGCACGCACAGACACACACACACACACACACACACAGACATACACACAGACCATTTGCTAAAAACATGATTTTCGTATTCAGGGGACCTCAAAACGTGTAAATATAACAAAATCTCGCATTCGAAAATTTGACCCAAAAACAATACTTTCTCTACCTTATGGGTAAGAGAAAGTAAAAATTGATAAATTTTTCGCGTTTCTTAATAACAATGAATTAATTTGTGAAATTGAAATTTGTAAATCTTGCTGCAAATCTGAAATAAGAGGTTTTTTTTTTTTATTATTATTTTATTTAATTATTTATTTTATATACTAACAGAATTTTTTATTATGAGTTTCTTGGGCATTATTATCTTCATTTCTGTTAACTTTTGCGGTCGTATTTTCTTATCTGTATCCGCAAGCTACATTTTTAATTTTTACTATTAATTCGTTGTTTTTATGGGAAAATTTAGAACAGTTTCATTGTAGTTTATTTCTTTTTTCTTTTTTGAATACTTTTTATATTTTTTCTTCACATTGTATAAAAAACCCTTCAAAATTAGCTTTTTTTTTTTTTTTTTTTTTCGAGGCAACCATTATTTTTCGAGATTTTCACCTGGCAACCCTATGATACTCTAAAGAGAATATTATTCTCTATATTTTATAAACGGTTTCATTTTTAAATATGTTAGGGTAAGAAAACCGCGAAAAATCGTCCCTCCCCCCCTCACACGCACACACTTTTCGTGGTAACCTCTTTTCTTGGCGGTTTTGACCAGGCAACCCTATGCCATTTAAAAGATTATATTATTCTCTACATTTTAGCACCGGTTTCATCTTTACACTTGGGTAAATCATTTTTTACTTGGGTAAATAAATCGTAAAATACGCCCCCCCTTTTTCGTGGCAACCGCTGTTTTTTGGCGGCTTTGAGCAGGCAACCCTATGCCATTTTAAAAAGTATATTATTCTCAACATTTTAGCACCGGTTTCTTCTTTACACTTCTGGGGTTCGAAAAGAGTTTAATTTTGACCCCTATTTTCGAGGCAACCTCCGGGTCTTGACGGTTTTGACCAGGCAACCATATACCATTTTAAAGAGCATATTAATCTCTACATTTTAGCACCGGTTCCATCTTCATACCTTTTGGGGTTCGAAAATCGTTTAAATTGTGACCGGAAGTGAGGTTGTTTCTCTTAAACTTGACAGCTTTGACCAGGCTACCCTATCAGATTTTCATTTTAACAATGAATTCTATCTATAGGAAAAAAATCAGCTTCGTACCTTATCAAGTCAATTTTTTGCAGCCGCCGCTTGGACTATAACGGTTTCCATACAATCTTCTGCTGTTGCCACCTAAAATTCATACTTTAGTTAATTTTAAAAAATCTAATTGTCCGATCGATAAGCTGTTTAATCCGTCGGATTCACAAAAATTTTCCCTTTCATTTGGTACCTTATTTGTAACGATACGACTGATATTTCTAATTTATTTTCTAATTTTTCTAATTTATTTTCCTCATTTTAAATGAATGTACTTTTTTTTCCCCCCTGTCGGAAAAAAAAAAAAAAAAAAAAAAAAAGAAAAAAAAATGGCAACAGTTAAATTATGGATAAAATTTAAATGGCTTCTTTATCAGAAATTAGAAGGTTATTATTTTCCCATTTTAATTAATTAAGAAAAAAACTAATCAAAAATTCAAAAATAGGGCATCGAGGTGCATCAGGAGAGGTCATTACGAACCTCCATGCAAATGTGTGGAGCTCTGCGATCAGCCGTTTTCCTAAAAGGCTCTGGATATACATACACAATGACACACGCAAACATCTTATTTTATTATATGTATAGATTTTCAGTTTGTTCATTCGTAGGAAATAAAACGGCCAATTTCTGTTATTATACTCGGAAATTGCTGGAAGTGTTCATTTTGTGTTAAGTGTTTTACAAATAAGACTAAGTTTTATTACACAATATGGTGTGCATATAATCTATAGACAATATATAGGGCTACCCAAATTTAATCTAAACGTTCTTTTCTATTGAATGTAATTGTGGAAGTGCATCGCTATATTTTACTACGTCGATGAATACTGCTCAGGAATGAAGATTCATTTTTCATGCCCACGCTGCAAAGAAAATATTTTTTGAAGTTCTATTTTCAATTCTGGTTTTTCGTAAAATATCAACGTTTTGAAGAGCACAGAGTACGAAAGTCCAATTTTTAGTGGTTGGTATGTCTGTACATCTGCTATCAGCATAACATAAAACCAAATAACTGTAGAAAATTCAGTACTCACAAGTCAGTATTAGATTGCGACTAAAATTTGAAGGAAAATTAGTAATAGTCTTAAAAAAAAAAAAGTGTAGGCACTATTAGGTATTGCAGTTCAAGGAGGCTCCAGTTTCCCTTACACAAAATTATACGTCAGATAAAATTAGAGAGCCTCCGTGAAAAGAAACGATAAATGATTAAATTACACTAAGGCGCATGCCCTAAGCAGACTTTTTTTTCTAATAAACTGAGTTTTGCTTAAAAACTTTGAACATTTCTCAGTTGACTATATATATACAGATATCGTTGTTTTTTGGTAATAATCCATTATTTTAACTATAGTTTTGAGCGCAGTGTTCAAAGTTATCAAAAACACTATCACATATGGATTTTTGTCAAAAAAAATTTTTAATCCCCTCAGAAGCTGTCTCGGTAATGACGCCTTTCCCCTTGCAGGCTTTGTAATAAAATCATTCTCAAATACAATTTAGATTATTTTTAAAGTCGATCAAAAGTTTTTTCTTACCTTATCTTATGACTTAATATGCAATCTGTCTTTATGTTATTGGAATATGAAGTAAGAAAAACTCGTGTGAGTGACACACCAGATTATTTTTAAATGTTTTTCTTCTTATTTAATCGTAATTACATTTGTAGAAAATTACACTAATAATACAGCGGTATGTAAAAAGGGAGGTGGGGTGCTAACAATTTTACAAAATATTGAAAAGTATGATGTTGTTAAAGACCGAGACTCCGCCTATCACATTTTGAAACTCCTCTTACCATTTTCCTTTAGTTTTGATCAAACTATGGTATATGCATTAATTTACAGTCTATTTATTAGACTATTAAAAAGACAATTCAGAAATCATCGTAACTACATAAGAGAGAAAATTATCTTTGAAAATACATAAAATACCTGTCATGAATCGAACTCCTTGCCTTTTTTCCCTGATCACTTAACAGGATGAGAAACATCGCATTTAATGCCACTACTAATTTTATGTTGAAACCTTTATAGTATTATACTATTACAGTAAAATTTTATGATTAAATAGGATAGAGAATATTGTATAAAACTAGTGGTAACCATAAAGGAGAAAACTTATCAGCCCTAAAAGTACAGTTGCCAACATCTTAATTTATTACAGAGCATTTTTAGCCCCGCCTTAATTGCATACCCCCTTTTTCTTAGAGTAAGTTTTTTTTTTTTTTTTTTTAATCGTAGTTATGTACTGGAGAAAAAATTTCGAAAAATAAAGTGATGGGAATTAATGCGGGACTAACTATACTCCTGCACAAATTTAAATGTTGGCAATTCCGCTAAAAATGAACTGGAAAAAGGACGGAAGTGCGAACCCTGCCCTTATAAAATACATTAATATTACAAAACAGTGGAAACAAACAAGCGGGTGTTAGCATCTTTTTGCGTACAGAAATCCTAAGCATGGAGAACATTTTTTTTAAATATTTATTTTGTGTACCAGTATTTTAAGGCATTTTGAACGATAAACACCTTCATTTAATTATAATCATTTCTTCAATTATTTATTTTTATGATGAAAATGCAAATGAATGTATTTCGTAATATTATGATACAGATAAACATACAGTTATTGTGTATGTAATAAATTAATTGTAAATTAATACACATAGTTGTGACCAAAAGTGGATTTGTAATGGGAGACGATGCGAGGAGTTTTTTCACCTGAGAGGTGGAGTCTCAGATTATGAAAACGGGAAAACGAATGGCGTATATAAATATATATATGCATATATATATATACACACACACATATAAAAGATTATTATTATTATTATTATTATTATTATTTGTGTTTATATTATTCATTCGATGCTGTTAATTATAAGCTTATTTCAAAGCTATCGGAATGGGATAACTTTTAGTAAAGCTAACTTTTAGTAAATTTTAATTTTATCTGTTGTAGCTGGAACATTATTTGAGAAAATGCCAAATAAATACTTTGGATGATACTTGTGATTCCCTTTTTTTTAAACATTGTAACTTAACATTACATTTAAAAGTGCTATTTCATCTCCTGTCATTTTGCAGGATTTTTTTTGCTCTTCCTTAATACATGCAGGAATTTCTAGTAGCATGTTTAAAAATTTCTTAAATGAAGGAAACTTTAAGATCGTTAGTTTTTTCATTCTTTTCAAAATTACTTGAAGAAGGTTTGAGATAGGACAGAGGGTATGTAGGTATTCATTTATACTCCGTATGAGCTCTTGTGTTACCCCTGAAATTGTTGGTACAACAAAGACTAACATTGTGCATATACATTTATATACTTAAAGTTCCGAATTGTAAATCATTATATACAGGGTGATTCAACGATGATGGGAAAAACTTTGAGGGGAGGTAGGACACATCATTAGGATTCAGAATTGTATAGGAACCCATGTCCCCGAACATCATTTTAACCGTTTACGGACCGTGTGTTTTCTGCGTTTTTTACCAGTAAGCTCCGCTTACTGCCGTTCCTCTTGAATGGTGTATTATTTAGCAGAGAGATTCTATTTATAATTTTTTATCATACATAACACCATACATAATAAAAATTTTGTTTTCGAATAATGCACTTCATTTGAATAAATAATGTGAACATTTTTAGATATACTGTAACACACAGAATTTAAAATTTACAACGTAAATGGAGTTTCAAATACGAATTTTTCTACTGTCATGGAACAAACATTAAGAGGTTGAAGAGCTTACTAAAACATACATCTTTTGTATAGGCATAACACAAAAAATTAAATATGAAATAAAAAACATTGTGGAAAAAACGAAAGTGAAAACGTATAATAACAAATGCAGCCGTTCAAACATTTTGTGATTCGGCATGCCCTTGTTTGGAAATCATTCCTTGTACAGTCGTAGCGCTGCTCTACTGTTTCCATTAGCACCACCGTACATTAGATGCATGTCTTCTTTTTCATTATTAGTAAAATCTCCCATCTCCGTCAAAAAATATAGTTTAAAATTATACTTTACAGTAGTTGCAGATAACGAATGACCAGGTGCACTAAAGATCTCTACCTTCAGATTAATCAGCTAATGACCCCAGTTTTGTTTATTTGTATTACTTGTGGTGATTGTAAATTTAAGCATTTATTGTCAATAATACTGCAAAGAAACACTTACTTTGCCATACATAGGAAACTCCGCCTACTGCGTAAGTTTTACATTTCGTGTGTTACAGTACATCTAAAGAATTATTCACAATATAAGCATTTATTCGATCAGTGTGAAGTATTCCGAAACAACACTTTATCATGTATTTCGTAAGATTAACAGTAAAAGACAGAACCTTTCTGTTAAATAGGGCACCATTCAAAAGCAATTGCAGTAGGCGGGGCTTTTTGTTAAAACCCCCAGAAAACACATTGTCCGTGAAGGGTTAAAATGACGTTTGGGAGATGGGTTTGGGGACATCATTAGGACTCAGAAATGCATAGGAACCCATGTCCCCAAACATCATTTTAACGTCATTTTTTCATATTAAATTTTGTGTCTGATGCCTATACAAAAGATGTATGTTTTAGTAAACTGTTCAACCTCTCAATGTTTGTTCCATGACCGTAGAAAAATTCGTTTTTAAACTCCATTTACGTTGTAACTTTTAAATTCTGTGTGTTACAGAATATCTAAAAAATAATCACAATATTAATATTTATTCAAATAATGTGCATTATTCGGAAACAAAATTTTTATTATGTATGGCCTTTTGTATGAAAAACATTTATAAATAGAATCTCTCAGCTAAATAACACACCATTCAAGAGGAACGACAATAGGCGGAGCTTACTGGTAAAAAACGCAGAAAACACGCGGTCCGTAAAGGGTTAAAATGACGTTTTGGGACGTGGGTTCCTATGCAATTCTGAATCCTAATGATGTGTCCTACCTCCCCTCAAAGTCTTTCCCATTATCGTAACCACCCTATAATATAGACCGAGTGCTGCCAGATTAGGGGCTTTTTTTTTCAACTCTACTAATAATTTTGAGAAGTGATATTTGATATACATAATATACGAATAAGCTTCGACGTGATTTGGTTACCGTTACAATTAAAATTTAATGATGGCTGTTGAATAAAAAAAGTCCCCAATCTGGCAACACTGAAATAAGCCTTCCAATTATGCTAATTTTTTCGTAAAATGACTAGGCCCCGCCTTTTCTCCTCCGTAAATTCAGCAGTAAAATAGCAGTAAATTCAGAAGTATGTACTCACGATTTAATAAGAAAAATATTACTCAACAAATATATTGCTGTAAATAAAAAAAGGCGGAGCCTAACGCCATTAAGGAAAATTTAGCAATGGCAGATTTATATATATAACATACACTATTAACACTTTCGCGACCGCATATTTTTACCTTTTTCACAGTAAAAACCATCTGTGGGCATTATTCTCGTCTGTTACAAAATTTCAGAACAAAATTCAACTTATTCACATTTATAGTACGAATGGATATACATTATAGTTATACTCTTTCTAATCACAGTATTTGTATCAATAGTATATTAGTAGTACAAATATGAATATTGGGCATATTTTTAAGAAATAAACAACATACAAATTGCAAACGCAACGCTCACTGTTGGAGTTAGAGATTTTTAAATGACTTGAATCTACGTCAGCGGTTGCGAAAGTGTTATGGTAAACAATTATACATATAAAATATGCAGGGCATTATCATAATTTCAAGTAAAATACTTGCATATAATTTCATAATAATCTTGAAGGTGGGGGGAGAGGGGGCCTCCTTTAAAATATAATAATATAAAAATATAACTAACTTTTTTTTTTCTAATGAGTTTTCTGTTTGAGTAAGCATATTGTTTATATGTAAATATGAAGTTATTTAAACCACTCTTTATTTCACTACTAGGGTGTAACAAAATAAATATTCTTACTTTGAAATTTGACATACAATGCCACACCAATTTTACTCTGACGGTTAAAGAAGCCGATAACCAACTTCCATGTTGGATCAAAACGTTGATTGTATGTGTCTGGACTCCATTCCTTTCACCACACTTAACGCTGAATCCCAGACCGTCGCCAGTATCTTACTGTGTACTTACTGACCCTCTCAACTACAACATGAGCATTCTTCTAAATCTACAGTAGTTTTTTAAGTTATTTACTTTCTTTTCTAATCAAAATCGAAGAAGATTTGTCAGTATTAAAAAGATATAAGAAAAACTATTTCATTTATTTTAAGATTTATTTATTTATTTATTTATTATCAACAGAATGTGTTTGTCATGTATAAATACCATCTTCAAGCAAACATATATAACCATATTAAAATAATATATAAACTATTTAAGACGTTAGTTTTTAAATGTGTAATATAAGCAGTATTAAATTCTGCATTTATATTGCAACGGTTAAATTTATTTCGATATGAATAATTTTACTTGTAATTTAACTTTTCTGTCTCAGTCTGGTGTCTAGAATTAATCATAAAAATATAATAATACCTCATGCATGGAATTTCCTCGCGTGCGTCATGAAAATTTAAATACCATTTAGACAGATAAAAGATGAAAGCCATTTGTAATAAAGTATTAAAAATAATTAGCATATATACATGTATAAAAACTGCTATAAGTAATAAGCTGCTATAAGAAGTAAGCCAGGTTTATTTTTGACTCTTTTATGTGACATAAAATCCTGCACCTGCCACTTGCACCTGGCCAGCATAATTGCCAACTTAGCACCTTTGATTACCGGAAAAAATTAACAGAAATATTCATTTTATTTAATCAGTGAACTATTATGATTTTCACTGATAAAGTAAAATAAAATAGCCAAAAGATTGTGGGCAACTATACTCGCCAGTGGCAACCTGAAATGTTTTTGATTTTCTAACTACTCACTTAGGCCGAAAATTCCATCAACACCAAGTTTCTGCTGAACTCCTCTTGGACTGTTTGGGGAAAGAAATTTATCCCTCTTACCGTCTCGTCATCGATATTCTGAATGTCAATAGATTCTTGTACCGGTCTGACTTCGTTAGACTAGGTTGGAATTTATAAACAAAAACATATACAAAATATTTTCTACCAAAAAAAAATATATATATATATATAAATATATATATATATATTTACACCAGCAAATATTTCTGCTTTAATTATTATAATTTTAAATCTATAGCTTGTAATTACTTCGCTTGGTTACTTCTTTAGTATCGTCTTCAAGAAGTAGCAGGTTCGGCTTTATCGGCAGAACTTGTTTGTTGTATCGTAATGTCAGTCTTCTCACTTCGGGGAAATTTCGGGTCTCGCCCGGAAAATAAAGGCAAACGGAGTAATGAGGGAAAAAATTCTCTCTTCGTTTTTAATCGTAATTCAGAATCACTGCCTTTAGCAAGAAAGTATATTTTACCATGATATCAACATCAAATCATTGGATCAGGAATTGAGAGAATTGGCCATAGATAAGAAAATCGACGATATTCATAAATTTTGGAAACGCGTCTCTAGCAATGTATACAAATAGCCGAAAGTATGCTAATCTTCTAAAATTGGAGTCATATTTCTTTGCGTTGCCAATTTCCTATGCTGTGAATTAAAGAGTGTTCAGTAGCTTGAGAAATATCAAAACAAAAAAACTCTTTCTGAAATTGTATGCTCAAAAAAGATTGAAACCGATGCGTACGTCTCCATCAGATGTACTCAATGGGAAATTGCCTGAACTTCATTACAAAGCTTCACATACAGGTGAGGAAACAAGAGAAGTGAGAAAGTATTGAATAGTTGAATGGCAATAATATTTTAAGACAATAATTCAATTCATTGAAACTGAAAGAGAATCCAAAGTACTAATGCTCTAGAATACATTATAATAATTATGTTTTGAAATATGATGATTATTCAAAAAGAAATTTAGTCCAACAATTTAAGCCAATGCGTGGAAATATCTTAGTCATACGATGTTAAAAAGAATGAATGTACTTATAAGATTAACCTTGTGTTGTTATTCGTGTTTCTAATTTATGGGTAATTAAAACAATTTTAATTTCCTGGATAGTTAGTCATACAAAAAATAAATTGAGATGTTTAACTACGATTTTACCTAGATGGATTGCCTTTGTATTGATTTTTTTTTTTTTTTTTTTTTTTTTTTTTTTTAAGAAACATAGCCTATATTTACTCGAGTTTTGAAGTAAATCCCGAAAAACTTCAAACGGTTAAACTGACGACTCTGACTAAGAATTGAACCAAGCACTTCCCACTTACCAGGTTTCGACAGCAGAACCTCACGGCTACAGGCGGAGCATATTTGGAAGAAAAAAAATAATAACTGATGAAATATAATCTTTATATGTGATGTAAAAATGACTTTAAAATTTTATCTAAATGAAATTCGCGTCGTTTCTATGCTTTTTTTTTTTTTTTCCAATCATTCCAATTTTAATTCAAAAATTTATACCGTTAGCATGTAAAAATGTAAACAATTTTAATGAAAAGCTAAAAAGTGGCTATTTATATAACTTTTCTTTTTATTCATTAATAATAATTTAAAAAATGTATTTAAACTGTAAAAAAAAAAAAAAAAAAAATAATAATAATAATAATAATAATAATAATAATAATAATAATAATAATGAGCTGAAAACCTGAAAAACGATTTTAATGAAAAGGAAAAATGTGGTTATTTAAATCATTATTCCAAATTTATTTTTTATTCTTACAACAATAATAATAATAATAATAAAAAAAGTTTTAGCTTTTAGAATGCTAGGATCCACTAACAGCGAAGAGGTCCTGCCATTGACACTGTAGACATGAGGTGCTGGGTTTGATCCCTAGTCGCGCTCGTCGGCCTAGCCGTTCGAAGTGTTCGGTGGTTTTCTCCGAAACTGAGTTAAATACGGCTAAGATCCCTTAGAAAGATCCCCATGGAAGGCACTCTCACACAGGCCTAGGATCCTAGTGCAATCAATCGGCCTCAATCCTAAAATCATCACCAACTTCTAAAATTATTTAAAAAAAAAAAATAAAGTCAGCTAGTAAAAAAAATTAAATTTATGAACTGATGACCTGAAAAATTAATAAAATATATTAAATGCAATAAACTTACTTCACCGCCCCCCCCCTCCATGATATTGTTTTACCTAACTTAGGTCTTAGACCTAGGTGGATTGCTTTCATATTAATCTTTTTAAAGGGACCTAGCCTGTATTTACTCGAGTTTTCAAGTAAACCACGGAAAACTCCGAACGTTTATTTTGACGACCATGACCTGGAATCGAACCAAACACTTCTCACTAACTAGTTTCGAGAGCAGACCCATACTGCTGCAGTTGGAGCATGTTTTACTTCGAAGAAAAATAAACTTATGAAATATATGCTTTGTATGTGATGTAAAAACGATTTAAAAATTTTATCAGTATCAAAACTTACATTATTTCCGTGCTAACATTATTTTTTCTAGTAATTTCAATTTTAATTCAAAAATTTATACCATTAGCTTTTAAAAAACGAAACAATTTTAATCAAAAGATAAAAAGAGGCCTTTTTAAATTACTATTCTATTTTTATTAATTTATTTGATTCATTAATTTAAAAAAAGAAATGTTACACCCAATTAAAATTTTTAAATAGCTACAATTAATCTAAATCATCTAAAATTATATATATATATATATATGTATAAATATGGAAAATAGAAATGAAAATTAGAAGGAAAAAAAAAAAAAATCAACTATTTTGGAAAATTGGAAAATTTTCTTTATTACTTATTATTTTTAAAATCATTATTAAAAAACTAATGTATTTTAGTTTTCAAAATTAATTGATTAAAATGAAAATGATAAAATGTTTAAATAATTTCTACATGAAAAAGTAATATATCTTAACATTTAGAATTAATGATTTAAAAAGTAATAATAATAATAAATAAATAAATATATAAAAAAATAAAATGTTCAAATAATCCCTTTATTTCTCTATATTCTCACATTAATGGCATGACAATTTCTAGCCAATTTTTTTTTAAATAATTACCTAAAATTACTTAAATTTTATTAAACAGCAATTATTTCTATAAGCTTTCAATGCTAATCTGCAATAACGGCTAATGTTTGCGCCATCTAGCAGCCTATTGATTAACTGAATTTTCTGTTCCGTTTTTCTACCGAATCCCCTATCTCGTTTTCCCTCCTCCCCTCTATCTTCTATGGAGCATCGATAATCCGGCATCGGCAGGGAGAAGAAATTTCCAGATTCCCGATTTTTTCGAATTATAGGATTTCCAAAATTTTATCATAATCGTCGATCATTTACAACATCCAAAGAAAAATTTCTTTAAAAATATATACTACCCTAATGTACACCCTATTAAAAACATAAATAATCAAAATAACATTAGAAATAAGCATGGGAAACAATTTCACTCCAGTAAAAGTACGTATCTTTTTACTTTTGCCGGTCACAATTGCCAAGAATTTTGAGCTTCCGCGTTCCTGTTGTTTTTGAACGTACTATCAATGTAATTAGGTCCTTATATTCTTTCGTTCCGGAGAAAATTTATTTTAATCCATAAATCAGTAAACTTAAATGAAAATCTGTAAACTGCTATCAGAAAGAAGAACGACTTTTTTGAGTTGAATCTTTGCTATTTTTTAAGCATATACGAAGTCCACAAATGTAAACAACGGACGTAACATTCGGCGAAAATTCACATGAAGGAGGTTTGAAAGGAATGAAGATACAGGATATACTGAAATTACGATTCTCTGATTGGAGAAATTCATGCTGAAGACTATGGTATGCAATTTAAACAGTTGAAAATGCGTGATTGAAGAACATACATGAGGTAAATCGTATCAGACGGGGATATTTTAACAACTTCCTTTGTCAAAAACCTGTTTATAAGGTAGTATCTGCTAATGACTCTCTTGTCACACTTGGTCTAACAGCGGCTTTAGTGACAATCCAAAAATGTTTGACAAGTATGCTATTCCAATGTCATTTGCAAGTAACCCGTTGAATACGATTTACAGAACGAGAAAAGAAGGTCAAATAAGGTTTTCTTTGCCGTATTATAGGTTTCCGAATTATCAATGCATTTCTGTATATATGTATCTACATAAACACACAAACATCACACATACACTCACTCGAAAAGAAAATTATTTTGAGAAAAGAAAATGTGAGTAATATTTCATAGATGCCAATATTTTAATTTATTCCGGAGTATTTTTAGCCCCGCCTTCATTAAATACCACTTCATACTTGCCAACCATCTCATTAATAACCGTACAAGTACGCCCCCTGAAAAAACGCCCCTTTTCTCACACCACTATATTTTTAGAGTTATTCTCTCCAAATGTTGTTACAATTAAATAAGACTAAAATTACTCTAAAAATTGGTGTGAGAAAAAAGGCGGGTACCAAAATTTGTACGGTTCATAATGAGATGGTTGGCAAGTATGCCACTTATTTTTTAAAAAAGTAATTGTTTCTTATTTTATAGAAGTTAAGTTAGGTATTAGAGAAAATTTTTCTTTAAATAAAGTGGTGCGAAATAAAGGCGGGGCTAAAAACACTCCGGAATAAATTAAAATGTTGGAATCTGTGATGTTCTTAAAACAGCAATTTTTTTTTTTCTTTCCCGAAGAATATTACCGAAATATGTTCAAAAATTCCACATAGGTGAGTGATAAAGTTCCACGCATTTTAAATGCTATTATTATTATTATTTTTGTACATTTATACATATAAGGAGATTCAAGAATCAACGTAGAAACTTTAAGTGATGTTAAGGCACATCATAAGAATTTTAACCCTTAAAAAACACGATGTTTTTGCGTGGGTGTGGGCGTGGTTATCGACAATTGCCTTTTTTTTTTTCTCTTTTTTTCAATCGATGTATTTTATCGCACTGATTGCATTTATACCAACACCCTGCTTACAAAAATATTGATACGAACATGCTGATTGTTGCATTAATACGAATTCTGGGTTAGATACTCAGTCCTAAATGATAAAAGGAACAAAATGTACTTGGAAAATAAATTCTATACTGCTTTAATATTTTTTTTCAAAAAATGCTTTTTTTTTTTTTTCTTCTTTAATAAAAGTGTAATGTATGCTATATATTACGCTTTTATTAGTAAAAAAAAAAGAAAAGTAAAATTAAATTAAATTAAACTCTAAAATACGGAAGTAAAACCTATGTTTATAGTTCAGTGCTAACTTTATTTCGCCGTACTTAATTTTAAAAAAAGTGTAATTATTAATTATTAATAGTTTAATTATTAATTTTTAAAACAACTGTAATTAATAAAATAAATTTGTTAAAATAAATTATCCAAAATATATGTATTAAAATTACATAACAAAATGATTAAATGGTTTTTTAATATATACACACCACCTAATATTTAATGATTCAGTTTTACATATTTTTATCAAACCTGACCATAACGTATTAACATAAAGTAGCATCCAGAAGTAGCGAGTTCGCTCTGTGAGACGGGCTCGCTTGTGTGTTAGAGCAGGGGTCTCCAGTCCAGTTTTGCTAGATATAGGAATTTTCATCTCGCTTTAAGCGTGGGAGGGGGGGGGGGGGTATCTAATGGAAACTTGTAAAATTCTTTTTAAAAATGAAAAATGTTTTAAACTTGTGTGTAAAAAAGTTACTTACAATACCTTGTTTCTGATACATTATTTTGTTACAGATTGTTATCTCATAACTCAGAGTTGCCAACATATATATTATATTCTAGTGTATTATTAGTACCACCCCCTACTTCTCGTACTTCTACTACTTTTTTATAAGAGTTGTTTTCTTCCTATTTAATCTTAGTTACATACTGGGGAAAATGACTCAAGAAAATTAGTAAGGGAGAAAAAAGGGCATTACAATGATTGCGCCGGCATAAATTATATTAGTTGGAAAATTTGCATACTTTTAATATGTCCTCCCATTTATAATTATTATTATTCCGAAATAGTAAATTATTTAATTTTAATAAAAAATATAACGTTTGTTTAAAATTTTGATATAATTAGCATCAAAGTTTAAAAATAAATTGGACAAAAAGTCATGTGCATGTTAAAATTAAATTTCCTCGAAATGCCAATTGTTTTCATCAGCAAATGTCAGGTTATTTGTAATTTGTATACACACACCCTTCGAATAAAATATATTGTGCAGTACAACATCTTAATCGTAAATATATTATACTGATCTAAAAGAGTATTTCATTTTGTTTTACGTCAGAATGCGTTGTCTTTCGATTTCCTTTCTGTAAATTAGTCTTTTTATTTCTCTTTGATGTTTTTACACCACCTATTTCGTGTAGCCACACCCCCAAATAAGTCGGAGTAAGGTACCTATCAAGTCGATATTTGCTGATTTAACATTGATTATTTATTACTAAATTAAATTTATTAGGTAAGTTTGATGCGAAAACATGTCAAAGGAGATTAGCTGTTTGATTTAATACTTTAAGAGAATAAAGAGCTAACATTATTAAATTTAAACAAATTATAGAAACATAGTCCATTTCATTTACTGTGTTTTCACGAATATACATTTGCATACATATAATACTTACTTCTTTTTATTTGTCCGTTTGTTTCAATAATCAACTTATACGTATACATTGTGTGTCCCAAAAGTAATACGCCCATTTTTATTTTAAGAAATTTATTGAACCGATTCGTATACTTGTTCAATATTCTTCTAAATACATCCCTCCTGCTTCAGCACACTTATTCCGACGCGATTTGCATGCTCTATATGCGTCCTGGCTGTCCGTCACAGAGATTTGTCGCAGCCACCTTGATGTTCTCCAGGGTCTGTAAATGCTGTCTTTTGAGGAATTTTTTAATCTTCGGGAAGGAAAAGAAGTCGGACGGGGACAAATCAGGACTGTAAGGCGGCTAGAGGAGCGTTGAGACGCTAGGAGCATTGTCATAGTGCAGCTTCCAGGAATTCTTGATCTCACGCCTGACGGGGTTGACCCGTTGCTTTAGTCTTTTCAGTACTTCGACGTAAAATTTGGCGTTTACTGGTTGGCCAGGTGGAACAAACTCAAAATGGACCACTCCCTTGGATTCGAAAAAAAAAAAGTGTATTGCTTTGCCCTGCGATTTGCTCATTCTTGCCTTTTTTGGGCGTGGGGACGACGTCGTGTGCCACTCTGCGCTCTGTCTTTTTGGTGTTGGTGTTGGTGTTAGGGATTAAGGCCGATTGACAACACTGGGGTCCTAGGCCTGAGGGGGAGTGCCTTCCGTGGAGGTCTTTCTAAGGGGTCCTAGCCCGTATTTACGCAAGTTTCGGAGGAAACCACGGAAAACTCCGAACGGCTAGGCCGACGAGCGCGACCGGGGATCGAACCCGGCACCTCACGTCTACCAGCTTTGAGCGCAGAACCGCTGAGCCGCTGGTGGGCCTCTGTCTTTTTTTTTTTTTTTTTTTTTTTGTTTCTGGGTCGTACAAGGAGGAAAAAAGATTCATCATCACTTACCGCATTGTCCGAAACAGTCGGATCGTCCTCACAACACTGCAACAATTCTGCTCGGAAGTATGTTCCATCTTGATTTCGACCGAGCACTCACACAAGGATTCACTAAAACAGGCACTGTTCTCTGCAGGAGCTCGTAGCCCACTGGCGCTGATGGCGCTGTGTTCCCAAGACTCCACCCAGCCTTCCGTGCAAGCGGTAACCCTGTGAGACGGATAGTCGCGGCAGAAGAAAATGGGGCGTATTACTTTCGGGACAGACCAGGTATTAATAAGAATGAATCAATTTTAGTTCCCCGTCATACTGTAGGTATGGGGAACTTAGGTAATCGTGAAAATTTTCGACCTCGGTTTTTTTACTTTTTTACACGTTTTCAGGTGTGAGGAATCCGAAAATGACAAAATTGTTATGGTGTCTGTCTGTAGGGTGTCTGTTAGTGTGTTTGTGTGTTAGTCCGTTTGTTTGTTAGTGTGTGTACATGATAACTCAAGAACAAATTGTCGCAGAGAGGTCAGATCAAATTTACAATATTACTTTCGACACTGGCAACAACCCTATTCATTTACAACATTCGATTTTAAAAACTTCGTAAGTTATTAGAAAATTACGATTTTCTTAACATGGGAGAATAGGACAAAAATTCACTTAAACGTGCATTAAATGGGAACTTTTTACTGTAAAAATGTCAGATCAGTATTAAAATATCAGTTTTGATGCCGAAATGAACATCAGTAACTATAAATATGCTGCTTTGAAAATTTCGCAAGTTATTGGAAATTTACGAATTTCTTAACATGGCAGTATAGGGCAAATTTTCACATAAACGTCAATTTTTAAGAGATACTTTCATCGTAAAGATGTCAGACTACTTTTGAAATATTATTTAGGACACTGGCATGAATATTAACACGTTCATCGCCCAGCGTGTTTCGGCTGAGTTTCTCGCCGGGCCCAAATCCGACCGCCGGAGATAACGTGTAGACACACACACACACAAAAAAAAAAAAAAAAAAAAAAAAAATAGAAATAAGAACATTTTGGGAACTTCTCGTTACCGAATGGTTGTCCTCGGTTAATGCCATGCCCGTCAGTAATAGAAATAAAACAAGGAACCATTTAGTGATTCGTAGAATTACCAGGGCAAGCCTATAAGAAGGATGTGCACCCTATGTTACCAGAAGAAGAAGCAAACTAGCCGAATGTCAAAAAACGAAGAAAAATGTAAAAAAAAAAAAAAAAAAAAAAAGCTACAACCTATTGTTTTAATTGTCCTGTATCACCTCAAGTGTGTTTAGAGTGTTTTAACGTAAACTATGCGACATATTCTAATGTAATATATAATCCTGAATATAAGTATAGTATATGTGTATATTTTAGTATTTTTATGTTGTATATCCTATATTTATATTCTAGTGCTTATTCCATTAAAATCCTTTTAAAAATATAACTGAAAATCCTATTAACTTCAACAAGAAAAGCGTCACCCATATTTGGGTGACGGGGCCCACACGAAAACATACCCGTCACCCAGATGTCGGTGACGCGGCGACGAACGTGTTAATGACTATGAATTTTCCAATATAAAAATTTTGTAAGTTATTGGAAATTTACGAATTTCTTAACATGGTAGAATAGAGCAAAATTTCACATAAACGTCAATCTTGAGCGATATTTTCATCGTAAAGATGTCAAACCACTTTCGAAATATTATTTAGGATACTGGCATGAATATCATAGACTATGATTTTTCCAATTTAAAAAATTCGTAAGTTATTTGGAATTTACGATTTACTTAACATGTCATAATAAAGCAAAATTGAGCATAAACTTCCATTTTGAGGATCATAAATATATTAGACAACTTCAAAATTACATTTATGATATTTGTTTGAACATGATTGAATACAAATATTCTAATAGGAAAATTTCGTAAATTATTCGTAATTTACGATTTTATCAACATAGCGAAATTGTAAATTTTTCATATGAATATGAATTTTGAGGATTATTGCATTGGAAATAGTAGCATGAAAACTAAACAACGGAATTGACCCTGATAAAATAAATTAATAGATTAGAATAAGTTAAATATATTGAAGTGAACGGTGGATAGCCTATTAGGCGGGTATTTCATTCTGTCACTGTATCAAGCTTTGGTCAAATTCATTTCTTTTAACATGATTATAATATGTGTCGCACTAGAAATTTATGAGAACATAAATATGATGGGGAACTGGTCAGAATCCTCCTATGCCAACTAGTTTAGTTTCCCATCATACTAAAGGGGTGGGGAACTTAGGTAATCGTGAAAAATTTCGACCTCGTTTTTTTACTTCTTTACACGTTTTCAGGTGTGAGGAATCCGAAAATGACAGAATTTGTATAATGTCCGTTTGTAGGGTGTCTGTTAGTTTGTTAGTCCATTAGTGTGATAGTCCGTTAATATGTTAGCCTGTGTACACGATATCTCAAAAACAAATAGTCGCAGAGAGGTCAAATCAGTTTTTAAATATTACTTTCGACACTGGCAAGAACCCTATTTATTTGCAACTTTCGAATTAAAAAACTTCGTAAGTTATTCGAAATTTACGATTTTCTTAACATGGAAGAATAGGGCAAAATTTCACTTAAACATGCATTAAATGAAAAATATTTGATACAAAAATGTTAGGCCAGTTTTAAAATATCAGTTTTGATACCGGAATGAACATCAGGTGCTATAAACATGCTACTTTAAAAATTTTGCAAGTTATTAGATATTTACGAATTTCGTAACATGGCAGAATAGAACAAAATTTCACATAAACGTCAATTTTTAGGGATATTTTCATCGTAAAGATGTCAGGCTACTTTAGAAATATTATTTAGGATACCGGCATGAATATTACTGACTATGAATTTTCCAATATAAAAATTTCGCAAGCTATTATATATTTACGAATTTCTTATCATAACAGAATAGGGCAAAATTTTACGCAAACGTCAATCTTGAGGGATATTTTCATCATAAAGATGTCTGACCACTTTTGACATATTGTTTAGGATGAATACCATACATGAATACCATAGAGTATGAATTTTCCAATTAAAAAAATTCGTAAGTTATTTGGAATTTACGATTTACTTAAAATGGCAAAATAAGGCAAAATCGAGCATAAAAGTCCATTTGAAATATATCAGACAATTTCAAAATAACATTTATGATATTTGTATGAACTTGATTGACTACAAATATTATAATAGGAAAATTTCTTAAGTTATTCGAAATTTAATATTTTATCAACATAGCAAAATGGGGCGATATTTCATATAAATATGCATTTTTGGGATTGTTGCATTGGAAATAGTAGCATGAAAATAAACAACGAAATTGATATCAATAAAATAAATTAATAGATTAGAATAGGGTAAATATATCGAACTGAATGGTGGGTAGCCTATTAGGAGCGGATTTCGTTTTGTCACTGTGTCAAGCGTTTGGTCAAATTCATTTCTCTTAACATGAATATAATATGTCCTGTACAAGAAATTTATAACAACATACATATGATGGGGAACTGAGCAGAGTCCACCTATGGCAACCAGTTTTGTTTTAATGCTAGAAAGTATTAAAATTATAATAATAATATAATTTTATACATTTTCTATTAATAGTTTTGAATCGTAGGGTATTTTGTAGGGTTATCATATTTTACCATATGGAATGTAGGGATTTTTTCTCCATTAAGTAAGGATAATTTAAATTTTCATCTGGCAACACTGGTCCAGACGATGCGAAAAGACCGTACAGGGAGAACTTACATTTTTTTACAGCTACCTAGCAATTGGCGCTGTATACAAGCTTCGATTTTCTCTGATTTAAAGGTCCTGCCATAGGAATAACATTATACAGAAGCATTTGTAATTAACGCTCGTTTTCTCTTAAATACCGGCCTTTTTAGAGCGAAACTTCACCCCTCCTTCGTCTAATCATTGGCTATTAACTTAATGATTGACAGTTTAGCTGAGGTCCAGATCGCCGGGATTAATTAATATGCATCATCTAACCACAAGAAACTGTAAGTTTTGTTTGTTCAGCACTTTATTATCCTAAAATTCGTTCACTTTCATGACTTTCGCGTTATGTCGTGCATTGTTCTAAAACTTACTTTACAGGGGAAAGTTTAGAATTAATTTCAAGTTGAGACATTCTAATGGGATTTTCTTTAAGTTATTACTCACTATTAATTTTAAATAATAGTTATATATATATATATATATATATATATACAGATGAAATAGAATGCATTTTAGTATTTTTCTGCAAAGGCAAGGGAATTTCTTTATTTTTTTTTTTTTTTTATTGCGTCAAAATATGAGAATTTTGAAATATCTGACATAATTTTATGGTGATAGTAAATGTTTTAAATATATATGTTTGTTATTTACTGCATTACAATTATTAATATTTGCATAAGTATATGGAAATTTCTTGAAAACTATCTAAATAAAAAATTATATATGTGTATACCAGGGCCCGAAATTTCAACTTAGATTACACTCGCTGAAAACATAAGTTACTCGCCACAAAGTATGATTAACTTACTCTAATTTTTACGTATAAGGTGACCAGAATTTTTTATTAGTAAAAGAGGGGAAATGACGCAATGTCTTTTATTTTATAAGAAAATAGAAGACATTCAATTTAGAAAAAGAGGTCATTTTAGAGAACACAAAATTGAATGGAAATGATTATAAAAACCCATTTAAAAGCTACTTTACACAAGAAGTGGAAACATTTTCATCTCAAATGATGAATTTGGATCAGTACATCCTTAATTTAAATTAATAATACACGGATACGAGAGGAAAAATCCCTAATTTTTGTAGGTGTCACTGAACATTACAGATTTTCTTTTATTATTATTATTAGTAATTTTTTCAATATCCGAAATATCATTGGATATCAGGATAAAAACCTACGGATATCCGGTTAATATGCCGGATATCCGGCTTTTGAATATCTTTTTTTTCCTTCTTTTCTTTCATTGGGATATGGTGGGAAATCCAAGAAACAACTTTTGCCCCACCGTTTAGGAGGAAAACTTTAAAAAATAGCTTCTTAAATCACGTCACTAAATAAATAAACTCATAAAATTCCTCATATTTATAATTATTTATCTTATCTGTTTTGAGCAGTGTCAGTTGTAAACAAAATCACTAAATGAACAATGTTTTCTTTTATATTTTTCAAAAATTAAATGTGCTTACAGTCTAAATATATGCACTTTATTTGTCAAAAGTTGGAAGACCGATATTCAGTTGGTAAATTTTTATTTTTAAAATGCATTTATGAGACAAAAAAATTTTAGTATATATTTTATGTAAATAATTCATTTCTAGTTTCTTAAAGAAAACCTAAAGTGACTGCACTCGACTTTCCGAACATTAAGTAATTAACAGTTGTATAAATAAATTCAAGTGTGAGAAAAAAATTTTAAATACGCAAAAGAGAAAATTATAATAGGGTGTATGAGTATTTCTCTTCATATAGTACGTTGTTTAGTTGAACACTATTGAGCTTTAAATAATTGAGCCCATAGATCATAATAATAAACTTTCATTGTGCCCCTGTAAAAATCCATAAGTTCTAAACTCACCAAAATCTATAAAGTTCGTACGTTGGTTCCCTTAAATATGTATATAAATTTTCAGATCAGGCAGATGAGGCATATAGACGCTATTGCATTATAAATAATTTGAGCCCATAAGCCACACAATTATAATATATATATATATATATATATGTCCCTGTAAAAAAACTATAAGAATTAGATTCACCAAAATCTATATGGTGTCTGCAACTACAACCTGTAACAAGTTTATGAATTTCCAGTTCATTTAAAGGAGTAGTTTACACGCTGTCACAATTTAAATAATTTGAGACCATAGCCCATAATGATTAAGAATTTTTCTTTGTGTCCCTGTAAAAACCTGCAAGTGCTAGATTCACCAAAATCTTTATGCTTCATGTGATGGTGACCTTCTGTACGTATAAAAATTTCCAACTTAATCAGATAAGGCATTTATACGCTAATAATTTAAGCCCACAGGCTATAATCATAAAGATTATTTTGTTGTTATAAAAAAAAAAAAAAAAAAAAAAAAAAACTGTAGGTACTAGATTCACCAATAGCTGCATAGTTCGAGCAGCTTTGACCTTGAACACCCATATAAATTTTCAGCTCATTCTGACAAGGCATTTAGACGCTATCGCACTTCGAATAATTTCAGCGAATAGGCCATAATGATAAACAATTTTTCGTTGTGCCCCTGTAGAAAAATTGTACTTGCTAGATTCACCAAAGTTTATGTACTTTATGCAAACATGACCTTATAGCATGTGTGTAAATTTTCAACTGAAATGAAAAAAGCGTTCAGACGCTTTCGCAATTTAAAAAAATTTGGAATATAGTCTATACTTACAAAATTTCTATTATAAATATAGACTATAATCATTCAGAATTATCTTCTGTGTCTCTGTAAAAAAACTGCAAACGCAAGATTCACCAAAATTTATACAGCTGGTGTGATGGTGACTAAAAACATGTGTATAAATTTTCCTCTCGATCGAATAAGGCGTTTAGACACCATCGCACTTTACAAAATTTGGACCCATAGACCGTAATGGTAAAGAATTTTTCTTTTGTGTTCCTGTCAAAAAAAAAAAAAAAAAAAAAAAAATTAAGTGCTAGATTTACCAAAATCAATAGGTTTTGAGCTATGGAGACCTATAACATACGTGCCAAATTTCAGCTCATTTGAACGAAGTCTATAGACGCTATCGTGTTCAATCACATACATACACACATACATAGTTGTAAAAATAGTAAATAGAAATTCAGGAGACCTCAAAACGTGTAGAAACTCCAAAATCTGAAACTTGGATTTTCGACATGATTACAATACTTTCCTCACTATAGTGTTCGGAAAGTAAAAATTAAAGACAATTTTCCATAATCTGTAATATTGGTCTTTTTTTTTTTTTAATATCATTTCTCCTTGATATTTTTAAAACTTTTTAGGGCTCTCCCAAGAAATGTAATCATTGTAATGTTTTTGATACGTGAAAATTAATTTTTCTGATAATGGCTACTTGTCAGATCGATTTCCCATCTTAAAATACCCTTAGACCTGAATTTTTATATGCTATTAGATCCATGTCTGATACTATATTTGTGTGTGCATATGTATGTATACACATATATACTAATTCAAAATGTTAAACTACAAATATAAATAAAGTGAAGAATTTAAAAACTTTATAAAATTTAGCTCGTTTTATTAACTCCTGATGAGAATACACTGTTGTCGAATATTTTCCCATCTCTAAGAGTAAACCACGCCTTTAATCTTTTCTGGGAAACATTATTTCACAAGATAATTTTATGTATCCGTTTTTAAATTATTTCAATTTTGACCACAGTACAGAGCTGTTAAATTTCCGCATTAACTCATACCACTATTCTTTGAATGTTTTCTGTGGCTTACTTAATCACAGAATTTCTGATAAAGTATAAAATGGATATTTCTATAAATGTTTACTGGTATTCTGAAATCAAGTAAGTTGGAGGTCTGGATGGCATGGAATGCATAATGGGAAGAAGAGTATCTTTTTTTTTTTTTTTTTTTTCTTTTAATGCCTAGTGACTATTTATTTTATTTATTTATTTTTTTTAATTATCATTTTCTTTCTTTCTTTTGTTTTCTTTTTTTTCTCTTTTTTTTTTTTTTTTTTTTTTTTTTTTTGTTGAAAAATACATTTTTCCATTACCTATATACAATGTATTAAAAATTCGAAAAGTGTTTCCGTCTCATAACAAAGCTGTTTTTTAACTCTTTTTTTTTTTTTTTTTTTTTTTATCAAAAATTTCTATTCTTTCATGAAAAATTATTATACACTTGTGATAGAAAACTTTAATAAATAATCGTCTCCTACAAAACAATATTAATTTTGATAGAATTTAAATTCTGTTAGGATCTAGACAATCTAGATTTAATGACGTATTAAAACCACTGAAAAGGTGAAAAATATCAAATAGCCGCGAAAATATTTTATCGATATTCCGTAAAAAACAATTTTAGCTACAAAAAAAAAAAGTAAATAAATAAAATTTACTTAAAGTTGGAATATTTGAATAGCTTATAACTGTTGGCATCTGTGATATTCTTAAAACAGCATTTTTTTTTTTTTTTTTTTTTCCCGCAGAATATTACCGAATTATGTGCAAAAATTCCACATAGGTGAGTGATAATACTCCACGCATTTTAAGTGCTATTATTATTATTATTATTATATTATTATTATTATTGTACATTTATGCATATAAGGGGATTCAAGAATCAACGTAGAAACTTTTAGTGATGTTAAAGCACATCATAAGAATTTTAGTCCTTTAAGAACAGGATGTTTTTGCGTGGATATGGACATGGCTATCGAATGTTGCCTTTTTTTTTTCAATCGATGTATCTTATCGCACTGACTGCATTTATACCAACACACTGATTACAAAAATATAGATACGAACATGCTGATTGCATTAATACGAATTCTGGGTCAAATACTCATCCCTAAATGGCAAAATGAACAAAATGTACTTGAAAAATAAATTCTGAACTGCGTTAATATTTCTTCAAAAAAGAAGTGTAATGTATGGAATATATTACGCTTTTATTAGTAAAAAAAAAAAAAAAAAGAAAAAAAAAAAAAAGAAAGGTAAAACAAAAATAAAAATAAACTCTAAAATACGGAAGTAAACCCTATGTTTATATTTCAGTGCTAACTTTATTTCGACGTACTTAATTTTAAAATAAGTGTAATTACTAATTATTAATAGTTTAATTATCAATTTTTAAAATAACTGTAATTAACAAAATAAATTTGTTAAAATAAATTATCCAAAATATATGTATTAAAATTACATAACAAAATGATTAAATATTTTTTTTAATATACACACACCAGCAAATATTAAATAATTCACTTTTACATATTTATATAAAAGCCTCAATTTTATAACGAAAAACCTGAAATTAGCAGTAGCTTCCAGAAGTAGCGAGTTCGTTTTAAGAGACGGGCTCGCTTGTGTGTTAGCGCATGGCTGTGCAGTGCAGACTAGGGTGTAGGCATTTTCAGCACTGCTATTGGTGTAGAGAGAGGAGGGGGGGGGGGTATTTTGTTTTATAGGAATTTTTCTAGTATCAAACGGAAACTTGTAAAATTATTTTTAAAAACGCAAAAAGTTGCTTACCATACCTTGTTTCAGATACATTATTTTATTACAGATTGATGCGAAGTGAAACATCTCGTAATTCAGAGTTGCCAACATTTATAATTTATTTCAGTGTATTATTATTATCACCCTCTACATCTCGTACTTCTACTACTTTTTTATAAGAGTTGTTTCCTACCTACTTAATCTTAGCTACATACTGGGGAAAATGACTCAAGAAAATTAGTAAGGGAGAAAAAAGGGCGTCACTATGATTGCGCCGGCATAAATTATAATAGTTGGAAAATTTGCATGTTTTTAATATCTCCTCCCTTTTTTTATTATTATTCCGAAATGATAAATTTATTATTTAATTTTAATAAAAAATAAAACGTTTATTTAATATTTTGATATAATTAACAACAAAGTTTAAAAATAAATTGGACAAAAAGTCATGTACATGTTAAAATTAAATTTCCTCGAAATGCCAATTGTTTTCATCAGCAATTGTCAGGTTATTTGTAATTTGTATGCACCCACACCTCAAATAAATATATTGCGCAGTACAAAATCTTAATCGTAAATATATTATACTGATCTAAAAGTGTATTTTATTTTGTTTTACGTCAGAAGCGTTGTCTTTCGTTTTCCTTTCTGTAAATTAGTCTTTTTATTTCTCTTTGATGTTCTTACACCACCCATTTCGTGCAGCCACACCCCCAAAGGAGTCGGAGTAAGGTACCTATCAAGTCGATATTTGTTGATTTAACATTGATTATTTATTACCAAATTAAATTTATTAGGTAAGTTTGATGCGAAAACGTGACAAGGGAGATTAGCTGTTTGATTTAATAATTTAATAGAATAAAGAGCTAACAGTATTAAATTTAAACAAATTATAGAAACATAGTCCATTTTATTTACTGTGTTTTCACGAATATACATTTGTATTATACATGTAATAGGTACTTGTTTTTATTTGTCCGTTTGTTTCAATGATCAACTTATATGTATATTAATAAGAATGGATCATATTTTTAGTTTCCCATCATACTAAGGGTATGAGGAACTTAGGTAATCGTGGAAATTTTCGACCTCGGTTTTTTTACATTTTTACACGTTTTCAGGTGGGAGGAATCCGAAAATGACAAAATTTGTATGGTGTCAGTCTCTAGGGTATCTGTTAGTTTGTTAGTCCGTTAGTATGTTAGTATGTTAGTCTGTGTACTGTGTACAAGATATCTCAAGAACAAATTGTCGCAGAGAGGTCAAATCAGTTTTAAAATATTACTTTCGACACCGGCAAGAACCCTATTTTTTTGCAACATTCGAAATAAAAAACTTCGTAAGTGATTTGAAATTTACGTTTTTCTTAACATGTTAGAATAGGGCAAAATTTCACTTAAACTTACATTAAATGTAAAATTTTTGCTGTAAAAAATGTCAGACCAGTTTTAAAATATCTGTTTTGATGCCGGAATGAACATCAGTTACTTTATAAACATGCTACTTTAAAAATTTCGCAAGTTATAAGATATTTACGAATTTCGTAACATGGCAGAATAGGACAAAATTTCACATAAACGTCAATTTTTAGGGATATTTTCATCGTAAAGATCTCAGATTACTTTAGAATTTTTTTTTAGGATACGTGTCATGAATATTATTGACTATGACTTTCCCAATATAAAAATTTCACAAGTTATTAGATATTTACGAATTTCTTATCATAACAGAATAGGGCAAAATTTTACGCAAACGTCAATCTTGAGGGATATTTTCATCATAAAGTGTCAGACCACTTTTGAAATATTATTTAGGATATTGACATGAATACCATAGAGTATGAATTTTCCAATGAAAAAAAATCATAAGTTATTTGGAATTTACGATTTAATTAAAATGGCAGAATAAGGCAAAATCGAGCATAAACGTCAATTTTGAGGATCATAAATATATCAGACATTTTCAAAATAACATTTATGATACTTGTATGAACATGATTGACTATAAATATTCTAATAGGAAAATTTCGTATGTTATTCGAAATGTAAGATTTTATGAACATAGAAAAATGGGGCGATATTTCATATAAATATGCATTTTTGGGATTGTTGCTTTGGAAATTGTAGCATGAAAACAAACTACGAAATTGATCCCAATAAAATAAATTTATAGATTAGAATAGGATAAATATATTAAACTGAATGTTGGGTAGCCTATTAGGCGAGGATTTCGTTCTGTCATTGTGTCAAGCGTTTGGTCAAATTCATTTGTCTTAACATGAATATAATATGTCCTGTACAAGAAATTTATGAAAACATACATATGATGGGGAAGTGAGCAGAGTCCACCTATTCCAACTAGTTTTGTTTTAATGCTAGAAAATATTAAAATAATAATATAATTTTGTACAATTTCTATTAACAGTTTTGAATCGTAGGCTATTATGTAGGGTAAAAATATTTTATTGTAGGTAATGTAGGGACTTTTTCTCCATTGAGTAGGGATAATTTAAATTTTCACCTGGCAACACTGGTCCAGATGAAGCGAAAAGACCGTACAGCGGTAAAGCGAGAACTTACATTTTTTACAGCTACCCAGCAATTGGCGCTGTATACAAGACTCTATTTTCTCTGACTTAAAGGTCCAGCTATAGGAATAACATTATACAGAAGATTTGTAATTAACGCTTTAAACTCATTAAAATGTCGAAAAATATTTTTGAATATGCATAATAATTAATATCAGTGCATGTAGAATTATATGTTTGTTTTTCAAAATGTTTTCACCACAAAAAATATAATAAAAAAAATCGTTTCTTTATCACTAATTTAAAGGTCCGGTCATAAGAATAACATTTTATATAGGCATTTGCAGTTCACGTTACAATCTCATTAAAATGTCAAAAAATTTTTTGAATGGGCATAATAATTATATCAATGCATGCAGAATTATGCATGTTTGTCAAAATGTTTTCATCATAAAAAATACAATAAAAAGATCGTTTATTCATCGTGATATTCGTGCCCTTTAATGATGATTTTAAATAGTAATGCCTATTAATAATTTTTTAGAACCATTCCTCTATAAAAAAAATAAACGAATTAAATTCGAAAGTTCTATAATAAAGAGAGACTTTCACTCAGTAACGTGTCCAAGAATTAGAGACAGTCGTTTATTGGTCCATCTTGAGCATCTTACAAGTTACGGTCTATAATTTATCTCTAAGCAGGATTTTCTACGCGTGAGAAAAATTACCTGTACACCTGAAACGAAATGTGTCATTAAATTTAGTACCCGGGCGGTATTTTTTTTCATGGGGTTGATTTGGTTTTTACCAATGGGAGTGCATTTTTTTATATAGGATATGTGGCAATAACGGGGATTTGCTGAATGATGACAAGGCATGTTTTGGTTTGGTGAGATACACAGTTTGATTTGCGGAATGCTGAAGTGATAAGTTTAATAATTGGTTAATTGCTAGTGGTAGTTTTTTTTTTTTTTTAGGGGGGGGGATGGAGGTAGAGTTTACCTCCTGACTTCCCGAAGATGTTTTTTCATTATGAGAACAGTGAATCCCGAAAATGCGTGCTCAATTTTGCTTCGCTCCTGAACGCCGATTCTTTGCATCCAGCAGTGAGATACTCCTGTCCTCCCGAAGCTGTTTGTTCAGGAATCACTAAGCAATAAGAATGTATTGCATCTAAAAAGCGGTCTTGCTCCTTTTCTTTTCATTCTTTCCAATGGTTTTGAACAGAAAAAATGTCCAGCGTCTTCAAGCACGGAGTTTAAAAATGCTTTGCGAGCTTTGCCGCTTCCAGATGATAGAAGCGAGGGTGGATTGCCTGCTGGTCAGATAACGTGAAGTTGGAGCTTCTACGGCTTTAGGCCTGTTCATGTTTACTTTCACCTTTGAAAATTTTGCGAAACGAAAGGTCCTTAGAACCATGCAGAACGACGCAGATGTTTTAAAAGTTTCGTCCTGTTAATAGTCCTGTATTAGAGGGAATTAGAGTGATGGTTTTTCGTCTACTAACATCAAATCGTTATCGTCTCTCTAACCGAAAAAGAAAAATCAATTGTTTCTTGTACTGCACTCTTCTTTGCCCGTCAGTGTGAATGCCCAGCAGAAATTAAAGAGCTCCGGGTACCTTAATTGGAATACCATATAATGTGTAATTATTAAGTCTTCAGAGTATGCAAATATTTCTTTCCTTTTTGTTATTTACTGCAAAAGGTAAATTCAAAAATATTTAAAAGAAATTATTTTAGTGAAAGTTAATACTTTTTAATACAGTTTGCAAAGTGTTGCTGATGTGGAGTAGCTTTAATGATTGTAAGATAAAATTGATTGATTTAATTTGTGAAATTTTGATGGACATGTTACCCTGTGTGTTGGTTCAGTCTGATTACTTGTTTCAAGACTGTAAAAGACTTTTCAATTTAACATGATTTAAAGTGTGGTTGTATTTTATTAAAACTTAAAATAAATTTTATTTGTAAATTCATTTAATTTTTGTCCTGATTAATTATTACTTAAAATTTAATGTGAAATTCTTGTCTTTAAAGGGGGATTTAATAGTTGAAAGGGGAAAAGAAAAATTTAAAATTTTGGTCATTAGTTTGCATGATTTCAGTTGGTTAAAATTTTTCTAATGAAGGTATATACAGTGTGTCCTTTGTTCCAGTACTCCAACTTAAAAAACTCATTGTGTGCATGATTTTTTTTTATTTATTTAAATTTTATCGTCTGCTTATTATTGCATCAATTCTTTAATTTTTATCATTTGTTTCTTTTCTCGCTCAAGTTGTGTGAGAATAAAGTTTTATGTTATTTTGTTCTTCATCGTGAAATGAGTTTATCACGCATGCAGAGTATTACGCTGTTTGAAGCTTATTTTGAATGTAAATCGTATGAAAGATGCAAAGATGTTTGGAGATATAAATATCCAGATTATGCGATACCTAGTAAAAATATGCTATATCAGCTCATTCGACAATTTCCTTATACAGTTTCTGTGCAGGTGTGTACAGGTTTCTCTACAAGAAGTCACTCCCGGCATGTTAAAACGCGTTTCTAAACACATGCGCAAACGAGTTTAGCTTTGCCTCCAAGAAAAGTTTGGACATTTTGAACATTTATCTTAAATGTAAGTTCTGTATTTTTTCCTCCGTTATTTTAAATGTGCCTTTTATCATTAGCATAAAAATAATCGTTCTAAGTGAGAGTCATCTAAAAAAAGACGGAAAACCCTGTTCTGAATGCTAAATGTGGTAGAAAATTAAACAGCTGCTGATGGTAAGCGAGAACATTTTATGCCGAAGATCTCGGGTTGTTTTCCACTCACAGATTTAATTTTGATACTGTCTCGAAAGACAGCGTACTTGAAAAAAATTTTTAACGATTTTAAAATTCTTGTCAAAAACGCTTGCAGAGAAAAAGCAATGTTATATAAATGTATTATTTTTCTGATGCTAAAATATATATTTTTTTTTTCCTTCTTTTTCTTGCTTTATATAATTTCAGAAGAATTTTTAAATTTTTAAAGGAATACTCATTTTATTTTAAAAGAAGAAAAAAAAAAAAAAAAAAAAAATGAAAATATGATATATCATAAAATAATAAAAAGCCTCAGCGCAGTCACTTTTTTGTTTCCAACGTTTTTGTAAAACAATCTCCCAATTATTCAATCGAATCTAACTTTGAAATTGATTTCTAAACTTTTTCTGTTGAAAAAGGTTAAAATAAAGACCACGCCCACCTCCTGTAACAAATACATATTCTTATTATTTTCTGCTTCATTTTATGATAAGCTGCAGTATTCCTCATGTTTTTGTGATCGCTTTCTCTCTCTCTCTCTCTCTCTCCTCTTTTTTCCCCTTTAACTTATATTTGGCAGACTTCCCATCCCATTATAGGGTTCCAACCCGTCACTTTTCTGGACAGGGTAATTTTTAATAGTATATACATATATATATATTTAAATATTTTTTCACGATTAATTAAGGTCTATCTTAAGAAATTCTTTTCGAAATTTCCCGTGCTCAAAAAACTGACAAGTGGGAACTCTACAATTAGCAACCATCCTTCTGCAAAAGTATATGCGTGACTCAGTCACAAATCAGGGTTTCCACTGACCCGCTTTTTTTTCTTGAGTCTCCCAGGGGCCGTACTCTCCTCCCTTTTTTCAGGACACTCTCAAAGATAAAAACGTTCCGCCTTTTTTACCACAACTAATTTTATTCAAAAATACATACATATATATATATATATATATATACACATAGCTGCCAAGTTTTTTAATTTATTCCATAATGTTCTCAGCCCCGCCCTTTTTTCACACCGTTAACTTTTTAGAGTAATTTTCTTTATATTTAATCATAGTTCTATATTGAAGAAAATTTTTCTACAAGTATTACGGTATGAAAAAAAAGCGGGGCTAATAACATTCCAGAATAAATTTAAAAATTTGGCAGCTATGTATATATATATCGAGTAATGTGCAATGATTATACAGGGCGGAGATTAATGCATAAAAGTAGTGGTAAGTATGAATTAATTTTTTTTTATTCCTGAGTGTGTCATGAAAAAAAGACGGAGAGTACGATTCCTGCTCTCCCACAAATATAATCATGTGAAGAACTTTCCTTGAATTAATCGTGGAAACATACTACACAATTTTATTATATAAATATAAGTAATGGAAGAATAAAGGAAGAAATTGTGTCGGTAGACACTCACCGTGCAAGTGTTTCTGTGTCAGAATCGAATTCCGTTTTCAAATAGAATACAGTAAAGCACTGTTTATACTTCTTTTATAATTCATACAACCTTCCAGTGAAGCCCCGATTCATTACTATTCATTTTAATGCGAAAATTCTTTGTTTATACGCCACTAATATCGGTTTTACGTCTTTTCTACTTTACTAAAATTCACAAAATTTCTCGATCTGCATCATTTTCCATTCTAAATAACACGGATTTTTCCTAAAAAGCATCTTAAATGGAGGAACACAGGAAGATCGAAGAATACTGATCAAATGAATCAATTGAATTCGATGTACTATTTTTAATACTCATAGACAAGCAATGAATCAGACGAATATTAAAATTTTTTTAATGTTATTAAATAACTATCTATATGGACATAAATCGTATGCTTATTATTAAAGATACGCAGTATATATTATTAGTATTAAAAAAGTGTTCATATATTTTTTGAGAAACGTGATATTTTATTCAGTATTATAATGTATTTAATACCCAGTCATGCCGTTTAATAATATGATTTTTCTCACTTTTTAGTATAATCTTAATTTAGTGTTATTTATTTTTTAAATTAATTATTGTTTTAAATAAAATGATAATGTACATATACTAACGCAAGAAACTTTATTAATCAGTATTTTCATATAAATTTTGCTTAAGTGTCATTAAATTTGTAGTAATCAAAACGTTATTACTAAAATTTCGTTTATTCATCTTTTCATTTATGCTTGAGTTTACGCCAGTCTCTTGAAAAACGTATAAACGGTGCTTTATTGTAATAAGAAAATTAGGACTGCTCCCGCGTTATCGACAAGTGGATTTAAAACACTGTTGTTTTGGCAGCATTGAAGTAACGGTGTAGCAAGAATGTAGCGTCATTTCTGAAATTCACTAGCTAAAAAAAAAAAAAAAAAGTGATATAGATGAAAAGCGAGCCCCGCCTACTTTAAGATATTATTGCTAGGGCATTTTCCTACGTTGAAGAGTCTTTTAGCTTTCCTTACGAATTAATCGCATTCTATCATAGCTGCTAACATCTTAATTAATATTCTATAATACTGTTGGTACCTGCCCCTTTTTCCGCACTCTTTATTTTTAGAGTAGTTCTCCCTAAATGTAATTACGATTAAAGAAAAATACCCTAAAAAAAGACAGCTTTGGGGAAAAAAACAAAAAGACAAGTTATAACAATGCTAAGGAATATAATTAGGATGTTGGAAACCATGCCCACTACACACATAAAATGAAATTTACCCACATATGCATGCAGTGTGCTGACTCCCTATCCCCTCCCCCTTTCATCAAGGAAATAGCAGAAAAAAAAAAAGCGGATTTTCGTTTTTTTTTCTAAAATTCCACATTATCTTACAACAGGATTTCTTGTATTCTATTTTAATTTTGTAACTACCGTCCGTATATTAAATGTATATATACATCAGTAGCCCTTATCGCATTGTTTGCTAAGGATAAGAATCAAGTAATTTACTATGAACTAATGTCTCCCAGTCTCCGAAACTCGATCACTTTTTTCAATGCAAAGCAAAATAATTGCCTTCACATAATCGGATTTACGTTGCAGCACAGCAGACACTTGTCGGTCGATATGCACCCACATTAAAACAGCATAGTTTTACATAATATCCATCTCATACACCATCTTTGGTTTGGTGAGTTTATGCAATACAGGAGTTGCGATGAAGCTGGTCGAATTGAGTTCCGCATATCTCGCAAAATGTGTAACCGGAAATCTAAAAAAGACCTAGGTGGATTGCCTTCATATTGGTCTTTTTAAAAGCACCTAGCCTGTATTTACTCGAGTTTTGAAGTAAACCACGGAAAACCCCGAACGTTTATTTTGACGACCGTGACCTGGAATCGAACCAAACACTTCCCATTAACTAGTTTCGAGAGCAGACCCATACTGCTGCAGTTGGAACATGTTTTCCTTCGAAGAAAAATAAACTTATGAAATATATGCTTTGTATGTGATGTAAAAATGATTTAAAAATTTTATCAGAATCAAAACTTACATTATTTCCGTGCTAAAATTATTTTTTCTAGTCATTTCAATTTTAATTCAAAAATTTATACCATTAGATTTTAAAAAACGAAACAATTTTAATCAAAAGGTGAAAAGAGGCCTTTTTAAATTACTATTCTATTTTTATTTATTTATTTATTTGATTCATTAATTTAAAGAAAGAAATGTTACACCCAATTAAAATTTTTAAATAGCTGCAATTAATCTAAATCATCTGAAATTATATATATATATATATATATATATATATATATATGTATAAAGATGGAAAATAGAAATGAAAATTAGAAAAAAAAATCAACTATTTTGGAAAATTGTAAAATTTTATTTATTACTTATTATTTTTAAAATCATTATTAAAAAACTAATGTATTTTAGTTTTCAAAATTAATTGATTAAAATAAAAATGATAAAATTTTTAAATAATTTCTACATGAAAAAGTAATATATCTTAGCATTTAGAATTAATGATTTAAAAAGTAATAATAATAATAATAAATATATATATAAATAAATAAAAGGTTCAAATAATCCCTTTATTTCTCTATATTCTCACATTAATGGCATGACAATTTTTAGCCAATTTTTTTTTTTTTTTAATAATTACCTAAAATTACTTAAATTTTATTAAACAGTAATTATTTTCATAAGCTTTCAATGCTAATCTGCTATAACGGCTAATCTTTGTGCCATCTAGCGGCCTGTTCATTAACTGAATTTTCTGTTCCGTTTTTCTACCGAATCCCCTGTCTCGTTTTCCCTCCTCCCCTCTATCTTCTATGGAGCATCGATAATCCGGCATCGGCAGGGAGAAGAAATTGCCAGATTCCCGATTTTTCCGACTTATGGGATTTCCAAAATTTTATCATAATCGTTGATCATTTACAACATCCAAAGAAGAATTTCTTAAAAAATATGTACTACCCTAATGTGTACCCTATTAAAAACATAAATAATCGAGATTACATTTGAAATAAGCATGGGAAAAAATTTCACTCTTGTAAAAGTACGTATTTGCGGGTCACAATTGCCAGGAATTTTGAGCTTGCGCGTTCCTGTTGCATTTGAATGTACTAACAATGTAATTAGGTCCTTATATTCTTTCGTTCCGGAGAAAATTTATTTTAATCCATAAATCAGTAAAATTAAATGAAAATCTGTAAACTGCTATCAGAAAGGAGAACGATTTTTTTGAGTTGAATCTTTCTATTTTTTAAGCATATACGAAGTCCACAAATGTAAACAATGGACGTAACATTCGGCGATAATTCACATGAAGGAGGTTTGAAAGGAATGAAGATACAGGATATACTGAAACTACGATTCTCTGACTGGAGAAATTCAAGCTGAAGACTATGGTATGTAATTTAAACAGTTGAAAATGCGTGATTGAAGAACATACATGAGGTAAATCGTATCAGACGGGGATATTTTAACAACTTCCTTTGTCAAAAACCTGTTTATAAGGTAGTATGTGCTAATGACTCTCTTGTCACACTTGGTCTAACAGCGGCTTTACTGACAATCCAAAAATGTTTGACAAGTATACTATTCCAATGTCATTTGCAAGTAACCCGTTGAATACGATTTACAGAACTAGAAAAGAAGGTCAAATAAGGTTTTCTTTGCCGTATTATAGGTTTCCGAATTATCAATGCATTTCTGTATATATGTATCTACATACGCACACAAACATCACACATACACTCACTCGAAAAGAAAGAAAATGTTAGTTATATTTCATAGATGCCACATTTTAATTTATTCCGGAGTATTTTTAGCCCCGCCTTCATTAAATACCACTTCATACTTGCCAACCATCTCATTAATAACCGTACAATTACGCCCCCTGAAAAAACGCCCCTTTTCTCACACCACTATATTTTTAGAGTTATTCTCTGTTGTTACAATTAAATAAGACTAAAATTACTCTAAAAATTGATTGGCGTGAAAAAAAAGGCGGGTACCAAAAATTGTACGATTCATAATGAGATGGTTGGCAAGTATGCCACTTATTTTTTAAAAAAGTAATTGTTTCTTATTTCATAGAAGTAAAAAAATTTTTCTTTAAATAAAGTGGTGCGTAATAAAGGCGGGGCTAAAAACACTCCGGAATAAATTAAAATGTTAGAATCTGTGATGTTCTTAAAACAGCAATTTTTTTTTCTTTCCCGAAGAATATTACCGAAATATGTTCAAAAATTCCACATAGGTGAGTGTTAAAGTTCCACGCATTTTAAATGCTATTATTATTATTATTATTGTACATTTATACATATAAAGGGCCGTCCATAAATGATGTCACGCTTGGAGGGGGGGGGGGGGGAGGGGGTTCATGAAAGTGTGACAGTTTGTGACAAGGGGGGGAGGGGGGTAACAAAAAGTGTGACATCACATATTTCAGTTAAAATACAAACATTTATATTCAGCACATGAAATTTTGAAGTTATTTTAAAATTATCAAAGATTAAAGATATTTTTTTAATTCGGGTAAAAGTAACCTTATCCTGTGATTCTCCCCCTCCCCTCATACATTATTTTCTTTCAGAAAAAAGCATTCAGAGTCGGTTTTTAGGATATGATAACAATAGAAAATCTTTACTTAGAAGAAAACCTTCCCTTCTCATATATCTTCATTTTAATTCAATATATTTTTCATATAATATTTAGTGCTTATGAATTACAAATTTGTCTTTGAATGGTTTAAAGCATTATAAAATGTGAATCTTTAATAAATTTTCGAACTTTTTTGCTGGATTTGGCGACTTTGTTAAATGGAGGTACGACTGTATATTAAATTTTATTCAGTTTTCCAAAATACTACTGTTTTCAATTGCTGTTTTCTATGAATACTTTACAACTGTTCTATATTAATTTGGATTTTTTATATAAACCTTACTCTTAGTTCATACAAAATAACCACACGTATCATTATTATGGTTACAGTTACAGATGTCATTAAGATCCATAGTCAACATTTAAAAATAAAATTTGAAATATGATCTCTAGTCTAATATTTTGTTTCTGAACTTCAGATAATTATTGATGTATGTCATGTTCCGTGACATGTGACAAGGGGGAAGGGGGAGGGGTTATATTGAAACGTGACACTTTGTGACAAAGGGGGGGAAGGGGGTCCAAAATTCTGAAAAAAAGTGTGACATCATTTATGGACAGCCCCTAAGGAGATTCAAGAATCAACGTAGAAACTTTAAGTGATGTTAAGGCACATCATAAGAATTTTAACCCTTAAAGAACAGGATGTTTTTGCGTGGGTGTGGGCGTGGTTATCGAGAATTGCCTTTTTTTTTTTTTCTTTTTTTCAATCGATGTATTTTATCGCACTGGTTGCATTTATACCAACACACTGCTTACAAAAATATTGATACGAACATGCTGATTGTTGCATTAATAAGAATTCTGGGTTAGATACTCAGTCCTAAATGATAAAATGAACAAAATGTACTTGGAAAATAAATTCTATACTGCTTTAATATTTTTTTCAAAAAATGCTTTTTTTTTCTTCTTTAATAAAAGTGTAATGTATGCTATATATTACGCTTTTATTAGTAAAAAAAAAGAAAAGTAAAATTAAATTAAACTCTAAAATACGGAAGTAAAACCTATGTTTATATTTCAGTGCTAACTTTATTTCGCCGTACTTAATTTTAAAATAAGTATAATTATTAATTATTAATAGTTTAATTATTAATTTTTAAAACAACTGTAATTAGTAAAATAAATTTGTTAAAATAAATTATCCAAAATATATGTATTAAAATTACATAACAAAATGATTAAATTTGTTTTTTAATATACATACACCAGCTGATATTTAATGATTCATTTTTATATATTTTTATCAAAACCTGTACATTATGCTTAATTATAATTATAGTTCGTTAATTCCAGAAGTAGCGAGTTCGCTCGATGAGACGGGCTCGCTTGTGTGTTAGAGCAGAGGTGTCCAGACCAGTTTTGCTAGATCTAGGAATTTTCATCTCGCTTTAAGCGTGGGAGGGGGGGGGGGGGGGGGGGTATATAATGGAAACTTGTAAAATTCTTTTTAAAAATGAAAAATGTTTTAAACTTGTGTGTAAAAAAGTTACTTACAATACCTTGTTTCTGATACATTATTTTGTTACAGATTGTTATCTCATAACTCAGAGTTGCCAACATATATATTATATTCTAGTGTATTATTAGTACCACCCCCTACTTCTCGTACTTCTACTACTTTTTTATAAGAGTTGTTTTCTTCCTATTTAATCTTAGTTACATACTGGGGAAAATGACTCAAGAAAATTAGTAAGGGAGAAAAAAGGGCATTACAATGATTGCGCCGGCATAAATTATATTAGTTGGAAAATTTGCATACTTTTAATATGTCCTCCCTTTTATAATTATTATTATTCCGAAATAGTAAATTATTTAATTTTAATAAAAAATATAACGTTTATTTAATATTTTGATATAATTAACATCAAAGTTTAAAAATAAATTGGACAAAAAGTCATGTGCATGTTAAAATTAAATTTCCTCGAAATGCCAATTGTTTTCATCAGCAAATGTCAGGTTATTTGTAATTTGTATACACACAACCTTCGAATAAAATATATTGTGCAGTAGAAAATCTTAATGGTAAATGTATTATACTGATCTAAAACTGTATTTTATTTTGTTTTACGTCAGAATGCGTTGTCTTTCGATTTCCTTTCTGTAAATTAGTCTTTTTATTTCTCTTTGATGTTCTTACACCACCCATTTCGTGCAGCCACACCCCCAAAGGAGTCGGAGTAAGGCACCTATCAAGTCGATATTTGTTGATTTAACATTGATTATTTATTACTAAATTAAATTTATTAGGTAAGTTTGATGCGAAAACATCACAAGGGAGATTATCTGTTTGATTTAATAATTTAATAGAATAAAGAGCTAACAGTATTAAATTTAAACAAATTATAGAAACATAGTCCATTTTATTTACTGTGTTTTCACGAATATACATTTGCATACATAAAATACTTACTTGTTTTTATTTGTCCGTTTGTTTCAATAATCAACTTATACGTATACATTGTCTGTCCCAAAAGTAATACGCCCATTTTTATTTTAAGAAATTTATTGAACCGATTCGTATACTTATTCAATATTCTTCTAAATACATCCCTCCTGCTTTAACACACTTATTCCGACGCGATTTGCATGCTTTATATGCGTTCTGGCTGTCCGTCACAGAGATGTGATTTAATAACCTTGTCGCAGCCACCTTGATGTTCTCTAGGGTCTCCAAATGATGTCTTTTGAGGAATTTTTTAATCTTCGGGAAGGAAAAGAAGTCGGACGGGAACAAATGAGGACTGTAAGGCGGCTAGAGAAGCGTTGAGACGCTAGGAGCATTGTCATGGTGCGGGTTCCAGGAATTCTTGATCTCGCGCTGACGAGGTTGACCCGTTGCTTTAGCCTTTTCAGTACTTCGACGTAAAATTTGGCGTTGACTGGTTGGCCAGGTGGAACAAATTCAAAATGGACCACTCCCTTGGATTAAAAAAAAAAAAAAAAAAAAAAATGAGTATCGCTTTGCCCTGCGATTTGCTCATTCTTGCCTTTTTTGGGCGTGGGGACGACGTCGTGTGCCACTCTGCGCTCTGTCTTTTTGTTTCTGGGTCGTACAAGGAGGAAAAAGATTCGTCATCACTTACCACATTGTCCAAAACAGTCGGATGGTCCTCACAACACTGCAACAATTCTGCTCGGAAGTATGTTCCATCTTGATTTCGACCGAGCACTCACACAAGGATTCACTAAAACAGGCACTGTGACTCTGCAGGAGCTCGGAGCCCACTGGCGCTGTGTTCCCAAGACTCCACCCAGCCTTCCGTGCAAGCGGTAACCCTGTGAGACGGATAGTCGCGGCAGAAGAAAATGGGGCGCATTACTTTCGGGACAGACCAGGTATTAATAAGAATGGATCATTTTTAGTTCCCCATCATACTATAGGTATGGGGAACTTAGGTAGGGGAGACTGGGGAGGGTTGACCCTATGGGAGGCTTGACCCACCTTTCTTTACTCTGCTATTTTTAGCTTTCAAAAACTTCCAACACATGGCAGCACATCCTACTGATGCAAGGTAACAGCCATGTTTGTTTGAAAGTTATCCCATGCTTATTATTTGAACAAGCTTGAAATTTGTGTTTTCCTCATCAAAAAGTGAGTAATTTTGATTAAATTTGTAAGGCATTGTGCAAATATTCTTAATCAAATATCAGAATTCAGATTTATATGATTAAAGTATATACCTCAAGCTAATATGTGCTACAATTAGTTTTGCTAAATAACTGTTTAATTACCTGATTTTTTTTTATGAAATTGCAAATGGCTATTGAGGGAGGCTTGACCCACATGATATAAGGGAGGTTTGACCCACGGGTCAAGCCTCCATTATATATTTCTTTGTTATTGTGGACTGAAAATATTAATTCATCTATTATTTATCAACCTAAAAGTAATTTATCTCTCATTCCTGAAGATTATATTCCTCATAGTAGTAGTTCACAAGTCACTTCTTCTACTAGGATCACCTGTCAGCCAGAAATTGAAAAATCTGCATCTTTGACCCCTGAACAGTTTCGACCTTTCCCGAAAGCTGGACCACGAAAACATAACTATAAAAGAAAACAAGCAAAGTCTTGAATGTTGATAGATACCCTAGTTAAAGAACAAATAGAAAATGAGCATGCATTGAGAGCATCGAAGAAACGACCTTCTGTTAAAGATACTAAAACCAAAAGATTTTCTAAACATCTAAACAGAAATTTTTTAATCTGGTTAAAACCTTGAGTGATGAGGATGAAGTATGTCAGATAGCAGTGAAAATGAGTTTGTGATATCAAAGCCAATGTCAGAAGGAGATTTTATGCTGGTAAAATTTGTGAGTCCTAAAACTGGTAGGCCTAATGCATCTCATTTCGTAGGAAGAATAACCAAAGTGGAGAGAGAGAGTTTCTTGCTACATTTTTTACGCCGCGCTGCTGAAACAAATTATTTAACAAGAAGCGGAAGATATATCTGCTGTTTCAATGGATGATATGATAAAATTACCAAATTCAATATCAGCTGAAGGAACTGCAAGAATTGCATTATGAATTTATTTTGACTTTGACTTTTCTGAGTATAAGTGCTGCTAAATATTCATTATTATTCAATATTTCTAGCTTTTTACAACAAATCTTAATGGCAATGACTATTTTTAATTTAAGAGTTGTTTTAGTAGTGTGAACGTGTTCTTTTATATAATTTTTTCAATTTACGCTTCAGAAATATTGCTACTTCATCAATTATAACTTTTATTGTTATCACATTAATTTCATTGCCAAATTTTCTTAAATTTTAGGACTAGTTTAACTTTCTTCATAAATATTATAATATGTGAATATTGGTGGGTCAACCCTCCCATTGTGTTTGTCAAACCTCCCATATGTGGGGAGCCTTGACCCAAAAATTCTGCGTCAATAACATTCATTATTTATCTTTTCTGTTGCAAGTATGAAAAATTTTTATGTATGTTTTGATAATAGAATATATCAGGTATGAAATGGTGTACAAAGTTTTCTCTGGAAGTAAAATTTTTTTGTAAAAAATGGGCCAACCCTCCCCAGTCTCCCCTAATCGTGAAAATTTTCGACCTCGGTTTTTTGACTTTTTTACACGTTTTCAGGTGTGAGGAATCTGAAAATAACAAAATTTGTATGGTGTCTGTCTGTAGGGTGTCTGTTAGTGTGTTTGTGTATTAGTCCGTTAGTTTGTTAGTGTGTGTACATGATATCTCAAGAACAAATTGTCGCAGAGAGGTCAGATCAGTTTTAAAATATTACTTTCGACACTGTCAACAACCCTATTCATTTACAACATTCGACTTTAACAACTTCGTAAGTTATTAGAAAATTACGATTTTCTTAACGTGGGAGAATAGGACAAAAATTCACTTAAACGTGCATTAAATGGAAACTTTTTACTGTAAAAATGTTAGACCAGTTTTAAAATAACAGTTTTGATGCCGAAATGAACATCAGTAACTATAAATATGCTACTTTGAAAATTTCGCAAGTTATTGGAAATTTACGAATTTCTGAACATGGCAGAATAGAGCAAAATTTCACATAAACGTCAATCTTGAGCGATATTTTCTTCATAAAGATGTCAAACCACTTTTGAAATATTATTTAGGATACTGGAATGAATATCATAGACTATGATTTTTCCAATTTAAAAAATTCGTAAGTTATTTGCAATTTACGATTTACTTAACATGTCAGAATAAGGCAAAATTGAGCATAAACTTCCATTTTGAGGATCATAAATATATTAGACAAATTCAAAATTACATATATGATATTTGTTTGAACATGATTCAATACAAATATTCTAATAGGAAAATTTCGTAAAATATTGGTATTTTACGAAACATATATTTTATCAACATAGCGAAATTGTAAATTTTTTATATAAATATGAATTTTGAGGATTATTGCATTGGAAATTGTAGCATGAAAACTAAACAACGGAATTGACCCTGATAAAATAAATTAATAAATTAGAATAAGTTAAATATATTGAAGTGAACGGTGGATAGCCTATTAGGCGGGGATTTCATTCTGTCACTGTATCAAGTTTTGGTCAAATTCATTTCTTTTAACATGATTATAATATGTCTCGCACTAGAAATTTATGAGAACATAAATATGATGGGGAACTGAGCAGAGTCCTCCTATGCCAACTAGTTTGGTTTCCCATCATACTAAAGGTATGGGGAACTTAGGTAATAGTGAAAATTTTCGACCTCGTTTTTTTACTTCTTTACACGTTTTCAGGTGTGAGGAATCCGAAAATGACAATATTTGTATATTGTCCGTCTGTAGGGTGTCTGTTAGTTTGTTAGTCCGTTAATATGTTAGCCTGTGTAAACGATATCTCAAAAACAAATAGTCGCAGAGAGGTCAAATCAGTTTTTAAATATTACTTTCGACACTGGCAAGAACCCTATTTATTTGCAACTTTCGAATTAAAAACTTCGTAAGTTATTCGAAATTTACGATTTTCTTAACATGGAAGAATAGGGCAAAATTTCACTTAAACTTGCATTAAATGAAAAATATTTGCTACAAAAATGTCAGACCAGTTTTAAAATATCAGTTTTGATACCGGAATGAACATAAGTTGCTATAAACATGCTACTTTAAAAATTTTGCAAGTTATTAGATATTTACGAATTTCGTAACATGGCAGAATAGGACAAAATTTCACATAAACGTCAATTTTCAGGGATATTTTCATCGTAAAGATGTCAGGCTACTTTAGAAATATTATTTAGGATACCGGCATGAATATTATTGTCTATGAATTTTCCAATATAAAAATTTAGCAAGCTATTAGATATTTACGAATTTCTTATCATAAGAGAATAGGGCAAAATTTTACGCAAACGTCAATCTTGAGGGATATTTTCATCATAAAGGTGTCTGATTACTTTTGAAATATTGTTTAGGTTACTGACATGAATACCATAGAGTATGAATTTTCCAATTAAAAAAATTCGTAAGTTATTTGGAATGTACGATTTACTTAAAATGGCAAAATAAGGCAAAATCGAGCATAAAAGTCCATTTTAAATGTATTAGACAATTTCAAAATAACAATTATATTTGTATGAACTTGATTGACTACAAATATTATAATAGGAAAATTTCGTAAGTTATTCGAAATTTAAGATTTTATGAACATAGCAAAATGGGGCGATATTTCATATAAATATGCATTTTTGGCCTTGGGATTGTTGCATTGGAAATAGTAGCATGAAAATAAACTACGAAATTGATCTCAATAAAATAAATTAATAGATTAGAATAAGATAAATATATCGAACTAAATGGTGGGTAGCCTATATGTCACTGTGTCAAGCGTTTGGTCAAATTCATTTCTCTTAACATGAATATAATATGTACTGTACAAGAAATTTATAACAACATACATATGATGGTGAACTGAGCAGAGTCCACCTATGGCAACTAGTTTTGTTTTAATGCTAGAAAGTATTAAAATTATAATAATAATATAATTTTATACATTTTCTATTAATAGTTTTGAATCGTAGGGTATTTTGTAGGGTTATCATATTTTACCATATGGAATGTAGGGATTTTTTCTCCATTAAGTAAGGATAATTTAAATTTTCATCTGGCAACACTGGTCCGGACAATGCGAAAAGACCGTACAGCGAGAACTTACATTTTTTACAGCTACCTAGCAATTGGCGCTGTATACAAGCTTCGATTTTCTCTGATTTAAAGGTCCAGCCATAGGAATAACATTATACAGAAGCATTTGTAATTAACGCTCGTTTTCTCTTAAATACCGGCATTTTTAGCGCGAAACTTCACCGCACCTTCGTCTAATCATTGTCTATTAACTTAATGATTGACAGTATAGCTGAGGTCCAGATCGCCGGGATTAATTACAGTAGAACCTCGATTATCCGAACCTCGATTAACCGAAACTCCTCTCCGTTAACCGAAGTCGGTTTCTTCTTCACTTTTTTTATTCACTTTCTACTATCATCCAAAGTTTTCTCTTAACAAACATTCATTTTTAAAGTTTTTTTTTTTCCCCCACATTCCTTTTGTATGCAAGCCGTCCTTTTCAAACTACGAATGCAGATAAATATTTTGGAATTTCCTTTTTCAGAATTCCTTCTCGCAAGCTCATTTCTCGGAATGAGTGTACTCTTCCCCACTTTCAAACGTCCCTGTTCTAAACAAAAACACACCCCATTTCGAAATGTGGAAGGTCATTCTGCCAAGCCCCAGGACAATCGAATGTTATTGCACCCTCTGATTGTAAGCAAGTGCAAATAACCTAACCTCTTTTGTCATCTCAAGAACAGAGAAATTTTCATTGCAGCAGAATTTCAAAATTTTTGTCACTTTGTGTCACTTATGATTCCTCTGAACTCATGCTTTTAAGAAAACTTCGGGATAGAGCTGCACGGCAAAGGATGGCCAATTTATACCAGATCAAGCTTCCATTTAAACCATTGTGAGTTTTTGTTTCAGAAATAAATTTATTTTCATTTATTTAACAGTTAAAGTCATAATAACAGTTCAATGACGATACTACATAATAAACTATATAACAGGGGATTTGCCCCTTTTTCAGGACACACCTAAGAATAAGAAATTTTCTCCTATTTTGCCACCAGTAATTTCATGCAGAATTTTTATGGTACTTTTTAGAGAAATGTCTCCGGATTAATCTGGTTAGAGATCATAGTAAAAGAATAGTGGTAGGAATAGAGGCGGAAATTTGTCATATTTGAGAGTGTTCTGAGAAAAGGGCGGAGAGTACGACCCCTAAGATAATTAATGATAAATTCTCGATTATCCGAAAATTTCGATTATCTGAAGTAGGTTCGGTCCCAAATACTTCGGATAATCGAGGTTCTACTGTAATATGCATCATTTAACCACAATAAACTGCAAGTTGCGTTTGTTCAGCACTTTATTATCCTAAAATTCGTTCACTTTCCTGACTTTCGCGTTATGTCGTGCATTGTACTAAAACTTACTTTACAGGGGAAAGTTTTGAATTAATTTCAAGTTAAGACTTTCTAATGGGATTTTCTTTAATTTATTACTCACTATTAATTTTAAATAGTAGTTATATATATATATATATATATATATATAATGATGAAATAGAATGCATTATAGTATTTTTCTGCAAAGGCACGGGATTTTTTTTTTTTTTTTTTTTTTTTTTAATTGCGTCAAAATACGAGAATCTTGAAATATCTGACACAATTTTATGGTGATAGTAAATGTTTTAATTATATATGTTTGTTATTTACTGCATTACAATTATTAATATTTGCATAAGTATATGGAAATTTCTTGAAAACTATCTAAATAAAAAATTACATACATGTATACCTGGGCCCGAAATTTCAACTTAGATTACACTCGCTGAAAACATAAGTTACTCGCAGAGGCGGCTCGTGCACTAAATATTGGTGAAGAGGCACACTGTATTTTACGCTATATTTATTTATAGAATATAAAATTTACATTTAAACAAGTATTTTTAGTTAATTTTAGTTAAGACCATGCTTATTAAAAATTATGATTAAAAATACTTAAATATTATTTTTTAGCTCTTCAACTATTTTCGGTTCACGAGCCGCCACTGGTTACTCGCCACAAAGTATGATTAACTTACTCTAATTTTTACGTATAAGGTGACCAGAATTTTTTATTAGTAAAAGAGGGGAAATTACGCAATGTCTTTTATTTTATAAGAAAATAGAAGACATTCAATTTAGAAAAAGAGGTCATTTTAGAGAACACGAAATTGAATGGAAATGATTATAAAAACCCATTCAAAAGCTACTTTACACAAGAAGTGGAAACATTTTCATCTCAAATGATGAATTTGGATCAGTACATCCTTAATTTAAATTAATAATACACGGATACGAGAGGAAAAAATCCCTAAATTTTGTAGGTGTCACTGAACATTACAGATTTTCTTTTATTATTATTATTAGTAATTTTTTCAATATCCGGAATATCAATGGATATCAGGATCAAAACCTACGGATATCCGGTTAATATGCCGGATATCCGGCTTTTGAATATCTTTTTTTTTTCCTTCTTTTCTTTCATTGAGATATGGTGGGAAATCCAAGAAACAACTTTTGCCCCACAGTTTAGGAGGGAAACTTTAAAAAATAGCTTTTTAAATCACGTCACTCAATAAATAAACTCATAAAATTCCTCATATTTATAATTATTTCTCTTATCTGTTTTGTGCAGTGTTGTGCACGAACGCGTTCATTTGAACGCGTTCATGAGCTTAGCTCAAAAATTTTGAGTTTTGAGTTGAACTTAGCTCGTTTTTTAAATAATGAACTTGAGTTGAGCGTAGTTCGTTTTTTACACGAACTTGAGCGTGAAAAAGCAATTCAAACTCAAACTCATATTAAATATTTCTGTCTGAAATATGAAAAGTAAAGTAGAAGAAGAAAAGGATAGAAAAGAAAATAACTGTGCAAAATGGATTCCTGAAAAAAAAAAAAAGGCATTTGGGAAAAAAGGCACCATAAAAAGGGGCACCCGGAAAAAAGGACACTTTTGCAATTTGCATTTCACAAAAACAATAAACATCAAATAACGAATTTAAAGCGTGATTTTTCATAATACATTTTTAGAAATTTCAATCAATTAAATTCGTACCATTTTTACTTAGTATATACCTGGGGAAAGGGGGGGGTGTCTAGGAGCAGACAGAAAGCGAATAATTGTTTTTATATCACTTTCTTATTTATTTTAATTAAACTTTGTCTAATAGTCACTTGCCGTTTATGAAAAAAATACAGTGTCACACATACTTCGGGGGCTGAAGATGCGGGGGAGAGGAAATTTTTTTTATATCATCGACCTGGGATCGAACCCAGCACTTCCTGTCTAGCAGCTCTGAAGGCATTTGCACATATATTAATTTGCAATTCGAGTGTAATATTATAGTGATATTTAATTACATTTAAAGTTTTGTGGAAATTATGTTATCAAAGAACGGCAAAATTTCGTTGCGTATTTTACGAAATATTTATAAATTGTCTGTATTTTATGGGATGCAATTTTTTTATATAATTAATTAATTTACTATTTAATAAATATTTACGATTTTGAAAATATTTTATATAGATTCTGTATATTTTTAGTTACGAGAAACGATAACCATATAATATAAATAACTTTTTGAAATATTTAAGGCAGCGTTTAATGGAATAATCATCATTTTTGTAAAATTCTAATTTTAGTTTTAGGAGCTATCTAAGATGAAAATGGCAATAAAAATTTCCCGCTTTCATATAGTTGAATAGTTATTTCTTAAAACAAATAAAGAAATAAGTAATAATTATTTGTTTAATAAAACAAATAAATAAAGAAGTAAAATTTGAAACCATATAAATATTATGATGCGCATTATTAATACAGCATTTCCCCCCGTTCTTTGTATGCCCTAACTAAAATTTGAAGGAATCTAGAATCTACATTCGTTCTTCTTGGTCAAAATGTTTTCGACATCATGTGGTTTTCTTGGAACTATAAGCCGAATCCAATGTATTGAGAATTGTGACTGGTATACGCCGATTTGTCTGTGGGGGAGATTTGTTGTGTGGGCAATTCTGGTACACAAAAGCAATTGCCTAAAGCCCTTTCCCTTTTTCATTGATAAGAAGAATATTTAATGGTTAAAATGAGTGTTATCGCATGGGAATAAAAATCACACAAAGTCGTTTGCTTTGCAACGCGGTAGGTCTTGTATAAGATAAAAATAAATTACTTCTTTGCTTAAATGTGTATTTTTAATATTAAGTTCTTAATTTAATGATTTAATAGAAATAAATCTATAAGATAGTAGAAATAAAGTCATATATATATATATATATATATATGAAAACCTTTTCAAACATTGTATTAGATGAAAATAAGCGTCACATGAAGTACTAGAAAAATTATGAATAAGTCCATGAGGCAATTAATAAATTTTAATAACAGGAGACTTAGCGTTGGAATATTAAAACCCGAATAAACTACTACGTCTCAGAAACGCCAATTTTGCATTTCCAATATTTTTCTTTGGCGTTTCTGATGTAGTAGTTTATTCGGGTTTTAATTAATAAATGTTATTGAAATGCTAAAAGTTTTATGATGTTATATAATAATAATAATAATTGAAATTAATTTTTATTTTCCCTCCATTTTCGGCTTTTACAATCAATTTTTTTTTTTCTATTTTATGATAGATGCGATATATATTGAACCGCAGTGTACTATGCATTTAGAATTGCATAAATGCATATTAAAACATATATTTAAAAAAATCCACTGTTCCAAGTATTTTGACAGTAAAATAAGGAAGCAAATATAGGTCGGAAAAAAAAAAAAAACAGTTTTCCATATAAAGCTTTAAACGTTAAGTATTAATATTTAGGTAAATGTAATTAAATTCATGTTATCAGTCATGTCTTTAAATGACTAGGAAGGAAGACAATGTCATCCAATCTCTTCATTTAAAAGCTTAGATTCATTAGTAAAGCAAAAAACAATCTTCGGAGAAAACATTTTGTGAATAAAAATTAATGCAAATTTTACCTGCACCCGACCAGCAAAGCAGGTAATAAGCGATCACCCGACCCGATGCGTTTCTCTCTTGTGAGAAATGCGTCCTCTCTTGCGATTAAAAAGGTAGAAAGTATGGATCCCGGAAAAAAGGGCACGGAAGAAAGGGCACCGGTAAAAAGGGCACCCGGAAAAAAGGGCACTTTTCCAATTCGCAAATCGCAAAATAATAAATATCAATTAATGAATTTAAAAAATGACTTTCAAACTACATTTTTAGAAATTTCAATTGATTTGGTACAACATTCATTTAGTATATATCTCGGGGAAGAGGAGGGAGGGGGGCAGGAGCAGATCGAAAGAAAATAATTGTTTTTACAAAAACTCTAACCGATTTTAATGAAACTTTGTATAATCACGTACAATTTGTGAAAAAAATGGCAGTAAGTGGCAGGCAAACTTGGGGGGGGGGTTAAAGAGGGGGGCAGAGGAAAATAAAATTATCTTTTATAGCACCGTTTTACCGTTTTAATGATATATTCTATAATTATCACTTACTTTTTATGAACATCACAATGAGTGTATTACACATCTGGGGGGGGGGGGCGCAGGTAAAAGTAAAAAATATTATTCTTTAAACTACCGTATACTCGATTAAAAATAAAAACTTTGTATATATACAACTTCCTGCTTATGAAAATTACAGTGAGTCTACACATATCTGGACGAATTGCTACGGGGAGGGGGGGGGGGCAGAGTGAAGAAAATATTTGTTTTTATATCACCATGCTACATATTTATATTAAACTTTGTACGAGTATCTTTCATTTTATTAAAATTATAGTGAAAGTTACCTATAATTGATAAAGGGGGGGGGGGGGGTACTGGGGCAAATGAAAAATAAAATAATCTTTTTAAAAAACACTTATTACCGTTTGTTTTATTGTTTTATTTGCATTTTGTGTAAATATCAGTTAGTATTAATGAAAAATTTCAGGGAGGTACTCAAAAATTCAATGTATGATTTAAATCTGTAAAAAAGTTGCTCAAAAATGAAATTTCTTCTTTTAATCTGTCTCTTTTGTCCATCCACCCCCCTCACGTAGAAATAAAAAACTTACGCTTTCGTTGATGATTAGCATGAGTTTTACAAGGAGAAATTAAGAAAAGTGCCCTTAGTATTTGATACTTACGCAAAATGCAAATAAAACAATAAAACAAACGATAATAAGTGTTGTTTAAAAAGATTATTTTATTTTCCATCTGTCCCCCCCTACCCCCCCCCCTTATCAACTTTAGTTAACTTTCACTATAATTTTAATAAAATGAAAGTGATAGTGGTACAAAGTTAGTAGGTAGCATGGTTATGTAAAAACAAACATTTTCTTCACTCTGCCCCCTCTTAGCAAATCGTCCAGATATGTGTACACTCACTGTAACTTTTCATAAGCAGAAAATTGCGTAGATACAAATTTTTTTTAAATCGACAATGCGGTAGTTTAAAGAATAATATATTTTACTTCTATCTGCGTCCCCCTTGTCCCCCCCCCCCGCCAAATGTATAATACCCTCATTTTGATCTTCATAAAAGTAAGTGATAGTTACAGAATATGTCATTAAAATCGGTAAAATGGTGATATAAAAAATATTTTATTTTCCTCTGTTCCCCCTCTCTTTAACCCCCCCCCCCAAGTATGTCTGACCTTACTGTGATTTTTTTCACAAATTGTATTCTATTATACAAAGTTTTTGTTTAAATCGATAATAGTGTAGTTTAAAGAAGAATATATTTTATTTCCATCGGTTCCCCCTTGCCTCCCCCCCCCCCCACAGGTATATAATGCACTCATTGTAATCTTCATGAAAATTAAGTGGTAGTTATGGAATATATCATTAAAATCGCTAAAATGGTGATATAAAGAATCACTTTATTTTCCTCTCCCCCCTCTCTTGTTTAACCGCCCCCCTCCACCCCCCCACCCCCCCACTAAGTATGTCTGACACTTACTGTAAATTTTTAATAAATTATACGTGATTGTACAAAAAAAATTTTGATCAATAATAGAGTAATATAAGAAGAATATATTTTATTTTTATCTGCCCCCCCTTGCTCCCCCCAGGTATATAGTACACTCACTGTGATCTTCATAAAAAGTTAGTGATAGTTATAGAATATATCATTAAAGTAGGTAAAACTGTGATATAAAAGATAATTTTATTTTTCTCTGCACCTCCCTCTTTAACCCCCCACCCCTAAAGTTTGCCTTACACTTACAGTAATTTTTTCACAAATTGTACGTGATTATACAAAGTTTCATTAAAATCGGTAAGAGTTTATGTAAAACAATTGTTTTCTTTCGATCTGCTTCTGCCCCCCCTCCCCCTCCCCCCATCTTCCCCGAGGTATATACTAAATTAATATTGTACCAAATCAATTGAAATTTCTAAATGTGTAATTTGAAAACCGTTCTTATATATCATTATTTGATATTTATTATTTTGCGATTTGCGAATTGAAAAAGTGCCCTTTTTTCCGGGTGCCCTTTTTTCCGGTGCCCTTTTTTCCGGTGCCCTTTTTTCCCGGGATTGCTACCAAGAATATAAAATTTTTTTCCCAAAGGAATAAAATCCATATGAGTTTGAGTTACTTTTCCCGCTCAAATTCATGAGGAAACGAACTTTGCTCAGCTCAAGTTCACAATTTAAAAAACGAGCGAAATTCAGCTCAAAACTGAAAAAGTTTTCATTAAACTCATGAACGCGGTCCTGCGCAACACTGATTTAAAACAACGGAACCTCTAAATGATAGAATTTGTTTTCTATTAATAAGTTCTCATGCCCATAAACAAACGTATTGAAAATTTGAGAATAAAAAGCCATGCAAAAACAGTGGGTACACTATTCAGAAGTGTTTGCTAAATAAATTTTTACCACAATTAAATTAATAAGTTGTAATTAAGAATTATAAGTTAATAAGTTTAATTAAGCGTAAAATTAAAAATAATTTTCATGGTAATTAGTAATTTTTGAAAAAAAAAAAAAAGGGAAATTACCTATGAAAGTGTTCACAGAGGATAAGATCTATTAAAAAAAAAAAAAAAAAAATGTATGTAAAAATGAACTTTTAGTGAGCTTCGCTCGTTTTTAAAAATGAACTTGAACTGAACGCGTTTATTTCTTTCAGACATGAGTTTGAGCGCGAACTAACTCGTTTTTTACACGATGAACTTCAGTTTGAACTAGTTCGTTTTTTTTGTGAACTTGCACAACACTGGTTTTGTGTAGTGTCAATTGAAAACGAAATCACTAAATGATCAATGTTTTCTTTTATATTTTTCAAAATTTAAATGTGTTTACAATCTAAATACATGCACTTTATTTGTCAAAAGATGGAAGACCGAGATTCAGTTGGTAAATTTTTACTTTTAAATTGCATTTATGAGACAAAAAAATTTTAGTATATATTTTCACGTAAATAATTCATTTCTAGTTTCTTAAAGAAAATCTAGAGTGACTGCACTCGACTTTCCGAACATTAAGCATTTAACAGTTGTATAAATAATTTCAAGTAAGAGAAATTATTAAATACGCAAAAGAGAAAATTATAATAGGGTGTATGAGTATTTGTCTTCATATAGCACGTTGTTTAGTTGAGCACCATTGCGCTTTAAATAATTGAGCCCATAGATCATAATGATAAACTTTCATTGTGTCCCTGTAAAAATCCATAAGTTCTAGACTCACCAAAATCTAGAAAGTTCGTACGTTTGTTCCCTATAATATGCATATAAATTTTCAGATCAAGCAGATGAAGCATATAGCCGCTATAGCATTATAAATAATTTGATCCCATAATCCACACAATTATTATATATATATATATATATATATATATATATATATATATTTGTCCCTGTAAAAAAACTATACGAATTAGATTCACCAAAATCTATATCGTGTCTGCAACTACAACCTGTAACAAGTTTATGAATTTCCAGTTCATTTAAATAAGCAGTTTAGACGCTGTCACAATTTAAATAATTTGAGACCATAGCGCATAATGATTAAGAATTTTTCTTTGTGTCCCTGTAAAAACCTATAAGTGCTAGACTCACCAAAATCTTTATGCTTCATGTGATGGTGACCTACCGTACGTATAAAAATTTCCAACTTAATCGGAAAAGTCATTTATACGCTAATAATTTAAGCCCATTGGCTTATAATCATAAAGATTATTTTGTTGAAAAAAAAAAAAAAAAAAAAAAAAAAACTGTAAGTACTAGATTCACCAACAGTTACATAGTTCAAGCAGCTTTCACCTACATAGTTTTAAAAGAAGGAAATACAAATTCAGGAGACCTCAAAACGTGTAGAAACACCAAAATCTCAAACTTGGATTTTCGACATGATTATAATACTTTCCTCACTATAGTGTTCGGAAAGTAAAAATTAAAGACAATTTTCCATAATCTGTAATATTGGTCTTTTTTTTTTTTTTTTTAAATATCATTTCTCCTTGATTTTTGTAAACCTTTTTAGGGTTCTCCCAAGAAATGTAATCATTGTAATGTTTTTGATATGTGAAAATTAATTTTTCTGATAATGACTACTTGTCAGATCGATTTCCCATCTTAAAATACCCTTAGACCTGAATTTTTATATGCTATTAGATCCATGTCTGATACTATATTTGTGTGTGCATATGTATGTATACATATGTATACTAATTCAAAATGTTAAACTACATATATAAATAAAGTGAAGAATTAAAAAACTTTATAAAATTTAGCTCGTTTTATTAACTCCTGATGAGAATACACTGTTGTCGAATATTTTCCCATCTCTAAGAGTAAACCACGCCTTTAATCTTTTCTCGGAAACATTACACTACAGCACAGCCGGACCGTGTCTAAAGCATTACTTTTTGCAGGATAATCCCAAACATTTTGATTTATTTTTAATTTTTTACCACTCCCCTTGTTGCTTTTTGGGAAACTTTTTTGCTGAAATATATGGAATTAGCATATTCTTTACACTCTGAGAGTTTTATGGCAATTCGTCAAGAAATTTTCTAGATATTTGACAAAGCGTCTGAAATCGTAAGTGTCCGGCCATTTAAGGAAAGGTAGTGTATAAATTAACGAATGAAAAGCGCAAGCGAAAATATTTTATTATTTTATTATATTTGAAGTGATATTTTCTTTTAACTGTAATAAATAGGAAAAAGGATCTTTATTATGCACTAGAAATACCACTATGCGTCTTCTAAATCAGCATCTTTAAAAGTACATTAAAAACACCAATTTATTCATCAGGGAGTTGCTCCCATTTTTTATTCATTATACTTCTTTAGATAATTATATATTTTTTAAAGAAAAATAAATCTTAAAACAAGTAAAACCGTGCTAATAAAGTTTTACTTGATAAATAATTGTAATTTATTTATTTATATTTTCTATTGTATTCATTACTTCCCTCTTTCACTGTATTTTCTTCGAATAATAATCAAAGAATAGTGTATATCTTTACTCTCTAACTATGCCGGTTATTAAAAAAATAAAATGTAATTTTTATGTAGCATTTAAATGGATAATCTTAAATTGAAAATAGTCAATTGCATGATTAAAAAAAAAAAAAAAAAAAAAAAAAAGCGTTCAAATTTCATTTACTTTTGTTATTAAGGTTATTTTGTAGAAATAAACAGTGAACTTAAATTCAGCAAAGCTTTTGTATCTTCCTGAGACCAACAAGCGTTACGCATAATTTTGCTAGACATCTTTCAAGTAAACAAACAAGCAAAAAATATAAAAAAAACTTAAAAGCAAATAAGTGAAAGCGAACAGAGGTAAATCCAATACTGCGCAGAGCACAGTTACATCCGAAAGGAATCGTGTGTAAAAGACTGGTTTTTAAAGACTTAATTTTTAACATTAAAAAATTAAAGGCTTACCTGTAATGCCAATTCTCTCATTAGGTTTTCATAGCAACCGAATTTTTTTCTTTTCAAAAGCCATTCTCTAGACCAGGTTTTCTTGTTCTTTGCTTTTCTTTTCTTTATGAGAGATGCAGACATCAAAATTAATAAAGCACAAAGCTTTTTTTTTTTTCCCATTATTTGATACAAATACCATTTCTGTGGTGCAGATTTTATCGTCTGAAATTGAAATACAAGAGCAGCGATGCAGACGCAACCTCGTGGTTTTATGCTATCACAATAAAGAAAATGTAAACCGCGCCAAGAAAACAGCCACGATGATACACGAAATTTTTCTGGAATACCTCACCCTATCAGTTCAGGGTAACCTTTCGGACAGCTGATCGTTTTCTCCTTCGTTCAGCTTCCTCAACTTTTTACGACGCTCAGTGAACATGTTGCATATAATGTTGTGTTGAGTATATATGCTCCCGTGTGATATGGCCATTAGAAAGATTAACCCCAGTCCCGACTGGGGTTGATTCTAACCCTAATCAATCCCTCTTTTGAGGAACTGGTTCAAAAGGGGAGAATTTGCGGTGTTGAACACCAGTAAAAGGGAAGTCTGAATGTTTTCTGTGGCTTATTTAATCACAGAATTTCTGATAAAGTATAAAATGGATATTTCTATAAAATGTTACTGGTATTCAGAAATCAAGTAAGTTGGAGGTCTGGATGGCATGGAATGCATAATGGGAAGAAGAGTGCCTTTTTTTATTTTTATTTTTTAATGCCTAGTGACTATATATATTTTTTAATTATCATTTTCTTTCTTTCTTTTGTTTTCTTTTTTTGTTGAAAAACACATTTTTCCATTACCTATATACAATGTGTTAAAAATTCGAAAAGTGTTTCCGTCTCAAAACAAAGCTGTTTTTTAACTCTTTTTTTTTAATTTTTTTTTTTTTTATCAAAAATTTCTATTCTTTCATGAAAAAATATTGCACACTTGTGATAGAAAACTTTAATAAATAATCGTCTCCTACAAAACAATATTAATTTTGATAGAATTTAAATTGTGTTAGGATCTAGACAATCTAGATTTAATGACGTATTAAAGCCGCTGAAAAGGTGAAAAATATCAAATATCTGCGAAAATATTTTATCGATATTCCGTAAAAAACAATTTTAGTTACAAAAAAAAAAAAAAAAGTAAATAAATAAAATTTACTTAAAGTTGGACTATTTGAATAGCTTGTAACTGTTGGCATCTGTGATATTCTTAAAACAGCAATTTTTTTTTCTTTCCCGCAGAATATTACCGAATTATGTGCAAAAATTCCACATAGGTGAGTGATAATACTCCACGCATTTTAAGTGCTATTATTATCATTATTATTATTATTGTTGTTGTTGTACATTTATATATATAAGGAGATTCAAGAATCAACGTAGAAACTTTTAGTGATGTTAAAGCACATTATAAGAATTTTAGTCCTTTAAGAACAGGATGTTTTTGCGTGGATATGGGCATGGTTATCAAATGTCGCCTTTTTCTTTTTTTTTTTTTTTTTTCAATCGATGTATTTTATCGCACTGACTGCATTTATACCAACACCCTGATTACAAAAATATAGATACGAACATTGGTCGGAAAAAGCGCGCTACAAGTAGCGAAACTACAGTAGTCGATACTTTTTTTAGTAGTTTGTAGTGTAACGCGTTACTTTCTAAAAAGTGTAGTGTAACGAGTAGCGCGTTACAAAATAACGTAGTTTCTAGCGATTTTCAACGCTACTTTTAACGTTACTTTTGTTTACCAACAAGCCGCTGTTTGTGAACCACGTGATCATATTTTTTTTCCTTTGTACGAAATTCATAGCTCTGCGCATGACATACGAATGCTCTTTTAACTAGTATCTTATACAATTACCTGTCTCATACAATCACCTGAGGAAAATTTTCAAGATGAACTTCAAAAATTTTTGTACGAACCGCTGAAACCTGCTGCATCACTGTGCAGTTCGAAATTTTTGAAGCAGGCATATTTAAAAACAAATACTGGTGTTCCATCAAGTGCTTCAGTTGAGAGACTTTTCTGTCATGCATCTGAAGTGCTTAGCTGCAAAAGATCCTGCCTAACTGATGAAAATTTTGAGATACAGCTTTTTTAAAAAATGAATAAAAATATGATAAAAATTAAAATATGATTAAAAATGAATAAAAATGTGTAGAAATACTATATAAAACCGTTTAAGAGAATGTATTCAACATGCATTTAAATTTTGAACTAATGCATAATAAAGCACATAAATTGAAAACAAGTGATTATTTACATTTGGTGGTTAAAAACTAATTAAAATTAAAAATATTGTAGTAACATAACCAAAATTGCAATGAATGCGGAAGTAAACCCTATGTTTATGTTTCAGTGCTAACTTTATTTCGCCGTACTTAATTTTAAAATAAGTGTAATTACTAATTATTAATAGTTTAATTATCAATTTTTAAAATAACGGTAATTAACAAAATAAATTATCCAAAATATAAGTATTAAAATTACATATCAAAATGATTCCATTTTTTTTTTTTTTTTTTTTTAAATATACAAACAACAGCAAATATTAACAAATTCATCTTTATATTTATATGAAAGCCTCAAATATTATAACGAAGACCTGAAAATAGCAGTAGCTTCCAGAAGTAGCGAGTTCGTTTTAAGAGGCGGGCTCGCTTGTGTGTTAGCGCATGGTTGTGCAGTGTTGCCGGGTGTAAGGATTTTCAGCTCTGCTTTTGGTGTAGAGGGAGAGGGGGGGGGGGTATTTTGTTTTGTAGGAATTTTTCTATTATCAAATGGAAACGTCTAAAATTCTTTTTATAAACGCAAAAAGTTTTAAATTTACTTGTAAAAAAGTTGCTTACAATACCTTGTTTCAGATACATTATTTTATTACAGATTGATGCGAAGTGACACATCTCATAATTCAGAGTTGCCAACATTTATAATTTATTTTGTTTTGTAGGAATTTTTCTATTATCAAATGGAAACTTAATTTTTTTTTTTTTTTTTTTTAAACGCAAAAAGTTTTAAATTTACTTGTAAAAAAGTTGCTTACAATACCTTGTTTCAAATACATTATTTTATTACAGATTGATGCGAAGTGAAACATCTCATAATTCAGAGTTGCCAACATTTATAATTTATTTCAGTGTTTTATTAGTATCACCCTCTACTTCTCGTACTTCTACTACTTTTGAGTTGCTTTCTACCTACTTAATCTTAGCAACATACGGGGGAAAATGACTCAAGAAAATTAGTAAGGGAGAAAAAAGGGCATTACAATGATTGCGCCGGCATAAATTATATTAGTTGGAAAATTTGCATACTTTTAATATGTCCTCCCTTTTTTTATTATTACTATTATTATTCCGAAATGATAAATTTATTATTTAATTTTATTAAAAAATATAACGTTTATTTAATATTTTGATATAATTAACAACAAAGTTTAAAAATAAATTGGACAAAAAGTCATGTACATGTTAAAATTAAATTTCCTCGAAATGCCAATTGTTTTCATCAGCAATTGTCAGGTTATTTGTAATTTGTATGCACCCACACCTCAAATAAATATATTGCGCAGTACAAAATCTTAATCGTAAATATATTATACTGATCTAAAAGTGTATTTTATTTTGATTTACGTCAGAATGGGTTGTCTTTCGTTTTCCTTTCTGTAAATTAGTCTTTTTAATTCTCTTTAATGTTCTTACACCACCCATTTCGTGCAGCCACACCCCCAAAGGAGTCGGAGTAAGGTACCTATCAAGTGGATATTTGTTGATTTAACATTGATTATTTATTACTAAGTTAAATTTATCAGGTAAGTTTGATGCGAAAACATGACAAGGGAGATTAGCTGTTTGATTTAATAATTTAATAGAATAAAGAGCTAACAGTATTAAATTTAAACAAATTATAGAAACATAGTCTATTTTATTTACTGTGTTTTCACGAATATACATTTGTATACATGTAATAGGTACTTGTTTTTATTTGTCCGTTTGTTTCAATAATCAACTTATATGTATATTAATAAGAATGGATCATTTTTTAGTTTCCCATCATACTAAAGGTACGGGGAACTATGTAATCGGAAAAATTTTCGACCTCGGTTTTTTACTTTTTTACACGTTTTCAGGTGTCAGGAATCCGAAAATGACAAAATTTGTATGGTGTCCGTCTGTAGGGTGTCTGTTAGTCCGTTAGTTTGTTAGTCTGTTAGTGTGTTAGTCCGTTAGTGTGTTAGTCCGTTAGTGTGTTAGTCCGTTAGTATGTTTGTCTGTGTACACGATATCTCAAGAACAAATTGTCGCAGAGAGGTCAAATCAGCTTTAAAATATTACTTTCGACACCGGCAAGAACCCTTTTTATTTGCAACATTCGAAATAAAAAACTTCGTAAGTGATTTGAAATTTACGTTTTTCTTAACATGTTGGAATAGGACAAAATTTCACTTAAACTTACATTAAATGTAAAATTTTTTTGTAAAAAATGTCAGACCAGTTTTGAAATATCTGTTTTGATGCTGGAATGAACATCAGTTACTTTATAAACATGCTACTTTAAAAATTTCGCAAGTTATAAGGTATTTACGAATTTCGTAACATGGCAGAATACCACAAAATTTCACATAAACGTCAATTTTTAGGGATATTTTCATTGTAAAGATCTCAGACTACTTTAGAATTTTTTTAGGATACGTGTCATGAATATTATTGACTATGAATTTTCCAATATAAAAATTTCACAAGTTATTAGATATTTACGAATTTCTTATCATAACAGAATAGGGCAAAATTTCACGCAAACGTCAATCTTGAGGGATATTTTCATCATAAAGTGTCAGACCACTTTTGAAATATTATTTAGGATATTGACATGAATACCATAGAGTATGAATTTTCCAATTTAAAAAATTCATAAGTTATTTGGAATTTACGATTTACTTAAAATGGCAAAATAAGGTAAAATCGAGCATAAAAGTCCATTTTAAATATATGAGACAATTTCAAAATAACATTTATGATATTTGTATGAACTTTATTGACTACAAATATTATAATAGGAAAATTTCGTATGTTATTCGAAATTTAATATTTTATGAACATAGAAAAATGGCGCGATATTTCATATAAATATGCATTTTTGGGATTGTTGCATTGGAAATTGTAGCATAAAAACAAACTAGGAAATTGATCCCAATAAAATAAATTAATAGATTAGAATATGATAAATATATTAAACTGAATGTTGGGTAGCCTATTAGGCGAGGATTTCGTTCTGTCACTGTGTCAAGCGTTTGGTCAAATTCATTTGTCTTAACATGAATATAATATGTCCTGTACAAAAAATTTATGAAAACATACATATGATGGGGAAGTGAGCGCAGAGTCCACCTATTCCAACTAGTTTTGTTTTAATGCTAGAAAATATTAAAATAATAATAAAATTTTGTACAATTTCTATTAACAGTTTTGAATCGTAGGCTATTATGTAGGGTAAAAATATTTTATCGCAGGTAATGTAGGGACTTTTTCTCCATTAAGTAGGGATAATTTAAATTTTCACCTGGCAACACTGGTCCAGACGAAGCGAAAAGACCGTACAGCGGTAAAGCGAGAACTTACATTTTTTACAGCTACCCAGCAATTGGCGCTGTATACAAGACTCGATTTTCTCTGATTTAAAGGTCCAGCCATAGGAATAACATTATACAGAAGATTTGTAATTAACGCTTTAAACTCATTAAAATGTCGAAAAATGTTTTTGAATATGCATAATAATTAATATCAGTGCATGTAGAATTATATGTTTGTTTTTCAAAATGTTTTCACCACAAAAAATATAATAAAAAAAAAATCGTTTCTTTATCACTAATTTAAAGGTCCGGTCATAAGAATAACATTTTATATAGGCATTTGCAGTTCACGCTACAATCTCATTAAAATGTCGAAATTTTGTTTTGAATGGGCATAATAATTATATCAATGCATGTAGAATTATGCATGTTTGTCAAAATGTTTTCATCATAAAAAATGCAATAAAAAGATCGTTTATTCATCGTGATATTCGTGCCCTTTAATGATGATTTTAAATAATAATGCCTATTAATAATTTTTTAGAACCATTCCTCTATAAAAAAAATAAACGAATTAATTTCGAAAGTTCTATAATAAAGAGTGACTTTCACTCAGTAACGTGTCCAAGAATTAGAGACAGTCGTTTATTGGTCCATCTTGAGCATCTTACAAGTTACGGTCTATAATTTATCTCTAAGCAGGATTTTCTACGCGTGAGAAAAATTACCTGTACACCTGAAACGAAATGTGTCATTAAATTTAGTACCAGGGCGGTATTTTTTTTCATGGGGTCGATTTGGTTTTTACCAATGGGAGTGCATTTTTTTATGCAGGATATGTGGCAATAACGGGGATTTGCTGAATGATGACAAGGCATGTTTTGGTTTGGTGAGATACACAGTTTGATTTGCGGAATGCTGAAGTGATAAGTTTAATAATTGGTTAATTGCTAGTGGTAGGGTTGTTTTTTTTTTTAGGGGGGGGGATAGAGGTAGAGTTTACCTCCTGACTTCCCGAAGATGTTTTTTCATTCTGAGAACAGTGAATCCTGAAAATGCGTGTTCAATTTTGCTTCGCTCCTGAACGCCGATTCTTTGCATCCAGCGGTGAGATATTCCTGTCCTCCCGAAGCTGTTTGTTCAGGAATCACCACTGCCCACTGAATACTAGTATTCAGTGGGCAGTGGAATTACTAAGCAATAAGAATGTATTGCATCTAAAAAGCGGTTTTGCTCCTTTTTTTTCGTTCTTTCCAATGGTTTTGAACAGAATAAATGTCCAGCGTCTTCAAGCACGAAGTTTAAAAATGCTTTGCGAGCTTTGCCGCTTCCAGATGATAGAAGCGAGGGTGTTTGCCTGCTGGTCAGATAATGTGAAGTTGGAACTTCTACGGCTTTAGGCCTGTTCATGTTTACTTCCACCTTTGAAAATTTTGCGAATCGGGAGGTCCTTAGAACCATGCAGAACGACGCAGATGTTTTAAAAGTTTCTTCCTGTTAATAGTCCTGTATTAGAGGGAATTCCCATTCTCGGAGTGCTGGTTTTTTGTCTACTAACATCGAATCGTTATCGTCTCTCTAACAGAAAAAGAAAAATCAATTGTTTCTTGTATTGCACTCTTCTTTGCCTGTCAGTGTGAATGCCCAGCGGCACTTAAAGAGCTCCAGGTACCTCAATTAGAATACCATATAATGTGTAATTATTAAGTCTTCAAGTATGTAAATATTTCCTTCCTTTTTGTTATTTAATGCAAAAGGTAAATTCAAAAATGTTTAAAGGAAATTATTTCAGTGAAAGTTAATGCCTTTTATTACAGATTGCAAAGTGTTGCTGATGTGGAGTAGCTTTAATGATTGTAAGATAAAATTAATTGATTTAATTTGTGAAATTTTGATGGACATGTTACCCTGTGTGTTGGTTCAGTCTGATTACTTGTTCCAGGACTGTTAAAGACTTTTCAATTTAACATGATTTAAAGTGTGGTTGTATTTTATTAAAACTTAAAATAAATTTTATTTGTAAATTCATTTATTTTTTGTCTTGATTAATTATTACTTAAAATTTAATGTGAAATTCTTGTCTTTAAAGGGGGATTTAATAGTTGAAAGGGGAAAAGAAAAATTTAAAATTTTGGTCATTAGTTTGCATGATTTCAGTTGGTTAAAATTTTTCTAATGAAGGTATATACAGTGTGTCCTTTGTTCCAGTACTCCAACTTAAAAAACTCATTTTGTCCATGATTTTTTTTTTTTTTTTTTAATTTTATCGTCTGCTTATTATTGCATCAATTCTTTAATTTTTATTATTTCTTTCTTTTCTCGCTCAAGTTGTGTGAGAATTAAAGTTTTATGTTATTTTGTTCTTCATCGTGAAATGAGTTTATCACGCATGCAGAGTATTACGCTGTTTGAAGCTTATTTTGAATGTAAATCGTATGAAAGATGCAAAGATGTTTGGAAATATAAATATCCAGATTATGCGATACCGAGTAAAAATATGCTATATCAGCTCATTCGACAATTTCCTAATACAGTTTCTGTGCAGGTGTGTACAGGTTTCTCTACAAGAAGTCACTCCCAGCATGTTAAAACGCGTTTCTAAACACATGCGCAAACGAGTTTAGCTTTGCCTCCAAGAAAAGTTTGGACATTTTGAACATTTATCTTAAATGTAAGTTCTGTATTTTTTCCTCCGTTATTTTAAATGTGCCTTTTATCATTAGCATAAAAATAATCGTTCTAAGTGAGAGTGTTCTAAAAAAAGACGGAGACCCCTGTTCTGAATGCTAAATGTGGTAGAAAATTAAACAGCTGCTGATGGAAAGCGAGAACATTTTATGCTGAAGATCTCGGGTTGTTTTCCACTCACAGATTTAATTTTGATACTGTCTCGAAAGACAGCGTACTTGAAAAAAATTTTTAACGATTTTAAAATTCTTGTCAAAAACGCTTGCAGAGAAAAAGCAATGTTATATAAATGTGTTATTTTTCTGATGCTAAAATATATTTTTTTTTTTCCTTCTTTTTCTTTCTTTATATAATTTCAGAAGAATTTTTAAATTTTTAAAGGAATACTCATTTTATTTTAAAAGAAGAAAAAAAAAATGAAAATATAATATATCATAAAATAATAAAAAGCCTCAGCGCAGTCACTTTTTTGTTTCCAACGTTTTTGTAAAACAATCTCCGAATTATTCAATCGAATCTAACTTTGAAATTGATTTCTAAACTTTTTCTGTTGAAAAAGGTTAAAATAAAGACCACGCCCACCTCCTGTAACAAATGCATATTCTTATTATTTTCTGCTTCATTTTATGATAAGCTGCTGTATTCCTCATGTTTCTGCGATCGCTTTCTCTCTCTCTCTCTCTCCTCTTTTTTCCCCTTTAACTTATATTTGGCAGACTTCCCATCCCATTATAGGGTTCCAACCCGTCACTTTTCTGGACAGGGTAATTTTTAATAGTATATACATATATATATATTTAAATATTTTTTCACGATTAATTAAGGTCTATCTTAAGAAATTCTTTTCGAAATTTCCCGTGCTCAAAAAACTGACAAGTGGGAACTCTACAATTAGCAACCATCCTTCTGCAAAAGTATATGCGTGACTCAGTCACAAATCAGGGTTTCCACTGACCCTCTTTTTTTTCTTGAGTCTCCCAGGGGCCGTACTCTCCTCCCTTTTTTCAGGACACTCTCAAAGATAAAAACGTTCCGCCTTTTTTACCACAACTAATTTTATTCAAAAATACATATATATATATATATATATATATATATATATATATATATATATATATACACATAGCTGCCAAGTTTTTTAATTTATTCCGTAATGTTCTCAGCCCCGCCCTTTCTTGACACCGTTAACTTTTTAGAGTAATTTTCTTTATATTTAATCATAGTTCTATATTGAAGAAAATTTTTCTACAAGTATTACGGTATGAAAAAAAGGCGGGGCTAACAACATTCCAGAATAAATTTACAAACTTGGTAGCTATGTATATATATATATCGAGTAATGTGCAATGATTATACAGGGCGGAGATTAATGCATAAAAGTAGTGGTAGGTATGAATTAATTTTTTTTTATTCCTGAGTGTGTCATGAAAAAAAGACAGAGAGTACGATTCCTGCTCTTCCACAAATATAATCATGTGAAGAACTTTCCTTGAATTAATCGTGGAAACATACTACACAATTTTATTATATAAATATAATTAATGGAAGAATAAAGGAAGAAATTGCGTCGGTAGACACTCACCGTGCAAGTGTTTCTGTGTCAGAATCGAATTCCGTTTTCAAATCGAATACAGTAAAGCACTGTTTATACTTCTTTTATAATTCATACAACCTTCCAGTGAAGCTCCGATTCATTACTATTCATTTTAATGCGAAAATTCTTTGTTTATACGCCACTAATATCGGTTTTACGTCTTTTCTACTTTACTAAAATTCACAAAATTTCTCGATCTGCATCATTTTCCATTCTAAATAACACGGATTTTTCCTAAAAAGCATCTTAAATGGAGGAACACAGGAAGATCGAAGAATACTGATCAAAGAATCAATTCAATTCGATGTACTATTTTTAATACTCATGGACAAGCAATGAATCAGACGAATATTAAAGATTTTTTAATGTTATTAAATAACTATCTGTATGGACATAAATCGTATGCTTATTATTAAAGATACACAGTATATATTATTAGTATTAAAAAAGTGTTCGTATATTTTTTGAGAAACGTGATATTTTATTCAGTATTATAATGTATTTAATACCCAGTCATGCCGTTTAATAATATGATTTTTCTCACTTTTTAGTATAATCTTAATTTAGTGTTATTTATTTTTTAAATTAATTATTGTCTTAAATAAAATGATAATGTACTTATACTAACGCAAGAAACTTTATTAATCAGTATTTTCATATAAATTTTGCTTAAGTGTCATTAAATTTGTAGTAATCAAAACGTTATTACTAAAATTTCGTTTATACATCTTTTCATTTATGCTTCAGTTTACGCCAGTCTCTTGAAAAACGTATAAACGGTGCTTTACTGTTTACTGTAATAAGAAATTAGGACTGCTCCCGCGTTATCGACAAGTGGATCTAGAACACTGTTGTTTTGGCAGCATTGAAGTAACGGTGTAGCAAGAATGTAGCGTCATTTCTGAAATTCACTAGCTAAAAAAAAAAAAAAAAAGTGATATAGATGAAAAGCGAGCCCCGCCTACTTTAAGATATTAATGCTAGGGCATTTTCCTACTTTGAAGAGTCTTTTAGCTTTCCTTACGAATTAATCGCATTCTATCATAGCTGCTAACATCTTAATTAATATTCTATAATACTGTTGGTACCTGCCCCTTTTCCCGCACTCTTTATTTTTAGAGTAGTTCTCCCTAAATGTAATTACGATTAAAGAAAAATACCCTAAAAAAAGACAGCTTTGCGGAAAAAAACAAAAAGACAAGTTATAACAATGCTAAGGAATATAATTAGGATGTTGGAAACCATGCCCACTACACACATAAAATGAAATTTACCCACATCTGCATGCAGTGTGTTGACTCCCTATCTCCTCCCCCTCTCATCAAGGAAATGGCAGAAAAAAAAAAAGCGGATTTCGTTTTTTTTTTTTCTAAAATTCCACATTATCTTACAACAGGATTTCTTGTATTCTATTTTAATCTTGTAACTACCGTCCGTATATTAAATGTATATATACATCAGTAGCCCTTATCGCATTGTTTGCTAAGGATAAGAATCAAGTAATTTACTATGAACTAATGTCTCCCAGTCTCCGAAACTCGATCACTTTTTTCAATGCAAAGCAAAATAATTGCCTTCACATAATCGGATTTACGTTGCAGCTGCAGCACAGCAGACACTTGTCGGTCGATATGCACCCACATTAAAACAGCATAGTTTTACATAATATCCATCTCATACACCATGTTTGGTTTGGTGAGTTTATGCAATACAGAAGTTGCGATGAAGCTGGTCCAATTGAGTTCCGCATATCTCGCAAAATGTGTAACCGGAAATCTAAAAAAAATTCTGAATTGTATACTTTAATAAATCTACTTAATAATAAACCTTATTAAAAAAAAAAAAAAAAAAAAAAAAAAAAGAAAAGAAAAGAAAAGAAAAGAAAGAAAAAGTAGTAGATTCCTCCTAATTTAAATGCAAGGACATCTCAAAACGTGTAAATTCATCGAAAACCGGAAATCGAAACTTTTTACGTATCTTCTACTTTTTTCTTATATATGCAGAAGTTAGTAGGAAATCCACATTTTTTAAAAAAAGGTAGTCAATTTCAGTTAATTGAAATGCAAGGAAATCTCAAAACGTGTAAATTTATCTTAAACCGGATATCAAAAGTTTTTCCAAATCTTTTACTTTTTTACATATGCAGAAGACATAATAATAAATCCTTCAATATATATATATATATATTGACAATTCCAATTAACTGGAATACATTATGTTTCAATAATTTAGTACATCATGTTTTAAAATCTTACAAAGGTTTGTTGTTTTGTAAATAAACTAGTATGTTGTGGCCACCACAAGACTTTCTTCTATATTTTCCTATATACATATTCAATCAGTAACAATATTAAAAAAAAAAAAAAAAAAAAAAAAAAAAATACGATTTTTTTCTAAGTTTTTTTTTTTTTTTTTTTTTTTTTGTTAAAAGTAATACATATTCAACAAGCAACAATATTTATTTAAAAAAAAAAAAAAAAAAAAAAAAAAAAAAACGATTTTTTTTCTATGTTTTTTTTTCGTTAAAAGTAAAAAAATCGATAACTTTGTTTCAAATTGTCAGAGATTTATATAGTTCAACCATTCGTTTTAAAGGTATTGACGAGATCTTTCGAAAGATACCCATCTTGAAAATTTACCCCCTCGGGGGGGGGGGCTAGGGGGGAAGCGATGCCCCCACACGCACAATTTTTTTTTCCTGGTTACGTACTACTATTATCAATAATTCATATTAATTTTACAGTCACAAGTTTAAAATAACTCTTATTATGCACATTTATACGAATTTTTGTCCTATACTGCCATGTTAAAAATTTAGATAAAATGCTATCACAGCGCCACCTGTTGAGCTATTGATCCCCAAATATAATCAGCACCAGTTTATGTCGGGGACCAACTAAATATCAAGTTTGGTAAAATTTCGTTAAAAAAAAAAAAAAAAAAATACGACTTTTTTTTCCGAGTTTTTTTTTTTTTTTTTTTTTGTTAAAAGTAAAAAAAATCGATAACTTTATTTCAAATTGTCACAGATTTATATAGTTCAACCATTCGTTTTAAAGGTATTGACGAGATCTTTCGAAAGATACCCATCTTGAAAAATTACCCCCTCGGGGGGGGGGGGGGGTACTTCCCCCCCAGGGGGGAAGCGATGCCCCCACACGCACAATTTTTTTTTCCTGGTTACGTACTACCATTATCAATAATTCATGTTAATTTTACAATCACAAGTTTAAAATAACTCTTATTATGCACATTTATACGAATTTTTGTCCTATACTGCCATGTTGAAAATTTAGATAAAATGCTATCACAGCGCCACCTGTTGAGCTATTGATCCCCAAATATAATCAGCACCAGTTTATGTCGGGGACCAACTAAATATCAAGTTTGGTAAAATTTCGTTAAAAAAAAAAAAAAAAAAAATACGACTTTTTTTTCCGTTTTTTTTTTTTTTTTTTTTTTTGTTAAAAGTAAAAAAAAATCGATAACTTTGTTTTAAATTATCACAGATTTATGCTTCAACCATTCGTTTTAAAGGTATTGACGAGACCTTTCGAAAGATATCCATCTTGAAACTTTGCCCCCCCCCCCCGGGTGGGTACTTCCCCCCACCGGTGGGGGGTAACCGATGCCCCCACATGCACAAAATTTTTTTCCCAGTTAACTATTACTATTATCAACGAGACCTTTCGAAAGATATCCATCTTGAAAATTTACTTCCCCGGGGGGGGGAACCGATGCCCCCACATGCACAAAAGTTTTTTCCTAGTTAATTACTACTATTATTTTCAGTTTAGGTTAGTTTATTAGTTTTGAATAAGTCTTAAAATTACAAATTTAATTGGGGTTAATGTTTTTATTTATTAATGTTAAATTTAAATTTATTCATCAACTTGTTTTTATAGTAAAAGGGATTTTTTTTTTATATTTTTCTCTTGGGAGTTCAGAATTGAATTTAAACGACCTGTCTGGCTGAAGTTGAATTCGCAACGCTAATTGGGAAAATTCAAAATCAATGTTTGCCACTATACAATTATCCGGTTGTTTTGTGAGTTAAGCAGTTAACTGTTGTTGTATTTGCTAAAGGTAGTTTTCTGAATTTAGTAAATTTGCATGAGTTGGCACAATGGGTAGAGCATCTAATTGTTGTTTGGTAACTATGCTCTAGAAGTAAACATAAACAGCAGTCAAGTGTTTACCTGAGTTATTATTTTTTAGGAAATAAAAACAATTTCAAACTATTAAAGTTTTTGAATTAAGGTTTTAATTAGTTATTATGGTACTTACAGTTAGTAACAGATTAAAACACCATATATGCATATCTGCCTATATAATAATTAATAATACGCAAAAATGTTATTATTCACTTTTCTTTTATTCCATTGTTTTTACTTCCTCTTGCTTATATTTATAGCTTAGAAAGTAAAGTTTTTTTTTTTTTTTTTTTTTTTTTGGGGGGGGGGGGGGAGGGGGGGAGGGGGGAGGGTCAAGTTTTTGAAATTGTATTTTTGGTATATTTGCACGTTTTGAGGTCAATTGAATCCGAAAATCAGGTTTTTATTAATAGTTCTGTACGTCTGCCTGTTTGTGTGTTTATCTGTTATCCGTTTATCTCAAGCACAAATAGTAGCAGGAAGACCAATCTCGGTATTCTTAATTTGTATCATATAGTCATACTAGCCAACATCCTAATTAATATTCCCTAGTCTTGTTATTTCACAGCAGTAAATTTGGAGAGTAATATTCTCCACACAATCAGTTTACAATTACAATTAAATGAGAAAAATACTAAAATAATACTAATGTATAAAGAAAGACGAGGCTAACAATAATACAGGATATTAAGTAGAATATCGGCAAGCATTAACATAGTGGTGCTAAACGAAATTTTTCGCTGAGATTAAGTGAAAGATTCCTTACCTTATGACTTAATAAGCAATATGTCTTTATGTTACTGGAATACGAAGTAAGAGAAAAGCTTATGAGTGACACACAAGACTATTTTAAAATGTTTTTCTTCTCATTTAATCGTAATTACATTTGTAGAAAATTACACTAATAATACAGCGGTGTGTAAAAAGGGAGGTGGGTTGCTAACAAATTTACCAAATATTAATTAGAATATTGGAAAGTATGATGTTGTAAAAGACCGAGACTCCACCTATCACATTTTGAAACTCCCCTTACCATTTTCCTTTACTTTTGATCAAACTATGGTATATGCATTAATTTAAAGTCTATTTATTAGACTATTAAAAAGACAATACAGAAATCATCGTAACTAAATAAAGGCGAAAATTATCCTTGAAAATACATAAAATACCTGTCATGAATCGAACTCCTTGCCTTTTTTCCCAGATCACTTAACAGGACGAGAAACTTTGCATATAATTTCACTACTAATTTTATGTTGAAACCTTTATAATATTATATTATTACAGTAAAATTTTATGTTTAAATAGGATAGTAGAGAATATTGTATAAAATTAGTGGTAACCATAAAAGAGAAAAACTTAGCATCCCTAAAAGCCAACATTTTAATTTTTTCCAGAGCATTTTTAGCCCCGCCTTAATTCCATTCCCCCCTCTTTTTTTAGAGTTAGTTTTTCTTATTTTATCGTGGTTATGTACTGGAGAAAAAATTTAGAAAAATAAAGTGGTGGGAAGTAAAGGCGGGACTAAATATACTCCTGAACAAATTTAAATGCTGGCAATTCTGCTAAAAATGACCTGGAAAAAGAACAGAAGTGCTAACCCCGCCCATATAAAATACATTAATATTACCAAACAGTGGAAACAAACAAGGGGGTGTAGGCTTCTTTTAGCGTACAGAGATCCTAAGCATGGTGAACATTATTTTTTAAATATTTATTTTGTGTACCAGTATTTTAAGGTATTTTGAAGGATAAACTCCTTCATTTAATTATAATAATTTCTTGAATTATTATTATTTTTTTTTTATGATGAAAATGCAAATTAATGTATTTCATAATATTATGATACAGATAAACATAAAATTATTGTGTATGTAATAAATTTATTGTAAATTAATACATGTAGTTGTGACCAAAAGTGGATTCTAATGGTAGACGATGCGAGGAGTTTTCTCACCTGAGAGGTGGAGTCTCAGATTATGAAAACGGGAAAATGAATGGCGTATATATATATATTTACACACATATGACATATATAAAATATTATTATTATTATTATTATTTGTGTTTATATTATTCATTCGATGCTGTTAATTATAAGCTTATTTCATAGCTATCGGAATGGGATAACTTTTAATAAAGCTAACTTTTAGTAAATTTTAATTTTATCTGTTGTGGCTAGAACATTATTTGAGAAATTGCCAATTTAATACTTTGAAGGATACTTGTGATTCCTTTTTATTAATTAATTAATTTACTTTTACATAGTAACTTAACATTAAATTTACAAATTCTATTTCAGCTTATGTCATTTTGTAAGATTTTTTTCTGCTCTTCCTTAATATATGCAGGGATTTATAGTACCATGTTTAAAAATTTCTTAAACGAAGGAAACTTTAAGATCGTTAGTTTTTTCATTCTTTTCACAATTACTTGAAAAAGGTTTGAGATATAACAGAGGTATGTAGTTATTCATTTATGCTCCGTATGAGCTCTTGTGTTACCCTCTGAAATTGTTGGTACAATAAAGACTAACATTGTACATATACATATATATACATAAAGTTCCGAATTGCAAATGATTATATACCATACGGGGTGATTCAACGATGATGGGAAAAACTTTGTGGGGAGGTTGTTCACATCATTTGGATTCAGAATTGCATAGGTACGCATATCCCCGAACGTTATTTTAACCCTTTACGGACCGTATGTTTTCTGCGTTTTTTACCAGTAAGCTCCGCTTACTGCCGTTCCTCTTGAATGGTGTATTATTTAGCAGAGAGATTCTATTTATAATTGTTTATCATACATAACACCATCCTTAATAAAAATTTTGTTTCAGAATAATGCACTTTATTTGAATAAATATTAATACTGTGAACATTTTTTAGATATACTGTAACACACAGAATTTAAAATTTACAACGTAAATGGAGTTTCAAATACGTATTTTTCTACGGTCATGGAACAAACATTAAGAGGTTGAAGAGCTTACTAAAACATACATCTTTTGTATAGGCATAACACAAAAAATTAAATACGAAATAAAAAACATTCTGGAAAAAACGAAAGTGATAACGTATAAAAACAAATGCAGCCGTTCAAACATTTTGTGATTCGGCATGCGCTTGTTTGGAAATCATTCCTGGTACAGTCGTAGCGCTGCTCTACTGTTTCCATTACCAGCACCGTACATTAGATGCATGTCTTCTTTTTCATTATTTGTAAAATCTCCCATCTCCGTCAAAAAATATAGTTTGAAATTATACTTTCCAGCAGATGCAGATAACGAATGACCAGGTCTACTAAAGCTATCTAACTTCAGATTAGCCAGCCAATCACCCCAATTTTGTTTAGTTGTTTTATTGTGGTGATTGCAATTTTAAGCATTTATTGTCAATAATACTGGAAAGAAACACTTTGCCATACATTGGAAACTCCGCCTACTGCGTAAGTTTTACATTTCGTATGTTACATTACATCTAAAAAAATATTCACAATATAAGCATTTATTCGATCAGTGTGAAGTATTCCGAAACAACATTTTATCATGTATTTTGTAAAATTAACAGTAAAAGACAGAACCTTTCTGTTAAATAAGGCACTATTCACAAGCAATTGCAGTAGGCGGAGCTTTCTGTTAAAAACCCTAGAAAACACGTGGTCTATAAAGGGTTAAACTGACGTTTGGGGAGATGGGTTTGGGGACATCATTAGGACTCAGAAATGCATAGGAACCCATGTCCCCAAACATCATTTTAACGTCATTTATTCATATTTAATTTTGTGTGTTTTGCCTATACAAAAGATGTATGTTTTAGTAAACTGTTGAACCTCTCAATGTTTGTTCCATGACCGTAGAAAAATTCGTATTTAAACTCCATTTACGTTGTAACTTTTAAATTCTGTGCGTTACAGTATACCTTAAAAATTTTCACAATATTAATATTTATTCAAATAATGTGCATTATTCGGAAACAAAATTTTTATTATGTATGTCCTTTTGTATGATAAACATTTATAAATAGAATCTCTCTGCTAAATAATACACCATTCAAGAGGAACGGCAATAGGCGGAGCTTACTGGTAAAAAACGCAGAAAACTCGCGGTCCGTAAAGGGTTAAAATGACGTTTAGGGACATGGGTTCCTATGCAATTCTGAATCCCGATGATGTGCCCTACCTCGCCTCAAAGTTTTTCCCATCATCGTAACCACCCTATATTATAGACCGAGTGTTGCCAGATTTGGGGCTTTTTTTATTCAACTCAACTAATAATTTTGAGAAGTGATATTTGATATATATATTGGGTTGTTCGATAAATAATGTTGTTTTTTAAAACCTTCGCTTCTAAAAACCAAGGCTTGTTCTAAAGTGGAATTTTTTAATTTACCGAAAGATGGCAAAAGGGCATCCAACAAAACGGTCAATATATCATTGATTAATGTTTGTTGTTAATATAAATAAATTCACTTTGAAAAACATGAAAAAAAAACGACATTATTTATCGAACAACCCAATAACATACGAATAAGCTTGGAAGTGATTAGGTTACCGTTACAATTAAAATTTAATGATGGCTATTGAATAAAAAAAGTCCCCAATCTGGTAACACTGAAATAAACCTTCCAATTATGCTAATTTTTTTGTAAAATGACTAGGCCCCGCCTTTTCTCCTCAGTAAATTCAGCAGTAAAATAGCAGTAAATTCAGCAGTATGTACTCATGATTAAAAAAGAAAAATAATATTCTACAAATATATTGCTGTGAATAAAAGTGGCGGAGCCTAAAGATATTAAGGAAAATTTAGCATAACTGGCAGGTTTATATATATAACATACACTATTAAGACTTTCGCAACCGCATATTTTTATCTTTTTTGCAGAAAAAACCGCACGTGGACGTTATTCGCGCCTGTTACAAAATTTCAGAACAAAATTCCCCTTATTCACATTTATAGTACAAATGGATATACATTATAGTTATACTCTTTCTAATCGCAGCATTTGTATCAATAGTATATTAGTAGTACAAATATGAATATTGGATATATTAAGAAATAAACAACATACAAATTACAAAAGAAACGCCCACTGTTGGAGTTAGAGATTTTCAAATGACTTGAATCTGCGTCAGCGGTTGCGAAAGAAGTGTTATGGTAAACAATTATACATATAAAATGTGCGGGGCATTATCATCATTGCAAGTAAAATACTTGCATATAATTTCATAATAATCTTGAATGGGGGGGGGGGGGCTTCTTTAAAATATAATAATATAAAAATATAACTAACGTTTTTTTTTTTTTCTTTTCTAATGAGTTTTCTGTTTGAGTAAGCATATTGTTTATATGTAAATATGAAGTTAGTTAGTTAAACCACTCTTGATTTCACTTCTAGGGTGTAACAAAATAAATATTCTTACTTTGAAATTTGACATACAACGTCTCACCAATTTTACTCTAACGGTTAAAGAAGCCGATAACCAACTTCCATGTAGGATCAAAATACTAACTGTATGTGTCTGGACTCCATTCCATTCATCACACTTAACGCTAAATCCCAGACCGTCGCCAGTATCCCACTGTGTAGCTGACCCATTCAACTACAACATCAGCATTCTTCTAAATCTACAGTAGTTTATTAAGTTATTTACTTTCTTTTCTAATCAAAATCGAAGAAAGTTTATTAGTATAAAAAGATATAAGAAAAAATGTTTCATTTATTTTAAGATTTATTAATTTATTTATTTGTTATCAACACAATGTGTTTCTCATGTATAAATACCATCCTCAAGCAGACATATATAACCATATTAAAATAATAATAAACTATTTAAGACGTTAGTTTTTATATGTGTAATATAAGCAGTATTAAATTCTGCATTTATATTGCAACAGTTAAATTTATTTCGACATGAATAATTTTACTTGTAATTTAACTTTTTTGTCTAAGTCTGGTGTCTAGGATTAATCATAAAATCATAATAATACCTCATGCATGGAATTTCTTTGCGTGCGCCATGAAAAATTAAATACCATTTAGACAGATAAAAGATGAAAGCCATTTGTAATAAAGTATTAAAAATAATTAGCATATATACATGTATAGAAACTGCTATAAGTAGTAAGCTGCTATAAGAAATAAGCGAGGTTTATTTTTGACTCTTTTATGTGACATAAAATCCTGCACCTGCCACTTGCACCTGGCCAGCATAATTGCCAACTTAGCACCTTTAACTACCGGAAAAAATTAACAGAAATATTTATTTTATTTAATCAGTGAACTGTTATGATTTTCACAGATAAAGTAAAATAAAATAGCCAAAAGATGGTGGAAAAATATACTCTCCAGTGGCAACCTGAAATGTTTTTGATTTTCTAACTACTCACTTAGACCGAAAATTCCATCAAAACCATGTTTCTGCTGAACTCCTCTTGGACTGTTTGGGTATTCATTAGGAAGAAATTTATCAATCTCCCCGTCTCGTCGTCAATATTCTGAATGTCAATGGATTCCTGTATCCGGTCTCATTTCGTTAGATTAGGTTGGAATATATAAACAAAAACATATACAAAATATTTTGCACCAAAAAGAAAACTTAATAATAGTATATTGACACCAGCAAATATTTCTGCTTTAATTTTTATAATATTAAATCCATAGCGGTGAACTGGTCGCTTATCTCATTGTTGTCTTCACGCAGTAGCAGGTTCGGCTCTACTGGCAGAACTTGTTTGTTGTCTGTCATGATATGTTGTAAATAAGGACACCGAGTCTTACTTTCGCGCTGCGTATGCCAGGTTGTCACACTGACACTACAAAGCTTCCAAACTTTGTTGAAGTATGCTTTAATACTGAATGGATGCCCATCACAAGGTTGCCAAATTTGGCCTTTTTTTTATTCAATAGTCACCAATAATTTTGAAAAGTGACATTTGATATATATGATACACTATCAATCTTCGAAGTGATTAGTGAAACGTTACAAATAAAAATTATTGGTGACTGTTAATTAAAAAAAAGGCCAAATTTGGCAACCCTGTCCCATCACCGAAATTTTTGTTCGTTTTATTATTATTATTATTATTTTTAAATCTTATCCATTGATTTTTTTTTACGTTATTCTTTCATTCCAATCGTTTGTGTTGCATTTAACGGTTCTTTATTTATATAACAATTTCCTTTAAAAATAAAATCTTTTATTATTATTATTTACTTACTGTATTTTTTTTGGAAAAGTTGGTAATATAGCAGAAAGAATTAATTTGATTAAAATTTATTCCTTTATTTAACTCCTTTGAAAGGAATATGTTCTTTTACTTATTTACTGTGTTGATCGAAATCATAGACCTATTATTATAGTGGACGGGAGAAAGACAACCTTTTTCTGTAACTAAGATCTCTCATAAAAAAGTCAAGGTATACTAAGCCCTACTGTAGTTCGAACTAGCCAACAATGAAATTTTCTTACCAAACTGTAAACACTGACTTCGCTTACGCAGACGATATCTTTTTTTATTTTTGAAAGTTCTTTTAAAATCTATATCTTCTAAAAAATTAAAAAAAAGCAGTAGTGACGCTCTTTACCCAAAATCTAATTATAATGCAAAGAAAAAGAAAGAAAGAAAAGACGATCAGAAAATGATCTGATATCATTTAAAGAATCTGCCCCTCTATATATGATTTTACGAATATCAATAATATAATTCATAAAAGATAAAGTTTTACTATAATTCACTACCAGTATTGCACAAAAAACAGCAGATATTTCTTTTAAGTACACCGCCTAAAATTTAATTAAAATAATAATAATAATAATAATAATCTATATATATAAACCGACTAAAATTTAATTAAAATAATCATAATAATAAATAAATAATAATAATAATAATAATCTATATATATAAAAGTGTAAACTCACTGATTCACTCACTGACTCAACACGGCTGTGGGATCCTATGGGAGATAGTCACAATTTTTGGTGAGAACGTTGATTTTAGGATCCTGACGCTCACTAAGACGGGATTTTGCGAAATACCCTCCGCCCCCCCCCCGGGGGGCAGAAGGCAAAAACCACCTTTATAAGCATAACTCGGCTCCAAATTGCTTACGGGGAAGAAATTGCAGATGGGGAGACTAGACTTGAATACAAAAAAAATCATTTTCTGCGATTTTGGATTTTTGGATTTTTAAGGGGTAGGGGGGGGGGGGGGGTAGAGGGTAAAAATGAGATTTTCGGCGGCGCATAAGGCAAAAACCCATTTATCAGTATAACTCGGCACTAAATTACTTCACAGGAAGAAATTGCAGTTAGGGAGGCTAGACTTAAGTACGAAAAAATTATTTTCTGCGATTTTGGAATTTTTGATTTTTAAGGGGGGGAAGGGGGTGAAAATGATTTTCGGAAGCGCAGGAGGCAAAAACACCTTTATAAGCATAACTCGGCTCCAAAATACTTCCCGATGAAAAAATTGCAGATGGGGAGACTAGACTTAAGAACAAAAAAATCATTTTCTGCAATTTTGGAATTTTGGATTTTTAAGGGGGGAAAGGCGGTAAAAAAAATTTTCGGGGGGAAATTTAGCAATATATGGAATTTCGAGTAAAATTGTAGCAGTAATAGCTCAAAGATTTTTTTTTAAAAAAAGTGTTCTTGAAGGTATTTGAAAAACTCCGTTTTGATTTTTTCGGATTTTCGACTTTAGGGGGTGAATTACGAGGGGGCAAATTCGACAACCCCCCTTTTAGCGCTAAATACGTCCGTGGAAATCTATAGGAGCTGAGGTCACAAATTTTAGTGTGTGGCTAATTTACGTGTTTAAAACGCCCAATGTAACGGGATTTTCTGAAAGCCCCCCTTTACCCCTTTGGGGGTGGGGTGGGAATAAAAGAGTAAAATCACTGATTCAACACAGCCGTGGTAATTCTATGGGAGATAGACTCGCAAATTTTGGCGAGCACGTTGATTTTAGGACCCTGACGCCCATTAAGGCGGGATTTTGTGAAATATCCCCCGCTCCCCCTGGGGGGGGGGAGAACCCCTTATAAGCATAATTCGGCTCCAAATAGCTTCACGGTGAAAAAATTGCAGAGAGAGAGACTAGACTTGGGTGCAAAAAAAGCATTTTCTGCGATCTGAGTTTTGGATTTTTAAGGGGGGGGAGGTAAAAACTATTTTCGGGGGTCAAATTTAGCAAAATACGGGTTTTCGAGTAACACTCTACCAATAATAGCCCAAATGTATAGAAAATCGCCAAAAGTCTTCTTGAAGATATTTCCAAAAACTTACTCTTGATTTTTTTCTAATTTTAGATATTGGGGAGGAGTAATGAAGGGGAAAATTCGAACCCCTCTTTTAGCGCTAAATTCGTCCGTGGAAATCTGTAGGAGCTAAGGCCACAAATTTTAGTGTGTGGCTTATTTACGTGTGTCCAACACCCATTCTAACGGGATTTTGATACAGCTCCTTCTTTCCTCCCTTGGTTGTAGGGGGGGAATAAACACGTTTCGAAGCATAACTTTGCTTCAATTTATCTCAGTAAGATTAAATTTTAAGTGTGGGTTGTTTATGCGTTCCCAACACGCACTATAAAGGGAATTAACGAAATTTCTCCCTCTCCCCTTTTAAGGGCGGGGAGGGGGCAAAAACACGCTTATAAGAGTTACTGTGCTCAAAATTATTCCAGGATAGTGATTTTTTGATCTATAAATTGGTTATGCGTATTCAAGACACACACTGCAAAGGGATTTTGTAAAATTCCACCATATCCCCCTTGGGGGTGGAGTGGAGGAAATCCTTTTTCCATGCACAACTCTGCTCTTAAATATCTTAGGCGATTTTTTATGCGTGGGCTGGTTATGCTTTTCCAACACGCATTATAAAGGGATTTCGTGAAATTAAATTTCCTCTTTTCTCCCTTTAAAGGCGGGGGGGGGGGGGTGGAGGTAGGTGGGGCTAAAACACGTTTTAAAATGTAATTCTGCTCCAAATTATTTCCGGGAAGCGATTTTTTGATATGTCGATTGGTTATGCGTTCTCAACACATATAAACTACAAAGGGATTATTTGAAATTCCGTGTTATCACCCCCTCCCCTTCTTTTGAGGGTTGGTGGGTAAAAAACATGTTTCCACACGTAACTTTGTTCAAAATTATCATCGAATGGCAATTTTTTATGTGTGGACTGCTTATACGTATTCAACACACACTACAAAATGATTTTGTGAAATTACACCCTTCCGCCCCTCAAGGGGCGAGGGGGCAAAAACATGAATTCAGTCGTAACTCTGCAGTAAATTATCTTAAGAAGGATCTTTTTGATGTGTAGGTCAGTTACATGTGCCTAACTGATAATATAAAGTGTTTTTGCAAAATTTCCTTCCCCTTCTTTCCTTTAAGAATGAGGCTAAAAAAACACGGGGGGGTGGGGCTAAAAAATATGTTTTAAAGCATAACTCTGCCTCAAATAATCTCAGGATCTCAATTTTTTAATGTGTCGGTTGTGTACGTGTATGCAACATGAACTATAAATAGATTTTGTGAAATTACTCCACCCCCCTCCCTCCTAGGGGTGGGCAGGACAAAACCACGTTTTCAAGCTTAAATGTGCTCCAAATTACCTTTGAAGGTAAATTTTGGTGTGTGGGTTTTGATTAAATGTACTTAATATGCGCTTTGATGTGATTTTGCAAATTTTCCCATTTTATCCGCGAGGAAGGGGGAGTAAAATGCAGGCAAGGCGCTACCGAAGGCATTGTTTCTCCAGGCTCGAAGTGTGGCGTGCGGGAAAACCGCTACCGAAGGTAGCGAGAACGTTAACTTAGATTTTGACTGATTTCAATGATTTTTTTTTTAACTATTATTTTGATATGGTATTTTCAGAAATCATTTCAATATAATGACCAGCGAAGCGGGCAAAGCCTGCTAGTAATAAATAAAAGCACTCAGAAATCGAAAGGGCACAGTTTATTAGTTTTGTATGTTATATGTAAGTATAGAGGTGCGAATTAATACAAAATTCAGATGAAATTTGAGTATGAATTTATTTTTAATTGTTGAAGACTATGCCCTCTCAATTTCTGGGTGCTTTTTTTTGTTTCTTTTTAATGAAATTTTAGTTAAATTTTAGTTAAATTTTAGGTGGAAGAAGTATCTGCTACTTGTTGCACAATATTGGTAATGAATTGTAGAAACACTTTATCGTTTATGGATTTCATTATTATATTCACAAAATTATATATAGAGGGGCTGATTCTTCAAATGATATTAAATCATTTTCTGATATCATTTCTCTCTCTCTTTCCCCTCTTTTTGAGTTATAATTAGATTTTGGATGGAGGGGGCACTAATGCTTTTCTGAAGTCTTTTTAGAGGGTATTGGTCTTTTTTTTTTTAAATCTATCTGTATATCTCTATACATACAGGGTGTTTCATAAGTCTGGGTACACCAAAATATCTCTAAATGAGAGCAAATTCGGCTGAAAACATTGATTTTAAGATTTTCATGAATTTAAATAATCTGCCACATGGGATATCCCAAGTGGGTCCTGGGACGTGACACAAACTTAATTTTTTTAAATATAAACCATATTTTTTCTTTGCAGAATTTTGTTAAGCGGAAAAAATCTTTTTAAAATCATATACCAGATACGACTTTTTTTTTTATCTTTGAAGCACAGGGGGCCCCCAGGACTCCTAATTTTCTGTTGTATTAAAAAATCCGGAAATCTCAAAATATCTAAATTTAAAAAAATGAAATTCGCTGAACACATTAATTTCGAAAGTTTAGTGCATTCAAATGATCTATCACACGAAGTATCATGAGTGGGACCTCAAGGTTCTAAGGTTTCCACGTGACATAAATGCAATTTTTACCAATAGAAACCATGTTTTTTCTTCACAGATTCGGGTTTAGCAGAAAAAAAATCTGTTTTAAATCATGTATTGCTTCTTTTTTTTTTTTTTTTTTTTTTTTTTTTGTTGCAGAGTAGGGGGCCCCGATTCTTATCGTCTAATAAAAATCCGAATATCCCAAAATATCTCAATAAAAATGTAATTTCACTGGATACATTCATTTCAAAACTTTTATGCATTCAAATGATCTATCGAATGAAATATCATAAATGGGACCCTGGGGCTCCTAGGGGGCCCAACATGACACAAATTCAATTTTTTTCAAAAGGAAACCTTTCCCTTCATAGAAAGTATTAAGCGAAAAAAAAAAAAAAAAAAAAAAATCTGTATTAAAATTTAGTCATATATATATTTTTGTTTTGATGAGTAGGTGGTCCCCAGGGCCCCTATTTTTATGTAGTAATAAAAAATTTGAAAATCCTAAAATATTTCAATATAAAAGCAATTTCGCTCAAAACCAATGATTACAAAAGTGTCGTGCATCCAAATGATTTACCAGGTGAGTCATCATAGGTGGGCCCCCAGGGGCCCCATGGGACAAAGAATTTCATTTTTTCAAATGGAAACCATACTTTTTCTGTATGATAAAACATAACTTCTCTGGAAATCATACATTTTCTTAATACGATGCTGTGAAGGTAAAGCCTTTTTTTTATTTGAAAAAATGGAGTTTGTGTCGCGTGGGGTCCTAAAGCTCCTGGGGCCTCACATATGTTACTTCATCTAATAGATCATTTAAATAAATGACACTTTTGTAACCATTGTCTTCAGCAAAATTGCTTTTTTATTAAGTTATTTTCAGATTTTCAATTTTTTTTTCTTATGACATAAGATTCGGTGTCCCGGGGATCCCCTACTCTGAAAAAAAAAAAAAAAAAAAAGCTATATATGAATTTAAACAATTGTTTTTCCGCTTAACAGAAGAATCACAGCCCGGGGCCCCTACTCATTTAAAAAAAAAAAAAAAAAAAAAAAAAAGACGAAGAAAAGGGCAATACATGATTTAGTACAGATATTTTCTGTTTAACACGATTCGGTAAAAAAAAAAAAAAAACATTGAGTCTGTATTAAATGAGACCACTGGGGATGATACTTTATACGATAGATCATTTGAATGCACAAAACTTTTGAAATCAATTTGTCTAGTGGAATTACTTTTTTAATGAGTTATTTTAGGATATTCTAATTTTTTATTACAGAATAAGATTCGGGGACCCGGAGCCCGCTAAGCTTCAGAATAAAGAAAATAGAAAAGTAATACATGATTTAAAAAATAGTAATACATGATTTTAAAGCAATTCTTTTTTTTTTTTTTTTTTTTTTTTTTTCGTTTAACACGATTCTGAGAAGAAAAAGTATGGTTTCTTTAGAAAAAATTGAATTTGTGTCACGTGAGGCCCCCAAGGGCCCCGGGAGCCTACTCATGATACCTCATGTGATAGAACATTTGAATGCACGGAACTTTTGAAATCAATGTGTTCAGTGGAATTGCTTTTTATTGAAATATTTTGGGATTTTCAGATTTTTTATTACAACATAAAAATAGGCAGTAAAATACGCTGCAAAATAAAAAAGCAGTACATGATTTTAAGCAGATATTTTCGGCTTAACACGATTCTGTGAAGAAAAAATATAGTTTCTATTTTTTTTTTAATGGAGTTCGTGTCACGTGGAGCCTAGAGGCCTATTTGTGATATTTCACGAGATAGATCATTTAAATCCACGAAACTTTTGAAATCAGTGTTTTCAGGGGATTTGCTTTCCTTTCGAGATATTTTGATGGCACAAAGGCAATAGCATGCGGTCGCGAAAGTGTTAATAAATTTAATGTGCGGAGCATTATCACCTATTTATGTGAAATTCTTGCTTATAATTTGATATTATAATTTAATAATATAATTTGATAATAAGCATGAAAAAAAAAAAACATAATAATTAATAATAAAATAAAAATTGAATGTTTTAAACATATAACTAACAGTTTCTTTTCTTTAATAAATCTTTTGTTTGAGCATGTACATATATTATATCTTAACAAGAAATAATACGATCCAAGCCCTGATTTATGCACATCACAAGGATATGACAAAATAAGCACTTTTACATGACTCATACAGCCACGCCTTTTTTCAAGGACTCTCCTACCACTATTTTTATGCAACATATTTCCTTTATAGCCTTTAAGGCTTTTTTTAATGTCAAAATAAGCTAAATAATAATGCTGGTGCAGGAAACTTAGAAAAATTCAAAGACTGCGCGAACTATGTCTTACTTTTGAGATTCGACAAATTACTCCTCAGCATTTTTACTCTGGAGATTACCGAAGAAGGAACTATTTTCTACAGAGACACAGGAATGGAACACTGGCGCAGAACTCATACCACTATGAATGAAACAAAAATTTCTATTTCTTAAATGAATGATATTATAGGTAGAGAAAATTTTAAAGAAGCACTGATGTGAATCTGCGCCCATGTTCCATCCAGAGTTTCCAACTTTTATAATCTATTCAAAAGTATTTTTAGCTCCGCCTTCTTCACGCACCAGAAATTTTGTAAATAATTACTGTTTAATATGTGAAAACGATTAAATAAGAAGAAAATCATTTTTCAAAATTTCCGGTATGAAAAAGAGACGGGGATAAAAAATGCTCGTGAATAAATTATAAAAGTTAGGAACTCTGGTTCCATCCCTTACAGGATCAAAAATTGAATAGCATGACCCAGGATAAGTTCTAAGAGTGAATCCAGACTGTCACCTTTTAAACCAAGGGTGGCCAAACCGTGGCTCGCCGAGTAGTTTTTTGCGGCCCTCGAGGAGACTAATGATATTTAAAGTTTGACAACTTTTTTAAAGACATTAGATAGAGATTAATAAATCCGTTTTGACTTTTCGAAAGGAAAATATGTTTTAATGATTATGGCAGCTAAAGGATCTCACTATTCAATGAAATATTATTAGATCCATTAATTATTCTTTTTATTATAGTTATTAATGTATAGTCATAATTTTTTTCATGATTTAAATGTTCATTTATGAATTGAAGTAATTTTAACTAATGTATTCTGATCCCAGTCTTCCCCCTGCCTTCAACCGGATAAAAGTATATTCATACATAATTCATATATTCGCAAACATATACATATATACATACGGTGCGGCCCGACTGAGTAGAATAGGCGCTCAGTGCGGCCAAACAAATGTTTTGAGTTGGACACGCCTGTTTTAAATAATGTGCGCCGGCAATACGATGTGAAACACAACTTTACCTATGCATTTTTTATAAGCATTTTTGTAAAAGCTTTCTAGAAATATTTATTTTCCTTCCTAATCTAAATGAACAAATCTGTCGATATAAAAATATATTTAAATAAAAATGTTTTGTTTGAATTTATATTTTTGATTGTTAAACAAAATGTGTATCTCATCTGTCAATATCATCCTCTGCACTCACAGCGTTTACACTGCCAATATTTTTAAAAGCACTTTTTCACCACGATTATCTTAAAATCAAATCCTCAAACATACAGATATATTTAAAAAGAATTTTATTTTAAGGTAATATAATATTAATCGAACAATGCTTAAAAAAGGTCACGGTCGTGGGAAACCTGAGTTATTTATGCCATAGCCTCCTAAATTAGATACCTGTCGTGTTGCTCGTAAACTTAGTAACAGTTCAAGCAGCAGACAGCGCTACTCAGTACAGGCTGCATGACTTTTTTATCCAATAGCTACCAAAAAATTTTTAAGGTGGGATCTGATATATGTAAAAGGCGAATAGAATCGAAAAAACGTTGATTACATATGTTATATATCACTTTTTAAAATTATTGGTGACAATTGAATAAAACAATCGCATAATCTGTACCAGGTGGCGCTGTCTACTGTTTGATTGTTGCCAAGTTTACGAGCAACACGACAGACATCTAGTTTAGGAGGCTATGTACCTGCCAACCACCTCATTAATAAGCGTAAAATTGTTAACGCCTCTTTTTCCGCACCGCTTTATCTTTATAGTAATTCTCCCTAAATGCTATTACGATTAATAAGAATAAAAATTATTCAAAAAAGTGAGGAATGTGAAAAAAAAAAAGGCAGGTACTAAAAATTTTAGTCTTTATAATGAGATGGTTGGCAGGTATGCTTATTACTGAATAGCATTACGAAAAGTATAGTAGCATTAAAAAAAGTATTCTATAAAATTTTAAAAATAATCTTTAAGCTGTTGTAATATAACCTGACAACATGCTATTTTTATAAAAGCATAATATATGCAGCATCAAATTCTATGTTTACATGTTACTGGATAACTTTCTTTCGATATAATTAATTTTATTTGTACAGTATTAATTTTATTTGTAAAAACAAGATGGAAAAAAAAAACTGGCTGTAATTTCGTTATTAATAGACATAATTCAACAGGAAATTGAAGGCACTTTTTGAAAATGTTGTAGAATTTTGAATTAGGAGTTATCTGCACATTGAAATGAGCGACCAACTTTGATTTTTTCAATAGCAACACCCCATTTTAACTTCATAATCGAATTTCTGAGAGTCTGGTAGTGCGGAAAAGTATACTGTTTATACACTTTATCTTTAGTATTCATAGAGTAATAATCAAAAATGTGTTAGGGGTTATCTTTAAATGTAGAAAAATAAAATTAAGATTCCAGAAGAAATAAACAAAATTTGACTGCATTACACCGAAAATATTTAAAGAAAGACAAATTATAAAAAAAGATTAATAAACTTCACGGGATACTAATTATCTTTAATTCAGTGTTTTAGATATGCATATACCTCAGTACTTTTTACTTTCTTCTATATGTAATATAGAGAAAGTATTGGATTCGCGAAAATTTTCGACCTCCGTTTTTTGACAGATCTACACGTTTTGGGATGTCCTGAACACGAATTGATAGTTTTTAGAAAATGTCTGTCTGTGTGTCTATGGTTTAGTGTTTTCACCGTATCTCACAAACTAATGAATGAAATTCAACCAAACTTGGTATATAAATGGACCCTGGCGGGGCATTGTGCTGGTTAGATTTGGGGATCAATAGCCCAGCAGGTGGCGCTGTGATCGCATTTTATGTAAATTTTTAACATGGCAGTATAGGACAAATTTTCGTATTTTTCACCGTATCTCACGTACCAATGAATGAAATTCAACCAAACTTGGTGTATAGTTGGACCCCGACATGAAAAGGGTCTGATTAGATTTTGCGATCAATCGCCCAGCAGATGGCGCTGTGATCGCATTTTATGTAAACTTTTAACATGGCAGTATAGGACAAAATTTCGTATAAATGTACATAATGAGCGTTATTTTAAACTTGTGATTGTAAAATTAATATGAATTATTGATAATAGTAGTAGATAACTACGAAAAACATTTTGTGCATGTGGGGGCACCGGTTGCCCCCCGGGGGGGGGGGGTAAATTTTTAAGATGGGTATCTTTCGAAAGATCTCGTCAATACCTTTAAAACGATTGGTTGAACTATAAATCTGTGACAATTTCAAACAAAGTTATCGATTTTTTTTATTTTAATGAATGAAACAAAACTTAGAAAAAAAATCGTAATTTTTTTTTTTTAACGGAATTTAACCAAACTTGGTATTTAGTTGGCCCCCGACATAAAGTGGTGCTGATTACATTTGGGGATCAATAGCTCAACAGGTGGCGCTGTGATCGCATTTTTTCTAAATTTTTAACATGGCAGTATAGGACAAAATTTCGTATCAATGTACATAATGAGAGTTATTTTTAACTTGTGATTGTAAAATTAATATGAGTTATTGATAATAGTAATAGTTAACTAGGAAAAAATTTCTGTGCATGTGGGGGCATCTCTTCCCCCCCTGGGGGGTAAATTTTCAAGATGGGTGTCTTTCGAAAGATCTCGTCAATACCTTTAAAACGAATGGTTGAACTATAAATCTGTGATAATTTAAAACAAAGTTATCGATTTTTTGTTTCACTTTTAACAAAAAAAAAAAAAAAAAAAAAAAAAAAAAAAACTTAGAAAAAAAAAATCGTTTTTTTTTTTTTCTTTTTAAATATCGTTACTGATTGAATATGTTTATAGGAAAATATAGAAGAAAGTCTTGTGGTGGCCACAACATACTAGTTTAGATAATATTAGGTATATTTAAATACATTACACTTACGAAAAAAGTGCAATATTTTTCAATTAATAAGTGTTTATCATGGCTATACTGATCACCAATAAAGCTTAAATTTTCTTTCGTAGGTGTAACATAATATACGAACTGAAATAATAAAGCTACATATATACTACTCCGATTCAAAAAATTAGAATAATGAAAAGAAATATGGTCAAGGGAAATGAAAATCGAATTTATCAAATAAATAATCAACAATATCAAATATAAAGTACTATAATATGAATCTGCATATTTTGCAGATTATAAAAATGTAAACACATTACAATGAAATAGAAAATATATTTAAATCAGCTAACAACAAAAAATTCAAAATATTAGAATACTTTCTAACATGGTTCAAAAAATTAGAATAATGAAAATATATTGAACATAATTTAAACTCTAAGTATTTTTACTTGCTAATCAGTACTTTGTTGCATCACCCTTAGCTTTAATGACAGCTCTTAAACGTTTTGGCATGTTTTTAACTAAAGGTTCACAATCTTTTTTATCCAAATTCGCCCATATGCCCTTTATACTAGAAATAAGTTCTTTTTTGTCTCTAGGCGCAACTTCTTGAAGTCGTTTCTTCATAATTCCCCACAAATTCTCGATAGGATTTAGATCGGGTGAGTTTGCAGGCCAAGGGAGTACAGGTATGTCCTTCTCTTTGAGCCATTTAGTTGTTGATTTGGAAGTGTGGGGAGAAGCTGAATCTTGCTGAAACAAGAAATCGTCATCACATAAATCCTCAGCTGAAGGAATCATGAAATGTTCAAGAATTTCTTGATAGACTTCTGAATTGACTGTTGTGGAAACAATACACAACCTGCCTGGGCCTTCAGCAGTCATGCAGCCCCATACCATAACAGAGGTCGCAAATTTAAACGAACGTTTTAAACATTCTTTCTTATAAGCTTCATGTTTGAGTCTCCAGACACGTATACCTTGATTTCCGTGAGACACACAAAACACACTTTCATCGCTGAAAAGTATCTTTTTCCAATCGTCGTGATCCCAAAATAGCCTTTGTTTACACCATTTAACTCTAGCAGCCCTTTGCTTAGATGATAAGAATGGCTTTATCTTAGGCACACGTGATCTAAAACCTAATTTGCGAAGTCGTCGTAGTGTTGTAGATTTGGAGACATTTATACCCATTTCTTTCCATTTTCTATGCACATATCTCACACTCCGAAAACGATGTTTCTTCACAATCTTTTTCAATTGCCTTTCATCTCTTCTTGAAGTTACTGGCTTTCGACCACTTTTAAAGTGTTTATTTTGAAAACACTTATTATTAGAATATTCTCTCAAAACTCTACTCACACTTGCTTGAGAGCATTTCACTTCTTTTGCTATAAAAAGTTGTGTTTTTCCTATTTCGTGCAAGTACACAATACGATATTTCACAGCCTCAGATAAATCGCTCTTTCGTCCCATATTAAGCAAATACTACGCTACAATCAAATGCCAAACGACTTTTCATTTTCAACGGAGCACATTTTATAGTCCCACAGATGTTAATCCCGCAGCCGTTCTCTCAACTTATAAGAAAAATTTGAATATTCTAATTTTTTGAACCATGCTATCGAGGTATTCTATTTCTTTGAATTATTCTAATATTTTTTAAATAGTTAATTATTAATATATCAGATAAAAATAAATATTTATGTTATATTTATAAATGCTCGGAAGATAACTAGATACTTTTAATATATTTTTTCCTGGACGCAGTATGCAAATTGACGCGTTAGCAACATCAAACTCATTCTTTTTTACATTATTCTAATTTTTTGAATCGGAGTAGTACGACAACGGATAAACTAAATCTTTTCGGATAAATTATTGTAAGGTTTCATGAAGTAAATATTAATCGCAATTACCAGTTTTGGTTCAGTTGAACTCTTTGGAACTGTACGATTTGTTGTTTTATAATTTCTATGAAAATATAATTTCTTAATTAACGCTTTCGTGACTGCTGGCAGGGATGGAACACGGGCGCAGAATTCATACCACTCTCAATGTAAGAAAATTTTCTACTTCTTAAATCAACGATATTATAGGTAGAGAAATTTCTTAAACGGATTCCGGTATGAATTCTGCGCCCGTGTTCCATCCCTGTGCTGGTGTAGATTCACGTCATTTGAAAATCTGTAACTCTGTCAATGGGCGTTTTTTTCGTAATTTGTGTGTTACTTATTTCTTAAGTATGTACCCAGTGTTTCTATTTTTGCAATGAAATATACTATGGATAGAAATGTATTGATTACTAAGAATATAATTATAATGAATATCCATTTGTAATATAATTGTGACAGAAAATTTGTTCTGAAATATTTTATTTTGAGGTAATAACGTCCGTAGGCGGACCTTACCATCAAAAAGACAAAATCCTGCGGTCGCAAAAGTGTTAAAATATATTTATAAAAGTTAAAATATATTTTTAAAAATACATAAAGTTAAAATATATTTATAAAATTTTAAAGACTGAAGTAACCTTAAAATAATAATCCCACCCCTACAATAAATAAATAAATAAGTAAATAAATATATAAATAAATAATAAAATAAAAATAAATAAAAAAATCAATATATGAAGTAGATCATTTAGCCTTTAACTATAACGGTATTTGAAAAACGATTTTACAAGTCTGTCATGCATTCCAATTCCATACTTTTTTTTTTTTTTATTGGCAACTTTTACATTCAACCTATTTTTTTTTTTTTTTTAAACAGTAAACCCTGCGTATTTAGTTATTTTTTTTTTCTACTAGTGTTCGTTTAAAGGATTCAAATTTTATCACCAGTAATCGATGAAGTAAGCACCACTTGCGTATATTTTTGTTAACGTAAAATAAGGGGTTTAACACGAATACTCAAAGTCACATTTACTTTTTTTTTTTTTTTTTCCCTGTATTGTTTTGTTTTGAAGAACGATGAAAGGCGGGGCTTATCTTCTTTAGAAAGCAGGAATCCTTGATTATAACACTAACGTCTAAAAATCATCATTTCTGTTTCATTTCTCTGCGCTTTACGTTGTTGTTATATAATTTGACCCGTAAATAAAAAATGAAAATATTTTGTTTAATTTTCTCTGTTATTTTTTAAGATTTGCTTCTCTATCTCATGCAAAACTTTATAAGGGACGGCTCCCGAAACCACTCCAAAACAAAGATTTATTTATATCTCAAAAACTAATATCTGGAATGAGCTGCAAGTTTGCACACCCATACTTTTTCAGCATTAGGATTCATTTTATGTAAAAATTAATGTAGGTCATAATTCATAATTTTTATGAATATGAATTTATTAATATTTTCCAGAATTAAAAATATTTTTTTTAATCAAAAGTAATGATGGATTACGTTTGGATTTCTTCACTGTATCTCGTAAATATGTATATATATATATGTATATATAGCAATCAAGTTTTTTTTTTTTGTGAAGATATTAATAAAAGTTTGAAATATGAATTTAACATTACGACCTTCAAACTTTGAACACTTATAACCCTGTGAAAAAATAAGTAAAATATACAACCCAGTATACTTTTTCGCATTGTCGCGATCCCAGGAATTCAAATATAAAATAAAAATGGGGCATTACCATTGAAAAAAATCAAAGCTGGTGCGCGTTCTAACCCCTTAACGCGCGGTGTCCTCGCTGCGAGGACGCAAAATTTAGCATCCAGCTGCAAAACTTCATCCCGGAAATTTTTTAGCAAAAATTCACGTTTATAAAATATCAGAAAAGTCCGGTTTTTTAAACCCTAAAATTTAAAATTTCTTTTAGTTTAATTTAATTCATGAATTCCGGTGGCAGTATAATTTAAATCTTTTAAATTGTCTTGCGCCGCAAAGGGCTAATATGTAGACGACCCCCAATTCAAAATTTCACTTCATTTTCTGAAACTACTCACAATTCCCCGTCGAATGATACCTATTACATTTTTGTGCATCGATTAGCAACGAAGTTACGTCGATTGTTGCATCCCCCTCCCCATCGTTAACACATTCGCGACTGCTGACGTGAATTCACGTCGTTTGAAAATCTGTAACTCCGCCAGTGAGCGTTTCTTTAGGTGACACAGGTTACAATATTTCTTAACATTATACCCAATATTCCCAATTGTGCGATCAATGCATTATGCATACACAAATACTTTAATTTCAAATAGTATAATCATTTCCTAATGTATATTAATTTACATTTTCAATCTGAATGCAGAAAACATTGATTTAAAATAATATAATATAAAAGAATAATTCCCACGGGTGGAGCTTATTTTCAAAAAGACAAAAACATGCGGTCGCGAAAGTGTTAACTATTCATTCTTACCAGGATATCATCTCAATAGTGTAATAATAGAAATCACTTAAATTATGTTCATTCGAGAGGGCATAATCTAACGTAATTTTTGATGCATAAACTATTAGCCCTCGCAAGCCTGTTCTCGAGAAATCTATATTTAAATTTGAATAAAAATGTAGTAACCAGAAAGGGGTAGGAGGTGTCCCGTTAAAACCTGCCGGAACCATGACTTTTATCAATTTTTAGATTCTGTTTTAGGGAATCTTTAGACATTATATCTCGATATCTCAAAGATGAAATGGGCAACTGAATAATACATCAAAGAACACGTTTATCTATGCTCTTTCGATTTCCGCTTGTTTTGGGTTTTATTCATTATTTCAGTAAGGCGTGGTACTATCAATTCAGGCGTGGCTACTCCAATTATTGGCGAACTTTCAGAATTTATAACTCGAAAACGAGCTGAGAAGGGCTATTGTTTTATGCGTCAAAAAGCATAATTATATATGCTGTTTCTATTAATGCTTGTTTGGATTCTTTTTTTTTTTATTATTATTACTGTATGGGATTGTTTCCTGGTTAGTTTATATGGTGTCTAGAACAAAACCAAAAAGTATGATACTTGATTAATAAGATTTTCTTATGACTCAAATTTGATACAAGAGTGATAAAAAACAATATGTCAACAGCACACATAGAGTTTTATACTATACTCTTAAAATTAATTGTCAAATAAATAATTATGTATTAAAAATATATACTTTTTTTAAAATTTTAATATGAAAACACCAGTAAGCACTTTCAATTTATTTATAAATTTCTTTTTTTAATCTTGATTTTAATACTTTAATGTACCACATATATCTTATTCTAATGATTGCAAGTTCGCCTTTGTTGGCAGGACCTGCTTGTGATCAAAGTTTTTAAGTGTAAACGAAGCGCACGCAGTAAAGAAGTGCGTGGATGTGTAGACGCGGTGGTTTTGTTGGTATCACTCAAAGAGTTTAGAAGATTATAGAGATGGTGCCAACCTTGAAACCTGGTATGCCATGGGAAGCCGTTATCGCTCAAAATTAAATGCCGATACACATGGATGTGGTCAAAGAGCACAATCACTTCCTAAAGACTACCCTACTCTGACTGCTCACATGAGAGCACATGCCAGAGTTTGGGCTAAACTTTGAACCGGTTTTGGGGGTTGTACTGCAGGCTTCACGCGGAAGACATTCATTTCATCTTTATAATCTTCTAACCTCTTTCGTAACACTATCCCATAGATACAAGATGGAGCGAATGTGTTTTGGTTTCTGTTTAAAAAATCTAGGAATGCCGGATATAGGGTTCCAGTGTTCCCATATGATAGCCTCCTAAACTAGATGCCTGTCACGTTGCTCGTAAACTTGACAACAGTTCAAGCGGTAGACAGCGCCACCTAGTACAGATTGCGCTACTTTTTATTCAACAGCCACCAAAAGTTTTTAAAAGTGGGATTTGTGGGAAAGTTTTAAATCTGCGTAACTTTTCTGAGAGTCTAGTTTCCTCACCTCTAATCATTTGTACTTAAGCTAGTTGTGTATGTGCGTATGTATGTATATACAGTCGAACCTCGTTAACGTGAATCTCAAGGGGTATAAAAAACTTGTTCATGTTATCAGTAGTTCATGCTATCAGTAACTAATCTTTATATAACTAAACTAATCTTCATTTTGACGGGAGTTATGGAAATAGTTCAAATTACGAGTAATTCACGGTAACAGTGTTCACGTTAACGAGGTTCGACTGCATACTGCATATATATACATATATAACGTTTTTGTGGACTATAAAATGCAAGAAAAAACAAGGTATACCCAGACAGCTGAAAGAGCTTGCATCAAACTTGATATTTCCTGCCTGCAAGTTTAATTCAAGTTAAGATTAAACATCCAGATTTACTGGTCCAGCTTACTGATCATTATTTATTTGATTTTTCAAGCTACGCGGCAATCAATACGTACCAAGCAATCACTATGCTTGCTACAGCACGCATAAAGTAAATAATTCTTGAAATCAGGGAACACAAGAGGAAAAAAAAACAGGAAAAATTTTATAGTCAGAAGTTGAAAATGTTACTCTTCTGCTAATAATAATCTTCGGCTAATGTCCATAATCAGTGCATTATTATCTGATAAATTTAACCTTTATTTTAGGTAGATTACTTATAGGAAATCTACATACTGCAACGGTCCTCATGACACGACGTCTAGAAAATTTCTTCATATCTTTACCGATCATGATCCCTAGAACCCAAAACCACCCTCCGTTCAAAAGTATATATATATATATAGCGTGTTCAGTTGTGAACACGATAACTGGAATAATTTTTATTTAAATTTAACCAGCTCGGGATATATTGTCAGGACAGTAAAAACCTTGGTCGAGTTCGTAGATGGGGTATCCGGCTCAAAGGGGGTGGAAATGGTAGGGGGTAGAAATTTTCATTTTCCCATAATTTCTTTAATATTGAAAATAGGAAAAACTCCATATAAGGCGAATTTACTACCTTACCCTAAAGAACAACTTTAGGTACTTAACTTAAACTTTATCGATACTTGTACTTAAACTTTATCGATAGCTTCAATAGCTTAAGGGGATATACGAATACGACCCTTAGAACTTCAAAAAACATCGATTTAATTACAGTCTTTTTTTAAGTAAATTATTGTTAACTAAGCTTCATTGGGCATGTTTAATTGTTACCTATAAGTTTATTATGTATTCTAGAATATAATTTAAATTCTGTGGTGAATTATTTAATAATTTATGTGTTAAAAATAAATGTGTTATTTTCACCTTGCGCGCAGGATATCTCTGAAACTATTTAATATTTTCTTCTTGAAATTTTCATAGTTTATGTAACATATCAGATCCTTCAAACTGAACCTAAATTTGAAGCGAAAAGATTTAAGTTTATGAGAAAAGTGTGAAATTTTAGAAAAGTATGATATTCTTCCAAAATGTAGCCAAAGGGAAGCAGCTTTAAAGCCTGGAATTTCTCAATCTTTTTCTCATAAGAATTCTTCTATCACCTTCTAATGTGTATATCAACATTTCTGTAGCAGCCTATATAAATCACATGTCTTCATTAAAAATATTTTAACACTTTCGCGAACGCTGACGTAGATTCACGTCATTTGAAACTCTGTAACTCTGCCAGTGGTCGTTTCTTTCGCAGTTTGTATTCATTTATTTCTTAAGTACTTAACCAATTTTCGTATTTTTACAATGAAATGTTCTATGGATACAAATACTTTGATTAGAAGGAATATAATTATAATGTATATCCATTTTTAATATAAATGTGAATATAGAAAATTTTGCTTTGAAATATTGTAATTTCAGAGATTAATGCACACAGGCATGCTTTTGTCTTTGTGACGATGAGAGGCGGGGCTTGTCTTCTTTAGAAAACAGGAATCCTTGATAATATCACTAATGTCTAAAAATCATCATTTCTGTTTCATTTCTCCGCGCTTTACGTTGTTGTTATAAAATTTGACCCGAAAATAAAAAATGAAAATACTTTGTTTAATTTTCTTTGTTATTTTTTAAGATTTGCTTCTCTATCTCATGCAAAACTTTATAAGGGACGGCCCCTAAACCACTCCAAAAGAAAGATTTATTTATATCTCGAAAACTAATAACTGGAATGAGCTGCAAATTTGCACACCCATATTTTTCAGCATTAAGATTCATTTTATGTAAAAGTTAATATAGGTCATAATTCATAGTTTTTATGAATATGAATTTATTAATATTTTCCAGAATTAAAAATATTTTTCAAAATGAAAAGTAATGATGGATTATGTTTGGATTTCTTCTCTGTATCTCGTAAATAAATATATATATCGATCAAGTTATTTTTTGTGAAGATATTAATAAAAGTTTGAAATATGAATTTAATATTAGCGCCTTCAAACTTTGAACGCTTATAACCCTGTGAAAAAATAAGTAAAATATACAACCCAATGTACTTTTTTGCATTATCGCGATCCCAGGAATTCATATACAAAATAAAAATGGGGCATTACCATTGAAAAAATCAAAGCTGGTGCACGTTTTAATATGTAGACGACCTCCAATTCAAAATTTCACTTCATTTTCTGAAACGACTCACAATTCCCCGTCGAATGATACCTATTACATTTTTGTGCATCGATTAGCAATCAAGTTACGTCGATTGTTGCGTTTTTCCCCCCGACTGTACATAAACACTTTCGCGATCCCTGTCGTGAATTCACGTCATTTGAAAATCTGTAACTCCGCCAGTGAACGTTTCTTTAGGTTACATAGATTACAATATTTCTTAATATTATACCCAATATTCACAATTGTGCGATCAGTGCATTATAGATACACAAATACATTAATTTGAAATAGTATAATCCTAATGTATATTAATTTATATTTTCAATATGAATGCAGAAAACATTGATTTAAAATAATATAATATAAAAGAATAATGCCCACGGGTTGAGCTTACTTTCAAAAAGACAAAAACACGCGGTCGCGAAAATATTAACCATTCCAGGGATGGAACACGGGCGCAGAATTCATACCACTATCGATGTAAGAAGATTTTCTACTTCTTAAATCAACGATATTATATGTAGAGAAATTTCGTAAACGGATTCCGGTATGAATTTTGCGCCCGTGTTCCATCCTTGCCATTCTTTCTTACCAGGAAACCATCCCAATAGTGTAATAATAGAAATCACTTAAATTATATTCATTCGAGAGGGTATAATCTAACGTAATTTTTGACGAATAAACTATTAATCCTCGCAAGCCTGTTCTCGAGAAATCTGTATTTAAAGTAACCAAAAAGAAGAGTAGGAGGTGTCCCGTTAAAACCTGCCAGAACCATGACTTTTATCAATTTTTAGATTCTGTTTTAGCGAATTTTTAGACATTATATCTCGATATCTCAAAGCTGAAATGGGCAACTGAATAATGCATCAAAGAACACGTTCGTCTATGCTCTTTCGATTTCTGCTTGTTTTATGTTTCATTCATTATTTCAGTAAGGCGTGGTGTTATCAATTCAGGCGTGGTTACCCCAATTATTGGCGAACTTTCAGAATTTATAACTGGAAAAGGAGCTGACAAGGGGTATTGTTTTATGCGTCATAAAACATATTTAAATATGCTGTTTCGATTAATGCTTGTTTTTTTTTTTTTTTTTTTTTTTTTTTATGATTACAGTATGGGATTGTTTCCTGGTTAGTTTGTATGGTGTCTAGAACAAAACCAAAAAGTATGATACTTGATTAATAAGATTTTCTTATGACTCAAATTTGATACAAGAGTGATAAAAAACAATATGTCAACAGCACACATAGAGATCTATACTATACACTTAAAATTAATTGTCAAATAAATAAGTATGTATTAAAAATATATATACTTTTATCAAAATTTTAATATGTAAACACCAGTAATCACTTTCAATTTATTTATTATAAAAAAAAATTATAATCTAGTTTTCACACTTGGCGAGGTTTATCCATTGAATCTAATAATTGCAAGTTCGCCCTTGTTGGCAGGACCTGCTCGTACACAGTAAGGAAGTGAATGGACGTGCATGGTAGTGGATTTGTTGGTATCACTCAAAAAGAGTTTAGAAGATTACAAAGATGGCGTCAACCTTGAAACCTGGTATGCAATGTGAAGCCGTTATCGCTCAAAATTAAATGCCGATACACATGGATGTGGTCAAAGAACACAATGACTTCCTAAAGGCTACCCTACCCTGACTGCTCACATGAGAGCACATGCCAGAGTTTGGGATAACTTTGAACCGGTTTTGGGGTTTGTACTGCAGGCTTCACGCGGAAGACATTCATTTCATCTTTATAATCTTCTTACTTCTTTTGCATCACTATCCCATAGATATATAATAGTACAAGATGGAGCGAGTGTGTTTTGGTTTCGGTTTAAAAAAATTAGGAATGCCGGGTATAGAGTTGCAGTGTTGCCAGATCATAGCCTCCTAAACTAGATGCCTGTCCCGTTGCTCGTAAACTAGGCAACAGTTCAAGAGGAAGACAGCGCCACCTAGTACAGATTGCACGACAATTTTATTCAACAGCCACCAAAATTTTTTAAAAGTGGGAATTGATATTTATAAAAGGCGAATAGAATCGAAGAAACGTCGATTACATATATCATGTATCACTTCTTAAAATTATTGGTGACATTTGAATAAAACAGTTGCACAATCTGTACTAGGTCTACTGTTTGAACTGTTGCTAAGTTTACGAGCAACGCGACAGGCATCTAGTTTAGGAGGGTATGAGCAGATTATCGAAAGTCAATTTCCCCAAATCAAGTGTTTTTTTTTTTTTCAAGAAAATCCCCAACTCAAGTTATACTAAAAATGTAAATTTTTTAGAAAAATTTAAAAAATATTTTATAAATTTAAGCTCACATTTTCCCCTGAATAATGCTTTTCATAGAAAAAAAGAAATCTTAAAATAACAGAAAATTATAAACAAATAACAAAAATAACTTCCAAAACACTAGTTTTTTGAAAGTTTTAAATCTGCGTAACTTTCTTAGTCTAGTTTCCTCACCTCTAATCATTTGTACTTAAGTTAGTTGTGTGTCTGTGTATGTATGTATATACAGTCGAAACTCGTTAACGTGAATCTCAAGGGGGATAAAAAAAACTTGTTTATGTTATCAGAGTTCATGCTATCAGTAACTAATCTTTATATAACTAAACTAATCTTCATTTTGACGGGAATTATGGAAATAGTTCAAATTAAGAGTAATTCACGTTAACAGTGTTCACGTTAACGAGGTTCAACTGTATATATATATATATATAACGTTTTGTGGATTATAAAATGTAAGAAAAATAAGGTATACCCAGACAGCTTAAAGAGCATCAAACTTGATATTTCATGCCTGCAAGTTTAATTCAAGCTAAGATTAAACATTCATATTTACTGGTCCAGCTTACTGATCATAATTTATTTGATTTTTCAAGCAACGCGGCAATCAATACGTACCAAGCAATCACGATGCTTGCTACAGCACGCATAAAGTAAATAATTCTTGAAATCAGGGAACACAAGAGGAAAAAAAACAGGAAAAATTTTATAGTCAGAAGTTGGAAATGTTACTCTTCTGTTTCTAAAACAGCATCCATAATCAATGCATTATTATCTGATAAATTTGACCTTTATTTTAGGTAGATTACTTATAGGAAATTGGAAATCTACCTACTGCAACGGTCCTCATGACACGACTTCTAGAAAATTTCTTCATATCTTTACCGATCATGATCTCTAGAACCCAAAACCACCCTCCGTTCAAAAGTTTATATATGTATATATATTGTACATGAATAACGCTTTTTCCCATGTTAAGTTGTGAACACGATAACTGGAATAATTTTTATTTAAATTTAACCAGCTCGGTATATATTGTCAGGACAGTAAAAACCTTAGTCGAGTTCGTAGATGGGGTATCCAGCTCAAAGGGGGTGGAAATGGTGGGGGGTAGAAATTTTCATTTTCCCGCAATTTCCTTAATACTGAAAATAGGAAAAAAAACTTCAAATAAGGCGAATTACTACCTTACCATAAAGAACAATTTTTGTACTTACCCAGCAAAACTTATACTGGTGGGCTCGTTATGGCCTACTGCTGGCATCCTGCACTTGCCATCAGTTGCCGGTTGCCCCATATAACTCCAGTAGCGGGCCGTTTGTGGCTGCCAGCTGTGATGGAAGCCTAAAGAAAAATGGTCGGTGGCCCAGAAGTGGCATAAACACAGTTGGCCTTATGCAGGCTATCACCACACGGCCAACATCATGTTTTTCATGTTGTGGCCACAAATTATTAGGCCATAACCAATTTGTATGCATAGAGGGCGCTGTGATTCTTTTTCTGTTGATTTGAAATTCCCTCGCTGTCCGCCATTTCATACGAAGTTCTTGTTCGTTGTTGTTGCCTGCGGGTGCGAGATTGAAAATCTCGTAAAAAGAATATATGAGTAAGTAATTTAATTATTAATTTGTTTTTGTATTATTTTTTAAATACTATTTTTTTTAAATGTTTGACTCTAAAGCTATTGTTGTAACAAAAGGATTTCTAGAAATATATAACAAATATCCAGTTGACCCGTTTTAGTAAATTATGATAGCCGCTAACTTTCTAGTATTTTATTATTGTTATTATTATTTATTATTATTATTTATTGATTATTTAATTTTTGACCAAAAAACTAGTATGATGTGGCACCACAAAACTTTCTTCTATATTTTTTATTATGCAAATTCGCGTAGTGCAAATAATTTGTTAAAATCATTTTCCTGAATGCATGCAAACGATTTTCATTTTAGAACAGTGTTTCTCAATAATAATAATAATAATAAAAATATTAAAATCAATTTTGTGCCAACTTCTGAAAAAATGCTTTCTTCTTCTTCTTCTTGTTTTTTTTTTTTTTTTTTTTTTTTTTTAATAATTTATAACTTTGCTTTAATTTTCCACAAATTTAATTCAGTCATTTACTTGAAAGTTATTGATGAGTTTCTTTTGAAAAATACCAGCATTGAAAATTTATCCCCTCATGGGGAAGGGCGAGCGATTCTTCAACTTATACAAAAAAATTTTCCTAGTTTGTTGTTAGTTATTTAAATATTTATTTTTTAATTCATAATAAAAATTAAAAAAATAATTATCATTTATTTGAAATCATTTATGTAAAATTTCTTCTTATACTGTGTCAAATTGAAAATTTCGAAGAAGTAGAAATATAGAGCCATGTGTTGAGTGAAGGATCCACAAATGTAATCGGGAACGATTTTAATCAAGTTTGGTTAAATAACAAATTTGGTTAAATTTCGTCCATTGGTTCGTGAGATACAGCGTCCACAATTTTTTTTATACACACTTACAGAGTGAAACTTTCTAAAAATGGTCAAATCGTGTTGAGGAATCTCAAAACCCTCCATCACAGAAAATAATTTTCATAAATAATAATTTTTATATGTAATTTCTATAAACTATTATAGGAAACGAAAAAAAAAAAAAAAAAAAAAAAAAAAAAGTGGTAGCCATAACAAACTGTTTTATTTTATTTATTTATTTATTATTATTTTTTAAATGCAAGTGAGAAAAATAATTTCACATTTACGAAACTGAAATACTTCCCCCCTCAATTTCCCGTAACGTATAAGAATATTTTTGAGCATCACTATTAAATGAACCACAAATATTTATTTTATCATTTTTGATCGGAACCATTTCTTATTGCATCTATAAAATTTATGTTGATCTGTATTTTAGCGTTGTATAAAGATTTTTACGTGCGCTGATAAGAAATGTCTCTTTGACTGTAATGTATCCAAATTATTTTATGAATTTTTATACTGAAACCATTTGGGTTACCTGTACAACTTTTTATGACAAGCGTCTTATAGTAAATCTCGAAAACCTGTATAACATATATGAGTTTTATGGAATTCTAAAAATATTTTTAAAATAGGTAATCGCGGATAAATTTATCAAATATTTACAGCTACAAAGACAAACGCACTCTCGTTTTTCTCCCTAATTCCGTTATCTCTTTACTCAACCGAACGATATATATATATTTTTTTTTCAGCTGAAGAATCTGCTTTCCAAACCTAATGAAAATTAATTGGCACAGGTCAAATGCTGAATATTCGCTTAAAGTTCAAATAACGTCATCTGTAAACTGCAAAATTATCTTTCGGTATCGCACGTGTCGGAAAGTTATTCACTCAAGGATTTTGAAGAAAGTTCGGGAGAGAGTAAAGATCCCACTGGACTATCAACAACGCGAAAAAGTTCTTTGTGGCGGCCTGGTTAACCCGTTAGTAGTCGCTAGTTGGTCGATTTGCCGCCCATCCTTCTTTATTCCCAGATTTTTTTATTCAATAGCCACCAAAAATTATTAGAAGTGGCATATGATATAAATAAAAGGCGAATAAAATCGAAGAAACGTCGATCACATCCCTTCTTAAAATTATTGGTGACAGTTAAATAAAAAGATCGAAATCTGTAATAGGTGGCGCTGTCTATAGCGACTACTAACGGGTTAAGAGTGACAGCTGTGATAATTAATTCTAAATAGCCGATTACATTTCTCAGTGATAATTTCTGTGGTTTCAAATGTGCGACTTTGAAGATAAACACAGAGAGAAAAAAAGGAAGCTGATTCATCTGCCTGCTGTTTTAAAAAGAAGGGAAAAAAATTATCAACTGGGTACCATGTGATGTAGGAGAAAATAAAAATATTCAAGATTTTCTGGATACTTGAGAGTTATAATAAAAAAGCACCACAGAATTGGTGTTTAAAAGTAATAAGAGTAACCACAATAAAATGTAAGAGCTCGCAACAATCGTTTCGGATGGAAAGAAAACATGATCCTTCATCAGGCAAACATGTTACATGAGAGTATATTCCAATTTCTTAAGAAATCGCACCCTCGGGCGGCGTAAGCTAGTTATTGACTAAAAGGACGTTCGGAATGGAGATGTCCGTTTTTTTATTGCCGTAAATCAGAAAGTGACCTAAAATCCGGAAATGTCCGAAATCCGGAAAGGCCACGGTCCGGACGATTCCGGATTTGAGATTTTGTACTGTAGTAATAAATAGGAAAATTTGTAAATAAACATAATCATTGCCCCCCCCTCCCACCCACCCCCCACCCCCCACCCCCCACCAAAAAAAAAAAAAAAAAAAAAAAAAAAAAAAAAAAAAAAAAAGATGCATCAGTTCTTTTAGGTTGAAATAATAACACATCCCTTCGTGAGTTTAACAAAAAGCATGATTGCAGCAAATTACTTTTGCTGCACTCGTGCCCACTTTGTTTCGCCTGATGAAGGGTCTTTGTGCTATTTCAACCGGAAACAATTGCTGCAATTTTTTTTTTTTTTTTTTTTTATTTATTTATTTTTTTTTTTTAGTTTATGGTGTTTTTTACAATGCTCACTTTATAACAATTTTTGTTTCAATAATTTATAATTTTCACATGCAAAGTTACATTTATTTATATCAAATAGCGTAACAAAGTTAAACATATTGAAATTTGAACACTTAAAAAAAAAAAAAAAAAAAAAAAAAAAAAAAAACATAATCTCCATTATTCCAAAAAATGTAATATAGAGAAATATTTGCACTGAAAACAAAAAATTAAACTTTTATCATAAGGAAAATGGATCAACTGACTATTTCCTATATGCTGCACTAGAAATCCTGAATTTACAACCATAGTGTATGAATCAAATACTTGTAAATAGTATTTAAAAATGAATATGTACAAAATCAAATTAAATATTGGATGCATAGAAAAAACTGGCTGCTACTTCATCAGAAAAAAGAGAGAGGAAAACAAAAGAAAGAAAAAGAAAAAAAGCACGAATAAAATTAAAGGTATCACTAATAAAATAAATATATTAGGTATAACTAAATCGCTGCTGGCCTATTAACGGCCCTCTTCACTTACCGTCTCCGGAAGTTCGAGGCAATGTTATTCTATGGGAAATTTTCTTTACAAATAACTTATTAACTAATACATATTTTTAAATTCTGCTTTCACATTCAGAAAATTCCCAACAGTTAAATTGACGGACCTTTTTAAAATGTATTTTTTTAATTTTTAATATTTTATTTTGAATTTGCAAAATGAAAAATTTCACACATTGAAAATTCGTATTTTGCAGCTTCAAAATAAAATATAAAAAAATAAAAAAAATATTTTTTTTAAAAAAGGTCCGTCAATTTAACAGTTGGGAATTTTCAGAATATGAAAACAGAATTTAAAAATATGTATTAGTTAATAAGTTATTTGTAAAGAAAATTTCCCATAGAATAACATTGGCTTCGGCTTCCGGCGACGATGAGTGAAGCGGGCCTTTAATGGGAAATATAAAGGACCAATGAAGACTGCCGGCAGTAATATAATTTTTTATGTTTGCCACAACTGGCCCACTGCAGGCTTCCAGCAATAACATAGAAAAATTATGTTTGCCATCAGGTAGCCCAACACTGGCCCACTAACAATTTCCAACTTAATGTCGGTTACCAACAGTGGCCCATTACCTATTTTCATCATACTGCTAGCTGCCAGCAGCGATCCATTCACTGGCCCACTAACTTATTTTTAACTTACTGCAGGCTGCCAACAGTGGAACGATTGAATATGGCCTACTGACGGCCGGCGTAACATATTCCCTGCGGCAACGTTAACTTTTGCCACCGACGGGCCAGCTGCAGCTACTGCTGGCAACCAGCACTTGGCCTCATGCTGGCCGTCATCTGATGTTTTGCTGGGTAAACTTTTTCAATAGCTTCAATAGCTTAAGGGGATATACGAATACGACCCTTAGAACTTCAAAAAACATCGATTTAATTATAGTCTTTTTTTAAGTAAATTATTGTTAACTAAGCTTCATTGGGCATGTCTAACTGTTACCTATAAGTTTATTAAGTATTCTGGAATATAATTTAAATTCTGTGGTGAATTATTTAATAATTTATGTGTTAAAAATAAATGTGTTATTTTCACCTTGCGCGCAGGATATCTCTGAAACTACTTAATATTTTCTTCTTGAAATTTTCATAGTTTATGTAACTTATCAGATCCTTCAAACTGAACCTAAATTCGAAGCGAAAAGATTTAATTAAAAGCAAACACGTTTTATTTATGAGACAAAATTTTTTTAAGTTAAAATACATTTAAAAAAACAAAAATTACATATAAAAACAATTAAAATCAGACGTTTCGAAACCCGTCCGGGTTTCCTCATCAGTAATTACAACACAATATGCAAACAGGACATGAACACTCAATAAATTTAAAGGAGTACAGAATATTGAGGAGCCAGTGCGCATGGTTCATTGCTATCAATGAAGCATGCGCACTGGCTCCTCAATATTCTGTACTCCTTTAAATTTCTTGAGTGTTCATGTCCTGTTTGCATATTGTGTTCTGTGTTGTAATTACTGATGAGGAAACCCGGACGAGTTTCGAAACGTCTGATTTTAATTGTTTTTATATGTAATTTTTGTTTTTACTTTCCGAACACTATAGTGAGGAAAGTATTGTAATCATGTCAAAAATCCGAATTGGAGATTTTGATGTTTCTATACGTTTTGAGGTCCCCTGAGTCCGTTTTCACTATTTTTACGATGATGTATGTATGTGTGTGTGTATGTGTGTATGTATGTGTGTATGTGTGTATGTCTGTGAGTGAACACGCTAGCGTCTAAACGCGTTGTTCAATTAACCTGAAAGTTGTTACGCATATTGTAAGTCAGCATAGTACGAACCCTATAGATTTTGGTGAATCTAGCACTTATAGTTTTTTTACAGGGACACAAAGAAAAATTCTTTATCATTATGGCCTATGGGAGCAAAATCTTAAAAGTGCGATAGCATCTAAACGCCTTATTCAATTGAGCAAAACATTTATACACATATTATAGGTCACAAATACTCAATCTGTACAGATTTTGGAGAATCCAGCACTTATACTTTTTTTACAGGGACACAAAGAAAAATTCTTTATCATTATGGCCTATGGGAGCAAAATCTTAAAAGTGCGATAGCATCTAAACGCCTTATTCAATTGAGCAAAAAAATTATACACATATTATATGTCACAAATACTCAATCTGTATAGATTTTGGAGAATCTAGCACTTATAGTTTTTTTACAGGGACACAAAGAAAAATTCTTTATCATTATGCCTATGGGGCCAAATTTTTAAAAGTGTGATAGCGTCTAAACGCCTTATTAATCTGAACAAAAAATTTGCACACATGTTATAGATCACAGTTGAACTAACTGTATAGACTTTGGTGAATCTAGCACTTACAGTTTTTTTACAGGGACACAAAGAAAAATTCTTTATCATTATGGCCTATGGGACTAAATTTTTAAAAGTACGATAGCATCTAAACGCCTTATTGAATTGAGCTGAAAATTTATATGAGTATTATAAATCACTGTTGCACTAACTATAAGCATTTTGGTGAATCTAGCATTTATAGGTTTTTACAGGGACACAACGAAAAATTCTTTATCATTATGATCTATGGGCTCAAAGTTCAGTAGCGTTAAATAAAACATTGTGTAATAGATGGAGAAAAATACTCAAACACTCTATTATGGTTTTCTCTCTTTTGTTTGTTTAACAACTCCTCTTTCTTTACTTTATATACAAAACTGTTAATTACTCAATGTTCGGAAAGTCGAGTGGAGTCACTCCAGATTTTTTTTAAATGTATTTTAACTTAAAAAAATTTTGTCTCATAAATAAAACGTGTTTGCTTTCAATATATATAATTGAGACGGTTTGATGTTTGTGTACGTTAAAGAAAAGATTTAAGTTTATGAGAAAAGTGTGAAATTTTAGAAAAGTATGATATTTTTCCAAAATGTAGACAAAGGGAAGCAGCTTTAAAGCTTGAAATTTCTCAATCTGTATTATGCATTTTGCTAAAAATAGACATGATGTTAGCGCTCAAATTGTATCAAACAAAATCATTAACCATAAAAAAAAAAAGAGGAAACGAGTAGGGAAAGCAGATGACGTTGAAACAGCGCTTTTAGATTGGTTCAAAAATGCCAGATTGAAAAAGATTCCCATCTCTCGTGCAATTTTGTGCGAAAATGCTATGAAAATAGCGCAAATGATGAATGCTGAAAACTTCACTCCTACAGATGGCTGGTTGACAAGATTGAAGGAGCGAAACAATATTGTTTAACGTAAACTGTACGGAGCACGGAGATACTCCGTGGTACGGAGAAAAACAAGACGCGGATTTTGACGCTGCTGATCATTGGAAAACAAACGTTTTGCCGCATTTGTTGAAAGACTATGATCCATCTCATACACCCCGCGACAAAAAGATAGGAACAAAGGGTTTTTTCTTTGATTTTTCATAAAATAACGTTATCTAAATTGTGCTTATCCTTTATTATTATTATAAAATAACACTATTTTTGTACTAATTTTTGTTTTAAGACTAATTTAGAAAAATTTTAAGACTAAAATTTTTCTAATTTAAGACTACACAGCGCGACAAAAAGATAGGAACAAAGTTTTTTTTTTTTTTTTTTAATTTTTGAATATGATTATTTTGAATATGAATATTTTGAATATGATTCAAATAGTTAATATGTTTTTGATATGAAAATATTTTGTTATGATAATAAGTGATCAGCACAATTTAGATAATGTTATTTTATGACAAATTAAAAAAAAAAAAAAAAAAAAAAAAACCTTTGTTCCTATCTTTTTGTCGCGGAGTATAGTCTTAAATTAGAAAAATTTTAGTCTTGAAATTTTTAAATTAGTCTTAAAACAAAAATGAGTCCGGGAATAGTGTTATTTTATAATAATAATAAATGATAAGCACAATTTAGCTAACGTTATTTTATGAAAAATCAAAGAAAAAACCCTTTGTTCCTATCTTTTTGTCGCGGGGTGTATTTTCAACATTGATGAAACGGCACTGATTTACCGGAGCACACTCAAACTGAAAACTGAAATCCAGTGATGATCAGTTTTGAACTGATGTTCAAAACTGAATCCAGTGAAGGATGCAAGAAAATTAAACAACGAGTAACTGTTCTTTTGACGTGCAATATGACGGGAACTGTCAAGAAAACTCTTTTAGTTATTGGAAGTAGTAAGAAACCTCGATGCTTTAAAGGCGTTAAAGATTTACTTGTGGATTACTGTAATAATAAAAAATCGTAGGTGACGTCAGCAACCTTCACAGATTTTTTGGTGCAATGGGACAAAAAGTTGACTGAAAATATCGTTCTGTTTTTGGATAACTGCGACAGCTGTGGGATAACTGCGACAACTGTGGGATGTGCATAGCTGCACATCCCACAGATTTGACATTGCAACACATAAAACTAGTGTTTCTCCCCCCTAACATCCCCAGTGTGATTCAGCCACTTGATAAGGGAATTATTTGACTTTTTAAATGCCATTACAGGAAAGAATTGGCTAGAAAAGCTGTGACAGAAATCGATTTAAATGCTTCTTCTGCATCATCTTCAACAAACAGCATAGCAAAATATCTATTAATTATAAAATTCGTACGATATATAATACACAGAAGAAAAAAAATATTTAACTGTATATCCATAGGGGTAGGGGGGGCACCATATAAAAGGTGAGTCCAGGGCCTCCAAAAGTCATAGTCAGGCCCTGTATATGATAACTTTTATAGTATGTTTCCATGATTAATTATAATTAATCATGGGAAGATACTAGAAACTACCGAAAATGAAGAAATTGTGTCGGTCGGTAGACACTCTGTATTGACAGAAATCGGTACGTGACAGAGGAAAACTGGCTTCATTTTCGAATTCAGCACACCAAAAAATGTATCTATTAGCTAAAATTATCAAATTAGATTAAGTCAACATTGCATATGCAGACCCGTGTAAATTTTAAAGATATATTTATATTTATATTTATTTCATTTTTTTTTTTTTTTTTTTTTTTTTACAATGTACAAACTAATAATTTTTTGAGATATGCAGTCGGCAGCAAAATTATTGCTAGTATTTAAAAAACTTGCCTCTATTACTGTTTTTTTTTTTTTTTTTTTTTTTTTTTTTTTTAAGTAAGTATTTGCCTAGTAAGTATTTTTAAGTAAGTATTTACCATGATCTTAGTCTTTTTATAAACCATGTTTTTAAATTTTCTGTTGAATCATAGCTATAGAACTAACTACATTAGCACTTTATCAATGCGTATTGTTACGAAATTGTAAATAATTGTATTTATTTTTGTATAAATTCCTTTCAAAGAGGCTTAGTAAGTTAATAAAATGTTAATTTTTTTGCATTTCCAGCTCTTTTTCGCGATAAAACAGCTTAATTTTCCCTTTAAAACGCATTAAAAAGCTCCAATAGGCAGGTAATGGATTTGGCACCAAATTTGGCGACTTTTTGCCCTTGGCGACTTTTGGCGAGAAAATGCTTATTATCGATATACCAAAGAGGGACGCTCTAATGTGATTGGTTAGAGAGTTACGGGAAATTTCCCGAACACTCTGGGTTCGGCAGAGATGTATAAAAGGAGCTCCAGCGCTGAAATTTTTAAATTGATAATGACGTCAATTTTTGTGCGATACATAATTTAACTTTTTAGAATTTTTTAAGGTTCACGTTTAATTAAATGTATTTATTTTTATGTCGAAAGAAAATGAGCTCGTAAATTTTTTTGTGAAACAATTAAATTATAGATAATATTTTAATGGCTATTTTTATTGCTATTAGAAGATTATTTTTCATATTTTAATTAATTAAAAGAAAACTATTCGAAAATCTGACTGCGAAGTATTGTGTTGTCACCGGGTTCTGAGCTACTGTGAAAGTTTCAAATGTCTAGCTAGTAGGGAAGTTAGTTAAAAATAGATTGCAAGATTTGTACCGGACAAACAAACAAACAAACAAGAATAGAAGTTAATAAAAACATGGTAAAAAGTAAGTTGAAGATAAAAATTAGCGATCAAGTTAAAGAAGAAAGAGAGATGGTGTTGCGGAATAAGGCCAATTGACTACTCTAGATCAGAAGGGGAGTACATTCCGTGGAGATCTTTCTGAGGTGTCCTAGCCCGTATTTACACAAGTTTCGGAGAAAACCAGGGAAAACTCCGAACGACTAGGCCGACGAGCGTGGCCTGGGATCGAACCCGGCACCTCACGTCTACCAGCTTTGAGCGCAGGACCTCTCGGCCGCTGGTGGGCCCAGAAAGAAAGAAAAGAAAAGAAAGGAAAAGGAAAATGTGGATGTAGATGCGTGTTTCATTAATTTTTTTACTGTCTGAACTTTTTGATTTTAGATTTGTATAGCATAGAAACTAATCTATATAAATAAACAGAAGTGCCTGTGTGTGTGCGTGTGTCTGTGTGTGTGTCTGCGCTCTGGTGCTCACACTACTGGTCGCAGAGCTTCCAAATTTGGCATATAGGTACCGGGGACCCTGCAGGTGTGCACCTCATCGAGATTTTTTCGAATTTCGAATTTGACTTTTTAAAATTAATGTTTTTTCGATTTTAATATTGGCTTTAATGTTTCATTTTTCATAAATTTATTCTTCGAATGTAATCGTCTGCGTATCTTAGCAACGGCTATTATGCAATTCCTTTTTTATTTAATACATTCATTTGAAGGAGATTTTCTTTCTTTCTTTTTTTTTTCTTTTTTTTTTTTTTTAATTGTTATTATATTTATTAAAAATCAAATGGTAATGCAATAGAAATAAATTGTTAAGTTTATGTATAAATTTTATACTATAGCAACTTTTTATTTTTCATTTTTTTAATTAATTCCTTTAAAAGAAAAGTCTTTTTTTTTTTTTTTTTTCTATTATTATTATTATTATTTATAATATTTATTGGGTGAAAAAAATGGTAGTTTATAGTAGAAAGAATAAACTGATTAAAATTCGTTTTTCATGTATTTAGTTCCTTTTAAAAGAAAATCTATTTTCTTATTTTATTGCACTGGTCGGAATCAAATCGTAATATAGTGTAAGTAACGGGGGCTATAAATTACATGGTTCAAAAACTAAAATATATAATAGATGCTGAGATACAGTCATCTTTAAAATCGCAGTTCTTAAATAACAGAAAATCCAGAAGTTGTCGATAAATACCCAGATTGAAGTGCCCGGGAAAGACCTTTCTGTAGACAGTGGGAAACTGGACCCGTTGTAGCACGGGTAGAAAAAAGAGCTGCCTTAGGCAACGGGTACCCGAAAAAGCGAAATCTAAAGCGATCTCAGTGTTTTTTTTTTTTTTTTTTTTTTTTTTTTTTCAGTTTTTGTTTCTAATGTGATGTAAAAAATAAATACTGATCCAATTCTTTTGAAAATTCATTTAAATATAGTGACCAGCGAAGCGGGCGTAGCCTGCTTTTGGCACCAAATTTAGACTTCCAGTTAAAACTAGCATTCCACAAATCTTTCAACAGTTTTCTTATGACCTAGATTTATTTATTTATAAAATATCTATTACTCATAATAAACCTATTGCCTACTTCACTCAATGGAAAGTTTTAGTGTTACAAAAAATCAAAAATGCATTATTTATCAATTCTTCAAATCTGGTGTTATTTAAAAAATCTGTACTTCTTAACTCAATCAAATCACTACAGGATGACTTTGTGATCACTTATGTTGACAAATCACCTAATAATTATGCCATTATTTGTAAATCCTACTATCTCTCTATTTTAAACTCTTCAATCAATAATAGTAACATCTTCAGTTTAACTAATAATAACCTTATTATTAATAACCGAAAAATACATAATTACTATAAACTACTTCAACTTCCCTTCAATAACTTTAATTATCCTTATATAGTTCTCATACCTAAGTTTCACAAATCTCCAATTAAGTTTCGCACTGTCACTGTTGGGTGTAACACTTATAACAACAATGCTAATAAAGCTCTACTGGATATTCTAAAACAAATTTACAAATGTACTTGCAAAGTTGATAATTTACACTGTCTTAAAAATAGCTTTCAATTAATTCAATACATCAAATCGCTCGATTCAATAGACAATATTATGACTTTTGACTTTCAAGATCTTTTCAATAATATTGAGTTATCAGATCTTAGTAATATCATTTACAGTCTTTTTCAAGAATATAAAGCTCAAATTAATCTTCCTTACAATTTTAAAGCAGAAAAATTTAAAACACTTCTTAACTTTGTTATCCATAATAATTATATCTTCCACAACAACGATATCTATTTGCAACAATTAGGCATCCCACAAGGAGGTTGTAGCTCCAGTATTTTGGCAGATCTCTATCTTTATTATTATGAAAAGCAAATTTGCAATGATGATGTTCGATTTTATCGTTACATCGATGATATTATTGTATTTTATCTCAACAAGAACTCACAAAATGGCTATTCCTTCAATTATCCACCTAATTTAAAGCTAACTCAAAATACTCTGACTAATCAATCAATTAACTTTTTAGATCTCAAAATAATCATCGATGGTAATAAACTTTACACAGATATCTATGACAAACGGCAAGATTTTTGTTTTAATGTAAACTTATTTACACATTTTAATTCATGTCTGCATCTTTCGGTATTTAGAAACATCATCATTAACCATTTATTTCGAATTAATAATTTATGCTCTGCAAAGTTTAAAAACAAGAATATTAATAAACTGATCACAGCCACTGCTAAAATGGGTTTTCCTAAAAACTTTGTGTTTTCTGTTTTGTATCCTTGACCATGTCTCTGTCAGTACAAAAAAAAAAAAAAAAAAGCTGTGTACACTCTTGTGTATATCAACAAAAAAATTGTAAAATAATAGGGGACAATGGGAGGGGTGGCGGTTGCGTGGGCAGATGTTTGATTGCGGAGGTGGGGTGGTGTTGTAGGGCTGGATGGTTGGGTTGGTTTTTGAAATTAAATTAAAAAAAAAAAAGGGAAGTAGAGGGCTTGTTGCATTTGCTTTGTATTGCTGTGCAAGCTTTCATTTTCCAATAAAGTTTCAGATTTTTCCTTTTTGAGTTGTCAACTATATTTAATGTTCTAATTATGCTGTTGAACACAATGTGATCAATCGGTGAATTTCATTGTGGCTTCGTGGTTTCATTGTTGTTCGTCTGCTTTGAGGTTTTGCATTTTTGGATCTATGTGGTTCCTGTTCTGGTTGTGGCGGGCTGGGGGAGTGTTGCCGGCGTGGAACTAGTGTAGCCCCACGTGCGGGTCGCGGGTCTTGCCGCCTGCCTCCTTCTTCCTATCTTGTGTTTCTTGGGTTGTTTTTTCATTGATTTTGATAAGTTTATGGTTTTAAGTTAAGATTTGTTGTTTTGCTTTATTGATTCGTTTGTTTTGCGGGCTGTTAATTAAGGGATCTGGTTTCTTTACATTAGTATATTTCATCCACTGATGATTTTTTTTATTTTTTTTATCTTATTGGTCATTGGTGTTTCAGTGATCTTGTATCCGTTGCTTGGCTTCTACTATGCTTAACAGATCATCTTTATTATATATATATAATATATATATATAAGTTTATTTTAAATTTTTATAATATGTAAACTAATAATCTTTAAGAATGTATTTATTTTACAATTTTATAATGAAGAACTAATAACCTTTATAAATATATTTGTACTCGTTTTAAATTATTATAATATAGAAACTAAGAATCTTTAGAAATATATTTATTTTAAATTTCCATAGCATAGAAACTAATATTTTTACCATGTTTTATTAACTCACTTTCTTGTTTGTTTACTTGTTTATCCGGAGACAAATCTTGCAATCGGTTTTTAACTAACTTCCCAACTACTAGCTAGACATTTGTAACTTTTAGAATAGCCAGGCCCTGATTACCTAATAGGTACGAGAAGCATGTTCTTCCCCTGGAAAATTTTGAAAAGGCCCCAAATTAAGAAAAAAAATGGGTCCCGAATTGTAAGCTTGTGGTCTAAAAGCGTTGTCTGATTATAAAACGTCACAGTCCTACTTGACTGCACAACTACCATTTCTAGATTGTATAGGATATAGGCTAGGGAAAGCCGGGGTAATAAGAGACAAAAAATATTAATAAAATCTATACTATTAATCTAAATAACTTGAAATAAATGTCTCGTATTAATTTCATTAAATAGACTCCTCTTGACTTTTTTTTTTTTTGTTTGGTGATTTTTAAACTTAAATTTTTTATTTATTATTATTATTTTTTTTTTTTCATTAAATCCTTGTCTCTCATAACCCCACGCGGGGTAATAAGAGACCAGGCTTGTAACTGCCCATATATAGCAATGTAAAATCATGTGGGGGTAATAAAAGACATCTGGAAACAATTCTGAATCAGCCTATAGTTTTTAATTTTTATTATTTACACCCATTCAAAAAATTTGTTTTCTCGAAATTTAACTGTCATAAATGTGTTTGTGAAATTCATTTCTTTTAATATTAGGTCCTAAATAATATAATATTGCACTTAATGATAGTTCTACATAATCAACATAACCTAGGGATTAACCAAAAACAACAATATAATTTTTAAAATGGGCAGAAAATATTTTATGCATTTTCTAAAATGTAGTCGAAAATAGGCAAAAAAACGTATCTTTGAAGTGTATACAAGCGAACAAAATGTTATAAAAAAAATTTCTAGTAATTATAAATGAACTTATTTATTATGTAATGAAGTATTAATGACTAAATACTAATTTTTAGACATTCTAAATATAAATTTACATAATAACAACTAAATATAGTTTAGCCTAATGAGTAAAACTGCTTTTTTGATTTAAAGTGAAAAAAAAAAAGTTCTCTTGGTAAACTTAGACTAGGCTTAACACTAGGTAAACTCTTCGTAAACTAGTCAAGCAGAATTAACAGGAACTACAATAGGGGGGGGGGATACAGGAATTAACAGTGGAAGTAAATAAAAGACTCGTGTCTCTTATTACCCCCACAAAAAATAAAAATGGGGTAATAAGAAACATGTCTAGAACATGTAAATAAAAAATGCTTTCAAGGTTTTAAAAATTGTACATCAAAAGTCATAGTCTTGGTCAAAAGGTTACACATTAATAAATCCCAAACATCTTACCTACAAAAAAAAAAATTTTAAAAAATTTAGAAAAACTCACGAACTTTTAGGGTAAGTTGAAAGTGAAGGGTTTTTTTTCATCGTATTAAAAAAAAATCAAAATGTGTTATAAACTCCTCAACAAGTGTATTGTAGTAAAGAATACACATGATACTTAATATTACATATTTTTAAAGTTGTCTAAATATATTATTTGGCGGTTTTTTTGACTGCGTCTCTTATAACCCCTGTCTCTTATTACCCCGGCTTCCCCTAATAAAGCTTTTACACATTCATTTATAATGGAATAATTTCATGTATTGTGGTGAATATAGGCTTACATCATAGGCTTTTATCATATCTTGGAACAAAAATCACGTGAATTTGCTTGTCTATGTTTTAAGCGAATTTACTTTTCCTAAATACAACGTAACTGCAAAATTTAATGAAAAATTTATAAATTTTTCAAAAAGTTTGTATGAGTCTTTAGACCAAGAAGTCAGTGGGGACCCCCAAATGGATTTGTGCTTCCCCTCAATTGTAAGGTTAATCGGGCCCTGAGAATAGCTTAGAACACGACGATAATGCATTCTTCTAATACTTTTATTCGATTAATAAATGTTTTCCTTTAATTAATTAATAAAATGTGAAAATAATAGCCTCATAATAGTTTTTAAAAATAGCCATTTAAGTTTTATTTATGATTTAATTGTTGCCAAAAAAAAATTTACGAGTTCATTTCTTTTCTTTCCTTTTTTTCGACAGGAAAATAAATACATTTACTTAAACGTGAACAATAAAAAATTATAAAAAATTAAATTATACATCTCACAAGAATTGACGTCATTATCACTTTCAAAATTTTATACACATTGATAAAGTGCTAATATAGTTCTATAGCTATAAATTTCCGACTAAAAAGACATCTGAAACTTTTAGAATAGCTCAGAACGCGATGATAATGCATTGTTTTAATACTTTTACTCAATTAATAAATGTTTGCAAATTTTTTATAATTGCTCTCTTTATTACGCAGTGGATTATTTTCTTTCAAGTTGATGAGATAATTCATCAAAAAATTTTAAAAAGATATTTATTAATACATACAATTGTCAAGTTTATATGATTCAACAAAAAATTCAAAAACGTGGTACATAAAAAGCTCTTTTTATCTTGTAATTATTTATAAATAAAGACAAATCCTTTTGTGTTTTGATCACCTGAATTCACTTTTAAAAATTATGTCACATAACGAATAAACATACAGAGAAAATAACCCTAAAACAAAAGAGGGAGGACGTTAATTTTTACGTAAAAACAATACCTGCAGGTGTCAGACACAATATATTTTGGCATCAGCTACAAATAAAACCACAGAAATACAACGCGGGATTTTTTTTTGGCTGAATTAGCAGTTTTTTGGCACGAGTTTCAAAGAAAAACTTAAACACCTCTCGCCCACGTACCCCAGCACTAAGTTAGCTACTTGCCCTTCAAAGCAAAACGAACGAAAACCTTCCTCTTTCCGAGTTTTATAATTTTTCGCACTAGTTTCAGTTTTACAGAGTTCTAAAAATGAGACGACACCACGATATTATTGTTTGGAGATATCCTGAGAGGTACATCGAATTTTTACCGGTACTGGTACAAGTGGAGTTTGAAGTTTATGGATTCCTACACGGTATGGGTATTTCAGAGTTAATAGATATATTTTTTTATATTTTACAGACGTGAGGAAAGTATTCAAACAATTGTAATTTGTTTAAGCGTTTTATTTTGTTGCTGCTGTTATTATTATTATTATTATTATTATTTTAATGCATGCATTAATTCTATAAAAATAATTTATTTTGATGATATAATTTATTACCTTATTCTATATTCAATAGAAGAAAGCATTCATTTCGTAAAACTTTTAAACTTTTGTTTTTTAATGAATTTATATGTTTTGAGACCTCTAAAACACGATTTGACCATTTTAAGAATATGTCTGTCTGTGACAAAATTTCGTTGAAACTCTAACTCAAGATCTAAATGCCAGAATTTCACACAAATTCATATGTTGATGCACCTTGGTATAAATTAAGGCCTATCAACTTTTGGTGAAAATCGCCTAGCAGGTGGTGTTGTAATCCTATTTTTATTTATTTATTTATATTTTATTTTATTTTATTTTGCCTGGCAGTACACGACAAAATTTCTTATAAAATTGAGCAATGATAATTATTTTTAACGAGTAATAAAAAATGTATATTATATATATATATATATATATATATATAATAGTAACAGTCTAAAATAGTCAACTTTAAAAAAAAAAAAAAAAAAAAAAAAGAAAAGAAAAAGCTTCCAGGGTATAAATTTAAACATATGTAACTTTCCAAAAAAAAAAAAAAAAAAAAAAACAAGATCAATACCTTTAAAATCAATGGTGGAACGACAAATCTGTGATAATAATTTAAAACAAATTTATAAATTTTAAAAAAGGAAAAAATAAAACGCGTTTTTCTAGATGTCATGTTAAATAATTTTGAAAAATACTAAGTTAAAAAAAGAAAAAAAAATGTGCTTTTTGAATTTGTATAGGAAAATATTTAACAAAATTTTATAATAGCCACATAATACTAGTTTTTCATTCTTTACGAAAAGTTTTGAGGATATATATTTTTTTAATTTTCTATCAAATCTTAAAAGTGTTTATAACTTTAGCTCATCTGTCTGTATTTTCATTTCCATAAATATTTTTTAAATTTCCTAAAACACTTTTTAACTGTATGTATAGTGCGGCTTTCACGAGTTGGCCCCTGTCAATCAAGCGTGACGTAGGCAGCGACGATTCTATTACCTTGAAATCGGTTGAGGGTGAAAAGGGAGGTGGTTTGCTATCTTTACGAGTTTCGCGACATTTTGGCGAAAGTACTGTTTATTACCTATTTACTTATTTTCAAATTAGAAGAATTTTTGGGCTTTCCAATACGTTATATCATTAAAAAATATTTGTTACTTTATAACTAATTATTAATACGATGAGGAATGTCATTATTGTCTAAACGATATTTCAAAATTTCGGTTTGCAGTCTTTTTTTTCTCTTCTTCATTTTTTTTTTTTTTTTCCCTTCTTTCCTTATGTCCTAATTTGGACCTAGCACCATAAAAAACTACCAATCTACCAAACTGTCTTTCTTTCTTTCCTTCATTCTTTCTTTCTTTCCTTATGACCTAATTTGGACCTAGCACTATAAAAAACTACTAATCTACCAACCTTTCTTTCTTTTTGCTTTCTCTAAAAAAAAAAAAAAAAAGAAGAAGAAAAGAAAAAAAAAAAAAGAAAGAAAAGATTGATTACATTTAAAATTTAAATAAAAAAGTGCATTCCTGTAATTATTTTTTTTTTCTTTTCTTTCTTTCTTTTTTCTTTCTTTCTTTTTCTTTTTTTTTTTTTTTTAAATACAAAATATATAGAAATTAAAAACCATTATAACAATAACATAAGAAATTATCTTTCATATTCGCATCTGATGTGTATGCAAATATTCTGAGAGCTATTGTACATAATTCTGTAAATTATGTGTACAGCTTAATTTATTTTAATAAAATTCCTTATTTATTTATTCAGTATTTTTAATAATGTTTTTCTTTCCTTAAAAAAAAAATATAATAAAAATAATAAAAATAATAAATAAACAAATAAAATAAAAATACAGCGTAAAAACTTTTTATTATTTTTATTTTTTAAATGTTTTCGAAGAAAATTATTTTTTTTCCTGAAATACAAAATAAAATACGTACAATAATTTATAATCAATGCAAACAGCACGATTTTTTTTCTTGTTTAAATTTATTGCTCAAAACTTCTTTATGCAAATAAGGCATCAGTGCCTATTTAAATTTCAGACATGATTGAAAAGTGTTTTTTTTTTTTTTCTTTTCTTTTAGTTAATGTGTCATTGATTTTTAAATATTAACACATGTTCCTTTTAATAGGCAAAACGTATTTCAGCTGGCGAAAAGTAAAAATTATTGGCTTAATGTGTTATTTTCATTGCAACCTTCTTTTTTCCCCACCCATTCATTCTTTTCACTTTGTGCACCCCTTCCTTAAAGTAAACTCTTCGAAAAGAAGGAGGGACGAAGGGCCAACTCGTGAAAGTTGAACTATATCACATCATAAGTCAAATGCATTTTCAGATTAAGCCAAGTATAGAAAACTCATAACATAACTGAAAAAAAAATTTTTTTTTTTCTCTCTCTGTACATGAATGATTAATAATATCTTTCTCTATAATATAAACATTCGTTACTGCATCTAAAAAATATAATTGGTTCTATAATGTTTAGCACAGTGTAAAGATATTGAAATATGTTCATAAAACATACATCTACTAGACCATAAAGTGCCCGAATTGATTTGCGAATACTTGTATATACAAACCAGTTTATTACATGTAAGATTTTTTTTTTTTTTTTAGAAAGTATTCTACAGGGTATATTCGTACTAACTGTTACTAAAGATCGTTAAAATTTTTACAAATTATGGCAACGTGTGTGTGTATTTTATTACTTATTATATTTCTTCTATATGTATTTATATGAGAAGAAACAATTGGATTCGTGAAAATTTTCAAACTCCAAATTTCGATGAATTTACACGTTTTGAGATGTCCTGAACAAGATTTGATTGTTTTTAGAAAAAGTATGTCTGTCTGTGTGTCTGTGAGTGTGTATTCCAAGTTTTGTGGACGCTGTACCTCACGTACCAATGAACGAAATTTAACCAAACTTGATGTTTACTTCGACCCTGATCAAAGCTGGTGTTAATTGCATTTGGAGATTATTTGCTTTACAGGTGACGCTGTAATACCATTTTCTCTAAATTTTTAACAGGGTACGTAACTAAATGTAAGAAGTAAATGTACGTAATGAGACTTACTTTGAACGCATGATGATTGTAAAATGAATATGAATTATTGATAGCAACAAACTACGAAAAAGTGTGAGCATATAGAAGCAAAGCGCCCTCTACAGTGGTGGATTTAAGGGGGGTGGGACTAGGGGGCTGGAGCCCCCCCCCCAAAAAAAAAAAAAAAAAAAAAAAAAACACTAACATTCCCAATTGTATGTCACAAATGTAAATTTTTCATTGATCTGGAATAACATCTTGAAAACTCTTAGCCCCTCCCCGCCAAAAAAAAGTTAAGTTCTGGATCCGCCACTGGCCTTTGGAATCATAGATATAGTAATTTATATAGATCTATCACCCCATTGTTATCATGCAAAAATTTTTGATGCCGAAAAAATTTTTTGGCATCAGCCATATAGTGGTATTGAAACCATTGAAACTCGACAATTGTAATAGAATAGAATAGAATGTTGACGAATTTTCAAAATGTCGAAATATTGCGTCTTTTAATTCTTCTAATAAATTTATGAAAGGAAATGGAATAAGTTATCATAAAAGTAAATTATATTTGACTAAATTATGAAAAGTATAATTTTTATAATCAGTTGCTTTGTTATAATTATGAAATAAAAACTGGTTTGATTTTTAATGGAATACGTTTTTTAAAGTTTGATATTTTTTTAAGATTTTATATAAGTAAGTAATATAGAATTTTCAAAATTCTTTTAAATATAGTTAGCAGCGGCGTAGGTAAAGAACGTTAGTTTTAGTATATAAAAAGAGTTTAAATATTAACTAAATTAATAAATATGTAAAAGAAAAATGAATTTGAAATTGTATCTGCAGTTTTTCATTCACCTTTAGTACATAAATTATTCATAAATTTTATTTTCTAAATTATCCGTGTGTATATTCACTCGGAAAAAGACGGCCATATTGTGGTCTTTTCTCCGAGTAAAAAGGCATAATTTTTTTTCCCCCAATGACCAATCTATGTCTTATTACTATATCTATGTTTGGGATGTGTAAAATTTCAATATGGGTATCTTTCGAATAAATTCTTCAATATCTTTAAATCGAATGGTTGAACCATACATCTATGATAATTTAAAACAAAATTATCGATTTTTATCATTTTGGACGAAAAAATATCGCATTTCTTCTGATATTTGCACAAAATTGACCTTTTTTCGACGTTATAATTTTAGATAAAAATCGTCTGCATTTATCATAGAAAATGATTTTAATAAATAATAATTTGATAAATAATTTGTGCAGCGTGAATTTGTTTAAGATTATATAGAAGAAAGTCTTGTGATGGCCACAATATACTAGTTAATTGTTACGAACAACTAATTCACAATGAATGCAGTAATAAAATAAAGCTAAATTTGTCACATCTACAGACATTTTTCCTTTAAGACCAAAATGAGGTAAATAAATGCTGTAGTTTTCTTTCACGGACAATTCAAAGATCATGTAAGTTGTCGCTTGACTATGACGTCATTTTCTACAATCTGTCAAATTTGAAAACATGAAATAACACATGTGTCGTTACTGAGCTATGTTGTCATTATAATACGCAAGCGAAGTGTGACGCCACGACCGTTCGTGGATGCAAGAAAATGATTTCCTATGTTAATCGCCCATTGAATTTTTTGTAAAAAATTATTAAAAATCGAGGAAAATTATTTTCCCGATTTTAATCCCCATATTTGGGTATATATATGTATTAGTTATCAGGTGCATGTGTTAGATTGAGTTATTTTGCTGTCAAACTGACAAAATTTTAATTTTAAATTTCAAAACTCTGTTGTCCTTGGCATTTTTGCATTTGGCGATCAAAAATGTAAAGCGAAAATATTTCGTAATATGTATTGTACGAAATATTGTTTCATATTATTCATTACTTTCTTAATATAAGTTGTTAAAATAACCATGATTTTTGAAAGGAATTAAATTATGTTCGGCAGATAATTTCGCGATATTTTTTTTTTTTTTTTTCTGCTATGGATGACAGATATCAAATATATTCCGCTGCAACATATTAGTATCTTATATCAGATACTTTATATAGACATTTGAAAACAAATTTGACGGCAAAATATGATAGAATATTTATCATTTTCCTTTTAATTAGTATATGTTGGATATTTATTGTGTAAATATCATTCTTTGAAATGAAATGTTTATATTTTCAATCGAATATGGAAGTTTACCATTTTTTTTCCTAGAGTTTTGAAATTTAAAATTCAAATTTTATCAATTTTACAGCAAAAACAACTTGATGTAACGAATGCACATGATAACTAATACATATCTATACCCAAATATGGGGATTAAAATCGGGAAATAATTATCCTCGATTTTTAATAACTTTTTACAAAAAATCCAATGGACGTTTAACATAGGAAATCTTTTTCTTGCATCCACGAACGGCCAGTGACGTCATCACTTCGCTTGCGTACAATAATGATTTTACTAATTGTTTGTTACAATTAATTAATAGTGGTTGTAGCCACAAAGTCTAAATTTGACATATCTGCAGACCTCAACCCCCCCCCCCCCCAAAAAAAAAAAAAAAAAAAAATTAAAACCAAGTTAAATAATAAATAATAATAGATAAATTATAACAGTAGTTTTATCTTATAGGCGTGTAGTTCTTGAGCTCCAAATAGTTAAAAAAAAAACTACGCAATTAATAGTTATGAAATCATTAATATTACGACGTAATCACCAATATTTAATTTGTTAATTACGACTAATTGACCAAAAAAAAAAAAGTGGATAAAAATATTAAATATAACACATCTGTAGGTAATTTCTTTCGTAGAATTTCGTGTTTTTTTTTTTTTTTTTTTTTTTTTTTGGGGGGGGGGGGAGAGGTCTTGACCAGTATTTATAGGAGTCTTAGCCAGTATTATGAGAATTTCGGAGAAAGCAACGGAAAACTCGGAACGGCTTAGTCGACGAACGCGATCTGGAATAGAATATGACACTTCCTGTTTACCAGTATCGAATTTCTCTGCTACTGGAGGACGAAAAATATTACTGGAAAAAAAAGGATCTCCCATGCCGATTTGTTTTAATCTTTTATTAAGTAATTATACATAGACACACACAGATATATATAAATCATTGCGATCGTTGTTGATAAGATATTAGTCTAATAAAAGAGCGATCATATTAAGCAAAAGTCACTGTAAATATTGGATAAAAACAAAGAAACGTTTTCGAGTTAAGATCCTTAAGATATCGGTCAACTTCAAAAAGGTTTTGATAAGGTGCAAGTGGAATTTTTTTCCTGGCATAGTACCAAACACTTGTGGAGGCGTATTTTTTGAAATGGATTTCAAGGTAAAATATATCACGTGGTCACGTCTATCAAGTTTGCGCTAGGAAAAATCAAAATATTGGCGAAAGGGGGAAAAAATGCATGGATTAGAAGATATATTTAAATCATGCACACATTGTAGGTTAAAAAAATTACCTAAAATAAGTTATTAATTTAAACTTCTTAATCCTTTCCAAGTTGGGACGTAGTTTATATTAATTTGTTACTTTCTTCTATATACGCATAAAGAAATGTACGATTCGATGTTTGACTGCTGGTTTTCGATGGATTTGCATGTTTTTAGATATCCTGAAAATGATTTGACCAGTTTTAGAAAATACCCCTTCTTATGTGTGTGTGGGGGGGGGGGGTAGCAAAATTTTGTGCACGCTGTATGTCAAGACCCAGTAGAAGAAATGATTCAGTATAAATTTATACTTGGTTGGATCATGATTTAAGTTGTTGGTGCTTAACTTTTGGGATATATCATCCAGTAGATGATGCTGCCATTCGGTTTTTTTTTTTTTTTTTCACAGTTTTTTTATATGACAGTGTAGAACAATATTTATAATAAATAGGCACAATAAGGTTTATTTTTAACCAATTATTGCAAAATTATATGCATATATATATATATATAGATAGATAGATAGATGTAGGTATATATATATGTCTGTGTCTGTGTAATAGTAATAGTGAATGGCGATAAGGTATTTGAATATGTAGGAATATCGCATTCCACTATGTATAGAAGATATACTTCATTTCTGTAAAGGGGTGTAAATTTTTCAATATGAATATTTTTAATCTATTTCAAAATAACTCATCAAGATTTTTAAAACGAATATCTTAAAATTAAATTTGTAATAATTTCAAACAAATTTATCGTTTTTACTTTATTTATTTATTTATTTATTTCAACAAAATAATAATAACAATAAAATAAGTGCATTTTCTAAGCTGTGGTCCATAAGGCATAAAATAGCTTTTCTTTCTATAATTTGACGTTATACTTTTCTGAGAGAAAAATTGTCGGCACTCACTGTGGAAAATAACTTTTATGAATGATAATTTTAATAAATACTATGCACTGTGTTAATTTTTGTAGGAAAATATTGAAGAAAGTTCTGTGATAACTGCAAAATACTCGTTATATATAATATACGCAGTCGAACCTCGTTAACGTGAACGCTGTTAACAAGAATCACTTTTAACACGAACTGTTTCAACAATTCCCGTCAAAATGAAGATAAGTTTATCTATATGAAGAGTAGTTACTGTTAGCATGAACTACTGATAACATGAACAAATTTTTTATCCCCCTTGAAATTCACGTTAACGAGATTCGACTGTATACATAATTTTATTTATAAGTTCTGAGAGTTTGGTTTTTCCTGTTAATTTCTTTTGTAATTCTATCAATGTATTATTTTATTTCTATTTCAAATTTTTTTTTTAATTATTATTATTATTATTAGTAGTAGTAGTAGTAGTAGTATAGTAGTGATAGCAATCGTATATTAGTAGTTATGGTAGTAATATGTGATATGTTATGCTATTAACCATATTTCTTAAGTGGTTGGGAGTTAGTAAATTATTGATGATTCAAAAATATATGTAAGAAGTTCTGCTTATTGAACAGACGAAATGATCGAGAATTTCTAGCCTACATATTTCTAGATGGGGAAACAATATTCTGAATATTCTAAATCTTTTTTATTGCGAGAAATTTTTGCTTGATTTTCTAGATTAGAGATTTTTAAATAACTTTGCCCTCGAGAATATAGGCAAATGCTTTAGAATTCTAATAAGGGTTTCTAGAACTCGCTTTCAAAGGGGACTAGAGTTTATAAGGATGGCATGGAACTACTTTTCTAGAGACACAATTTAGATTCTAGATGCCAGTTACAGAATTATTATTCAGTGTAGATGGGAAGTGCTGAGTTCAATCCCTGGTTGCGCTCATTGAAATAGCTGCTCAAAGTTTTCTGTCGTTTTCTTCGAAATTCCCATAAACGCGTGCTAGGATCCCTTAAAAAGACTCCTACGAAGGGCATTCCCCCCAGGACTGGACTCACGTGTCATCAATCGACTTTAACACTACCAATTCGTAATTACTCATTGCAAATTATTTGTTAAAAGTATTTTCCGCATTTAGTTCAGACGATTTTCGCATCAGAAAAATATAACATTAAATGCCGAAAAAAATTCAAATTTGTACTCTATAAACGGCATCTTAAAAATGCATTTTTTTTTTTTTTTTTTTTTTTTTTTTTTAAGGGAAAATATATCGACAACATTGTTTCAGATTTTCACCGACGCATAGTCCAACTATTAGTTTTGAAGGTATTGGCGAATTCTTTAGGTAATATATTTAAGGATATAAATATTAATTTTGAAATTTCACACACACGCCCCTATACCCCAGGGTGAAAGCAATGCTCCTATCTATATGGAAAAAAATAATTACCTCGGTTGACTATTAAAGATAGTTTTCCTAAAGTTATACAAAATTTTGTGCTTTTTTGCCATATTAAAAATCACTAGTATTGCCAGGGCCCGATTAAGCTTTTAAGCAAGGGGAAGCTCAGTAGCATTTTGGGGCCCCCTTTCATTTCGAGAAATTCTGTTCTTGCTATATATTGTCATATAAAAATGCTATAGACCCAAACTCGGTGTGTGCTTATAGTTTTTTTTTTGCATTTATTTGTCTGTGAGATTTCTACCCACAACATTAAAATCATATAGCTTATTGATTAAGAACATTCAGATTTTTGTGATTAAATAACAGCATTCTTCCTAAATAGTGTGTATTTTATCAAACTTTAAGCGAACTTTCTCAGAAGAAAATTCAATCTCAGTGTGAAAATCCAAAACTGAAAGTTCAAGATTCTAAATTTAGTCATTTTGGGGCCCCTTTTAAATTTTAGAGGGGATGCTTGTGTTTCCTGAGTCTTTTCGATAATCAGGCCCTGAGTATTGCCCAATGTGGGGAAAATTCGACCAGTTTTTTAAGAAAGCATTTAAATAAAAAATATTTAGAAATTCAAAGTTACCGTATAAGTAATGTTCTTATAGACTCTATCCTAAATAAATAAATAAATAAATAAAATACATAGCAATTTTGTTACATATATATTTAACATAGAAGCTGAAATATAGCCTTTTCGTAAATGGAAATTAATTGTAGCATAGCACTGCCAACTTTCGTTTAGTATGCATCCAAACTGAATCAGCCTGATTTTACACATTATCAATCTCCCATATCAAGTTTTGTGCATTTATATACCATAGAAGCTGAGATATTGCCTTCTCGCAAACGGAATTAAACTGCAGCACTTCAGTGTCATATTTTGGCTGATTTGCACCCAAGATAAAGCAACATAGTTTTACACAATATCCATTTTTTATACCATGTTTAGGGTGTGTATGCAGTACAGAAGTTGAGATGTAGCCTTCACTTATATCGTTAAAACCTTTTTATAGCCTTCACTTATATGGTGAATCACAACATATCAGCACCACGTGTGACGTGATACATTCGAAAAGCTAATCAGCATCAATTTAAATAAAGTTCTAAGTAATTATCAATCATGCCTAAATTTTGTCCTTTAGTTCATAAATTTTGCTAACGCATCATACACATACAAACAAGTAGTCATTTACTAAATATCGGTGAACCATGTTTCGGACATCTCAAAATGTGTAAATTTATCGAAAACCGGAAGTCGAAAAATTTCTCAACTCCAGAACATCCCTCTATGTCATTTTGTATAACTGCGCCATATACCGGTAAACGTGAACAGAAATTCAATCAATATATTTTATCACAATTACATTTTACATATGCAGTTCGGTGTGATTTTTCACCAATATATGCTGAGACACAACCATTTGTGAAAACCGCATAAAGCATTAACAACATTGGCCTATTTACATCACAATTCAAAAAGAGTAATTTTTGGCATTACATATTTCATACATCATATTTGGTACACTTATATGGCATAGAAGCTGAAGTATAGTTTTCCGGTAAACGGGAAATGCTGAAGAATAGTAGCGTCACCTGGCGTCTGATATGCATCCAAAGTGCAAAAACATAATTTCTCCTAATATACATCTCACTTGCTAAGTTTTGTTCTGGCTTCGAACCCAGAACTTCTCGTGTACAACTTCGATAGTAAAACTTATCAACAATTTATCAAAACCTCTCGGTCCCCAATCGTGTTCAGGAGCTCTCAATGTATAAATCCAACGAAAACCAATAGTCGAAAAAGTTTTTTAATCAAATATTTTCTTCTATTGAATATAGAAGAAAGTGATATTATTTAAACTAATTAAAATGTTACGTTTTTATTAAAATTTGGTTGTTTTATATTTAAAAAAAAAGATGCAGTATAAATCCACTACGCCATGCGAGGGATTTCTCGCCAAGAAAACATTATTATTACTATTATTTTCCATATGTACTCTTTTATTGCAATCCTAAGTTTTTTATTTATCAAAAGATAAAGAAGCAATTCGTATTTTTAAATACATTTTCTCTTTAAAATCAAATTGAAAATTGATACAATCTAATGCAAACAAAACTTTAAAAAAAAAAAAAAAAAAAAAAAAAAAAGTATGTATATATATATATATATATATATATTGAAAACCTTTTCAAACATATATATATATATATATATATATATATATATATGGCCAATTAGCGCGACAGTCTCGGACTCAGCTCTAGAGGTGGTCCAGAGACATGCCACCACAATTAAAATTCTCGGGATCGACTGCCAAACCCGCAATCTTCCAATTACAAGCCCGGCGCTCTCACTGCTGCCCCTGGTGAATTGGTATTGGAGGCCGATTGACTTCATTAGGGTCTAGGCTTAAACCATCTGGAGAAAAATAGAGCAACTATGCCAAATGGCTTCCAGTTTCAAATATGTCCTTTTTGCAAGTTTTAGGTGTCATTTTGAAAACTCGACAAATGGTGACGTACCTTAATGTTTCATAATGTGATATTAGTTCTAATTTTAATGTACTTTAAAAAAAAAAAAAGGTGGGGGGGGGAGGAAGAGAAAAGAAAATTTAGATATAAGTCGGTACTGTTTCCTCTATTGGACCAGCTCGCATTTCCGGCTGTAACTTATATTAAAAACAACACGGCTGTGTTTACTTTTTTTTTTTTTTTTTTTTTCTTGAACGATATAACTATTTTAATTAGGAAGGTGAATAACTATGTAATAATTATAATTGTATTATTTATGAAAAAGTACTTTTTTATATGATATGTATGTTTAAAAATAAATAAATAAATAAATAAATAAAACCTTAAAAATTAATTTTACTTTATTTTTATTTTCAGGTGTAAATTTTCTTCAGGTAAGTGCATTAATTTTACATTTAATTCAATCCCGAACTCTGCTTTTATTGAATAATATTTATCCTCATTATTATTTAACCTTAAATAACATTAAAATGTCGCTAATAACACAAAAACGTTTTTAAAACTAACTTTTGTTTTTATCTTAATTATACCCCTAGATGGCAGCACTATAATACCGTGGTTTATTTTTACTTAAAAATAATTTTATTTATTTATTTATTTAATAACTTTTTTGCCCTTTCTTTTTTATTTAAAATAGAATCATAATTATAATTGGCCACTAAAACAATTTTACATGAATAAACTTTATAAGGAATTAAAAAACTTTTATTTAAAAGTAAAGATTTAATTAGGATGTTATTTTTATATTTCTGTTGATAAAAAATTCTCTCTTCATTAAAATTGTAGGATTTACGTAATTTACATCTGTTACTATTTATTGTATAAAAAAAGAAAAATAATAATAAAATATATGTTGTGATTGTCCTCACAAATTATGTCTACGTGAATGTCTGAAAAAGGACTTTTTCAATATTCAAAACAATTAACGTTACTTTTTATGTTAGAATATAATTAATTTTTGCTCTATTTCTATTTCTATTTTTTTTTTTTTTTTTTTTTTTTTTAAGAGAAAGAAAGGAAAAAAAAAATGTGAAAAATAAAAGAAAAAATATTAGAATTGTGACTTTCAAAAAAAATTATTACAAATTTTCATTTTTATTTTTCTTCTTTACTCTAGCTATTGTTAAATAATAAAGGCAAGTGTTTTTCTTTTTTTTTTTTTTTTTTTTTTTTTTTTTTTTATAAATTGCAAAATTGGATTAAAGAAATGTATATATCTTTCTTAAAGCTTATTTAATATAACTTCGTTATCACAAAAGTATATTATTAAAAATATATTATTTATTAAAAAAAAGTGTTACATACTAATATGCTGAAGTCCAGCAATCAGTAGGAACATGATTTATATCGTGGATGAATTCTTAATACCGAGTAATCATACTTTATAATCGTCATTTACTTGGTGGTAGGTAAAGCAATTTCTGCTATTTTCTCCGTGCTAAGTAAACTGTAGACGAAAGGCGAATTTCCAAACTTCATTTAAATCTCCATATCAAGCCAACAGATGGCAGCACTAAATAAAATATGATAGAGACCTTATATTAGATATGTAAAATAATTTTAAAAATTCTGTCTTTGACAGAATTTAATGAAGTACGTTACAATCTCATAAATAACTTTTAAAAAAAAATAATAATAACAATAATAATTAATAGACTTTTAGAAGTCTTCACCAACTATTTAGAAGGTATCACCGACATATATTCAGAAGATATAGCCATTTGTTCAAAAGCCATTGTCAATATATATCCAGATGAAAAAGCCATAATCCATATATATCCTAAAAATCTCCCCCACAAATATTCAGAAATCATAATCTATACATATTCGGAAGTTATCGCCAACAAATATTCAGAAACCGCAATAAATATTCAGAAAGATAACACCGACAATATCCGGAAGCCATCATCATCAATGATATTCAGAAGATATTGCCAACAAATATTCAAAAGCCATCCAATTTATGAATGTTGATGGTTTCAGATACCAAGATCGGCAGTTGGTCCTTACACGCAATCAAGGAACACTTTCTAGCTAAAGAGTAAATTTTGAAAAAAGTAAAAGTTTTTATGGATTTGACAAAATATTTTAAGATAGTTTTAGAAATTAAATGGTACTCGTAAAATTGGATATTTCCAAGTATGTTGGAAAATTTAAAGTGCCACACCACAAAAGGTGACAACGCAAAATCGTTGTCTGAAAGAAACAGTCCTGTCTTACTAATAATTTCTAATATAGGTCTGTAGCATATGCTACCTTTCATTTACATTATTTGGACAAATTACTTCTATAACATGTTTCAACAGTACAACATTCCTTTTATTTGTTTCTTTTCTTTTCTTTTTTCTTTTTTTTCGGATAAATAAATACCTTTATTCCACTTCCACCCGAAATAATATATCCGAAAATAATAATAATAATAATAATAATTTTCATGAAATAAATAGTTTAAATAATAAATAAAATATGGTTACAGTTGTTACTTTAACAAGGTAAATCGTGTTGAAAAAATAAAGCATATGAAACATTTAATCATACAGAAAGGAAGAGCACCTGCTGCATAATGTTTAATTTTTATTTTCATTACTAATATTTTTAAATGGATAGTAACACTTTAGAAATATTATATTAATAAAATTTTACTGCTATTTCTGACTTCTAACTCTTTATATTATTTTAAAATAAAAAATTACGTTAGCGGGTCGTTTTTTCAAAACCCACGTATCCCATACGAAGCGCACCTCACCCGAGCCTAGGACCCTTACGTAGTCCATTTGCCTTTAAATATATCGCCAAAAACATCGCTAACACCGAAATTCATATGAATATGCACTGGGAACCCTAGAACTGTCCCCACCCTCAACAAAGGGCATTCCATCCAAATCTAGAATCCTCGCATGAAACATACATGAATAAGACAAGAATTCCTTAAAAATAGACAAACCATGCCGCACGGAAGATACACCACCTCACAGATTACTATACACATAGGACAGTAAAGCTAAAACGCGAACCGGAAATATAGTGGCACCACTAGTGTCAACAGAAGGAAACTGCATGTGTGAAGTCTACATGATTAGCATCTTTAATCGAACATTGTTTTTGTATTTCGCGATTAGTTAGTAGCAGGTTAGTATATGAAGTTTTCTTTTTTTTTCATTTTTTATAATTTTGAATTCACAAAATCATAATAAAAACATTCACAGCTATTCTTCTAAGAAATAAAATTAATTTTTATTATGTTTTAAAATATATTTTGCCAAACATATTCTTATTCAAGTACAGATTAAAATAACAAACTGTAACTCTGAAATAGCAGTGTGAAATCTTAAATATTCAACATTGCTTGGTTTAAATAATACAAAATGCTTTAAAATGAAAAAATATCATATATTTATGTATATTTTCGAAATTTATTTGCTGAATATTTAGTACTTGTATCTTAAAATAAATTGCTTTCGACAATCAAATTCGTAAACAATAACAAAGTTGCCAAACGTAAACATCAATACAATGGTTAGTTGGTTGGATGTTGGGTTTAACGTTGCACTAATATTACGATATGAACATAGAAACAATAAAAATAAGACGAGCGACTGCGTAAGCTGGAGAGCTCGAGAAACTTACAGCCGTTGACAATAGGGTCGTTGCAATCAAATTTTGGTTACCGAAGAAGATACGGGAGTGTCCTATCTGTATAATAATCTGTGGTCCACCTAGGTCTAAGACCCTCGTTTTGTCAGTTAGCCGTTTTAACTTTACACACATCTTACGTCCTTGCGTTAACAGAGCTGCCAACCTAATCCAGAGGATTGTTAGAATCGCCCCTTTTCCCACGCTAGTCTTTTATTAGAGTATTTTCTTCTTAACACTTTTGCGACCGCATGTTTTTGTCTTTTTCACAGTAAAGTCCGCTTCTGAGCGTTATTCTTCCCAGTTACAATATTTCAGAACAAAATTTTCAGTATTCACATTCATATTACAAATGGATATACATTATAGTTACCTTTCTAATCAAAGCATTTATGTCCATAGTATATTGGTTGTACAAATATGAATATTGGATATATTTTTAAGAAATTATACAAATTGTGAAAGAACCGCCCACTCATGGAGTTAGAGATATTCAAATGATTTGAATCTATGTCAGCGGTCGCGAAAGTGTTAGTTCATCGTAAGCACATTTGAAGAGAATTACCAGTGCTGCCACATTGAGAGAAATTTTTATTTAACATCCACCACTAAATTTTAATTGAAACGGTTTGCTAATTGTTTCGAAATATCTTTCGCAGAAATCCCACCTTTAATCTTTTTGCTGTTTTACTCTATGTTACGTATTTTTTCTTTTGTCTATCGCCTTTGGGCACTGACTTCTCCTCGGAGATTATACCCTGTGTTGTCCTGTGTTTGCTTATGTTAAGTTTGTCATTATCTGTTAAAAAAAAAAAAAAAAAAAAAAAAAAAAAATTGCTTCTAAAAAAATACAAAAATATTCTTACTATCCTTAAACTTTCTATTATATTTTGTAATGCTATCCTTAACCTTCCTTATTTTATGTGTTTTTGTGCTTCCTGTTTTATGAATTCCATGTTTTCGTATTTATGTTTTGGTGTTCCTTCTCTGTCCCCCCCCCCCCCTCTCTCTCCGTTGCAGTGATTGAGATTTTTTTGGACTCGCGCCTCGTTAGTTCCATCCTTAAGGCAAAGGAAGGTGCGCGGCTTTTGTCACTGGTGCTTCCATCCGACAGTATCCGAAGACCCAAAGATTCGCAGAAATCTTGGATGTAATTAGGTAACCGTTACAAGTAAAATTTAACGTTGGATATTGAATATAAATTTCCCTCAAATCTGGCAGCACTGAGAATGCGAGAATTACTCTAAAAATTAAGTGGGATGGAAAAAGGGGGCGGTACTAACAATCCTCCGGATTAGGTTGGCAGCTCTGTGTTAATGAAAAGAAGAAGAAGATGGTGTGTGTGAGAATTAAAACCACTTGACTACGCTCAAGGGTCCTAATCCTGGGTGGGATGTCCTGTTGGTTGGTAGGGGGCTTTCTAAAGGAGTCCTGACGCATATTCATTCGCGTTGAGAAAACTATCAAATATTCCAAACGGCTAGGCGGATGAGCGCGACCTAGGATCGAAAAAAGCGCCTTCCATCAACAGAAATGAAAGAATTATCGATAGATTTTAAGTTAGTCTAGATCTTTTCATAGTTATTGCTTCTTATGAAAAGACATTTGTCGACTCTTGAAAGATTTAGTCGAAAGCAATTTACTTTCTGAAATATTATAAAAACAGTCCGATCAACCAGCGAAAACTAATATTTCATAAAAAGACAATTTCGCAGATAGAATTTATGTACAAAGGTTCATAATCTTTGATTTTCATCAAAATATTGTCGGAACAGTTTACTTTATATCAGGGTTCCCACGGCAACGCCTTTTTTCAAGGACTCTTGCACCAGAATAAGTTTAAGATAAATTTATTCTTAAATATACAGTGTACACTTAAGATGAAATTTATTTCTAGATAATACTGGTGTAAGAGCCCTTGAAAAAAAAATCGGGTCTTGGGAACACCGTATATAATGTTTTTTCACCTAACAAAGAGGAGCCGCGGTAGCCTGATCAGTAAAGCACCGGTAAAGCACCTGATCGGTAGAACGGCGGGTTCGATACTCGAGCCGCCTAAAGACAGTCGTGTACACGAGTGGTGGCTGGTGCACGTAAAATTCGTCGAAGCCGCAATGTCCTCCAAGTTCCCATCCAAATTATACTTCTGGGGGGTCATCAAAGCAGAGAAGCCATCCCCACCGTGGAGGATCAAAATCCTGATGGCATGTCTCCGGACCATCCTTAGAGGTGCTTCCCAGCCAATTACCCATTGTACAGTACTTGTGCGACGTTAAAACTCAACCAATCAACCTCCTGACAAAGAGTAAAAGCTAATTTTGCCAGAGATGAAAGCCTGTCAGTTCGATTCTAATTCTACAAAGCACTCCATTCTTAGAATTAAAATAATTAGAGACTAACTTTCTATAATGTTTTTCCTTCTGTGACTAGTGGGCTGGGAGTAAAAAATAAAATTCTAACATGATAACTTGTTATTATAAGATCCATGAACAAAAATCTATAAATCTTGATTTTCGCCGTAATGGTGTATCAGTCGTTTAGTTTCTGATTGTTCTTTTTCAGAGAAGTGTATTCTCCTTTACAATATTTCTCTAGCGCTTGCAACCTGGCAGATCGACTTTTCTTGTATTCGAAAATCCTAGCTTCCATCTAAATAATTAAGGAATGGCTCATGCTTAAATGTCAGAAAAGGGTTAGAGTGCCGCTCTGCGTTCTTTTTTTTTTTTTTTCACATTAAGGTTTGTAAGACCTGCGTCTTAAAGTGAATTGCAAACCATTAAGATCATCCATGCCTAAACAGGAACTCAAATGTACTCCGCAGCGTTACGTAATTTGACTTGCAGGGGAGCTTTAAATTGTCAGAAAATCAAATTTGAGATTTTTGCATATTTACTATACTTAATATTAAGATATCAGTGAAAATACAAATACAGTTCCTGCCGCTTATTAAAATCACATTCGGTCTGAGCCAAAGTGATTTTATTAAGCGGCTGAATTTTATAACCGGCGAACATTTCTGCATTTAAGGAAAAGGTATTACTTTCCTGAATTTAGAAATAAACTTCAATATGTGGCGAATAATGGAATTAGTAAACAATTTCAATTAATTTTCGATAGATAATTAGTTGTTTTTTCGATATAAATAAATTAAACGCATTCCAAGTTCTCATGCACTTTCGTTTGAGGAAAATCATCATAAGTTTACCAAAAGTTCACACTGCTCTTATAAATTTAAAACCCTTTCGTTTAAACCTCATGAATTATAGCAATTTTAAAATAAGAACTAGAAATTGCTTTTTAATAATTAGAAAAAAAAAAAATATATATATATATATATATATATAATTTCAAATCAAGTTTGTAACTTATTACTGCGTTTTGAAGAATACATTCCTTGAAATTGTTGTGGAGATAAGTGGTGGGGCGTGTTTATTTTATAACTATGCTGCAAGTGTACATCTTCGACAGTGAGTGATAACAGAGAAATTGTTGTGCTTAAATTTCTCTTTTTATTAAAAACAAAAATAAAAAAGAAAAAGAAAGAAAGAAAAGAAATTAGTGTGCTTAAATGATATTTTTGGTTGCTGAGGAGATATTTTTGAGTTTATTAACCGGCGATGCTGATTTTATTAAACAGCGGCTTTAAAAGTATTTTTTATTGATTTGATTCGGGCCCTGGCAATTTGATCAGATTAAGCGGCTATTTTATTTTAACCAGTGATTTTTTTTAGCGGCGGTTACTGTATTACGGGGTGGCTACTAAGTACTACGATACTCCAAAAAATAAGAGTTAATTTTAAATATTTGTTAAGACAATTTTATATAGGCGAAAAGTATAAGGTGTGAAAAAAGGAATAGGAGACCTTAGCTGTAGTGGCGTTATATCAAATCCCAGTGAGTTAATGTGTTGATCGATACATGGCATGATGCACATGCGCAGTTAACGGCTTCGCATCAATATCCTCATTGCTAGAGAGTCATTTCCGCAGTTCGTTGCATGATGGATTTCTTCAGATCGGCACTAAAAGATCAGCTGTGGATGAGCTCATACGGCAGAATCGCCGGATCACCACACGTGAAATTGCTGTTGAACTGTCGATAAACAAACGAACTGCGCATCACATAATTCACAAAAAGCTTGGTTATGGCAAAGTTTGTGCACAATGGGTGTCCAAGCATCGGTCAGAGAATCAGAAGACGGAAAGAATGGATGTTTACCTGACCCATATGCTGAGCCATCCACTCCCTTCCTACGCGCTGGGATCAGTATATCAGATGGCAATTATTTATAGTTGTACTATACCACCATGAACTGTAATTATAATATTGTAATTAAAATTTCTTCACATATAACTTTAGTCTCCTTTTCATTTGGGCAAACCTTTTGTGCTGATCTGGAGGAATCCATCATCCAACGAACTGCGGAAAGGACTCTCCAGCAATTAGGACATTGATGCGAAGCTGTTAACTGCACATGTGCATGCAGCAATACCACCAGGCCATATGTCGGCCAACACATTAACTCACTGGGATTTGATATAACGCCGCTACAGCTAAGGTCTCCTTTTCATTTGGGCACACCATATAGTAGCTGAGCTTCGATGATAGCTTCAGAACCACCCATCTTCCCGCGCTTCAGTTTCTTGTTTCTAGTCAATTTTTATTACATTTTTATAATGATATTTTTATTTTTATTTATTTATTTTATATTTATTTATATTTTTTGGGTTTTTTATTTTATTATCCCTCCCGCCACCGCTAACAATCATGTGAACGTGCGGTTCTATTTTTCCCTTTTTCTATCCATGCTATTTTCTACGGATTTTTGATTATTTCCCCGTTTCTTTTTCATTCTTAAGTGACGAGCCATTCACTTAAAATGATTCGTGCCGTAATCTCAGGCAATGGCATAAGAGATTATCTTTAGCACAATCGGCTGCAAAAGTATCCGAGCACTAGCAAAAAATCCTATGTAAAAAAAGTACACTTAATACTGTTTCCTTAAATAAATCCTTGTCGAATCATATTATTAGACTGACTAAGAACAGGATTCGAGAAGGATATGCAGTCGGCTGCAAAATTATTCGAGCACTAGCAATAATCCCTGTCTAAAAAAGTACACTTAATACTGCTTTGTTAAATAAAGCCTTATCGAGTCGTGTTCTTAGTCAGTCTAAGAACATGATTCGACAAGGATTTATTTAACAAAACAGTCTTAAGTGTACTTTTTCAATATAGGAATTATTGGCTAGTGCTCGAAGAATTATGCTGCCGACTGTACTTAACAAAACCGTACGAAGTGTACTAATTTTACATAGGAACTTTTGCTAGTGTTCGGACACTTTTGTTCCCGACTGTACCTTTGACAGAATTTTTAGTTTTTTATAAATAATTATTATTTACTGAAAAGCAATCGTTGCTGATTATTTATTTATTTATTTTATTTATTTATTTTATTTTATTTTTTCCTTAGCATGCGAAAGATTTAGCTGATCGACTCGGAGTAAGAGGTTGGATTCGGATCTCAAGATACGGGACAGCTGTAGGACAAATTCAAGGAGAAAAAGATAGAGTAGATGAAATGTAAGTGTTTTTACTTACAAGTTTTTTTAGTTTTAATAAATTTTTTATTGTCGAATTTATGTTACAAAATTTTTCTTTCTCTGAAATTTTCATTTCTTTTAATAAACTTAAGACTTTTCCATTTATTTCATCTTATTTAAAATTACCATCATTATTGTTACGAATGAATAAATAATTGTAATTATTTTTATGTAATTTCATTCAAGCAGGCTTAGTCAAGTTATGAAATGTCAATTTTCACCTTTTCTAGCTTTTTTTCGCGTTAAAATAGTTTATTTTCTTTTTAAAAACTTCACCAAGGCGGGTAATGGCTTTGACACCAAATTTGGCGACTTTTTCGATCCTTGGCGACTTTTTTGTCGACCTTCGCGAGAAAAATCCTTTTTATCGATATTTTGAATGTCTAAGTTCTAACTTAATGCTGCCCATTGCTGTGGGTTAATGCTGTGCTACAGTTTATGCTGTGAAGTTGGTGCTCTCAGCTGTTACTTAAGCTGTGTTTTCTGATAATAGTGAAATTGACAATTGGTCTGTAATCTTCTAGAATTTACAGTAAATGAACTTTTGAGTCTCTGCAAGATTCGCCTACCACCAGAGATAATTCACGAATCCCGATTACGCAAAATTATTTTACAAGCTTTAACTCTATTTTCAATAGTTTTAAAAATATCAGTTGTAAATGTTTTCAAATAAATAAATTATTTAAATAATGACGTCATATCCGTCTGAAATAAGTACAGTCGATAACGAAAATGTTCGAACACTAGCAAAAATTCCTATGTAAAAAAGGTATACTTCATACGGTTTTGTTAAATAAATCCTTGTCGAATCCTGTTCTTAGTCAGTGTAAGAACATGATTCGACAAGGATTTATTTAACAAAACCGTATAAAGTGTACTTTTTTTACATAAGAATTTTTACTAGTGTTCGGACACTTTTGTTACCAACTGTACATGCAAGTTAACTTTACTTTTAATTTTTTTAATATAATAATAATAATAAATAATGTATGCTGTTGTATATTGAAGCTTTTCCATTTCCTTAGTACGATTTTTCTCAATTTTATCTATATACTAGCAGGTCAACCCAGCGTTACCCAGGTTGAAGTTGTATTGGTAATTTTTGAAATAAATGAAAGAACTCAATGGAGGTGTAAAATGGAAAGAAAAATGCATGGAACATTTATCGAAGACTTTAATAGAAAATGTTACAAATAAATAAATACAAAAGTCACAGCTTTAGTATGGTACTCCCTTGGCCCTTGGTGACTTTAAATAAAATACTTTTGGCCGTTTTTGTAAGGAATTGCAATTGACGTCCATGTTGCGATTTCCTCCTCTCCTTTCAGGAATAGCTCAACATCTACAGTGTACCAGACTTAGAGAAATATATTAAGTAAAACTCTGCTGATTCAGTTTGAGTGCATATCGACAAACAATTGCCGCAGCTGCGTTGCAATTTAATTCCGTTTAGGAGAGGGCAATAACTTTGCTTTGCCTTGCTTTGCAAAAAAGTGGTCGAGATCAGTGACGCCAGATTTGGGATTTTGTCCCCATTTTGGGGATTTTTGAGGATTCTGGGGACAATTTTGGGGACATAATGTTTTTGGGGACTTTTTTGGGGAATTAAAAAATTTTGGGGGACAAATCTGGGGAGTTCTTCAAATTTCTGTCAATGTTGGCAACGTGATGATTTAACCCTACGACTAGAGACTTTCAATGGCTTTATTGTTATTTGGGGATTTTTTTGAAAAATTGCCTTCATTTGGGGAAAAATCTGAGCTTAAATCATAGAAAAATCTTCTTGATATTATTTTTTTTTTGAAAAAAATTTTATTTTCCCTTTTTAGTAGAAATCAAGTTGGGGATTTTTTCGAAAAAAAAAAAAAAAAAAAAAAAAAAAAAAAAAACACTGATTTGGGGAAATTTGAAGACCTGTTTGGGGAAATAATTTTCGACCATCTGGCATCACTGGTCGAGATTCAACCACTGGACGATACTAGTAGATATTAATAAGCAAGAAGGAAATTTGTGGTACACTTTTAACATATTAATTATGAAGTAGAGGTTTGAAAGTGGTATCATTCCAAAGGTATGATTAGCCAGATTTGCAGAATATAAAAATTATTTTCTTACGATGTCAAGAAGGTATTTAAAAATACTTTTATTTTCTATGCACTTTCATTTTATACCCGTAATCTTTTATATTTAAAATTCCTTTTATTTCAATCGTCTGCGTTTCTCGAAATTTTATACCATTGAGCATATACGCAAGTTAAAAAAGGTTTTGATTTAAGAAAGTTCTGTTTTTTCTTTTTCTAATCTATTTATGATCTAATTACTGTCTTTCTTTTCCTTTATTTTTATTTCTTTTCTTTTCTTTATGATTTACGTCAGTTCTGATTTAAAGAGATATTTTTTAGTTAAAACATAATGCATTTCAATTAACTGAAATTGACTACTTATTTTTAAGAAAAAAGGATTTATCAAAAAAATTTTCGATTTCTGGTTTTCTATATATTTACACGTTTTGAATTTCCAGAACATGATTCGACCATTTTTAGAAAATGGCCGTAGAGTTTTGAAATTCGCGGAGTGTAAATAGTTTACCACCTCACAAGTTAGTACTTAAAGTAAATTACACTGTTTTACTTATCGAAAATCTCAATACTTCTGAACCGTTAGTTAAGGGGACGAGAATGTGTGTTAAGGCTATGCATCACAATGCTATTCATTGTAAAATTTTGAAGGGAATAAGCCACGATAAAAGAATTTTAGTTCCCCGTATATAATCTGTAATACTATTTTAATATTTGCCAGTATAACTATAAATTGGGGGAGGGGGAGTCCTAGGCCTGAGGGGGAGTGCTTTCCGTGGGGGGGGGACTTTCTAAGTGGTCCTAGCCAGTATTAACGAAAGTTTCAGAAAAAAAAACCCGGAAGACTCCAAACGGCTAGGTCAACGAGCGCGACCTGGAATCGAACCTGTCTCCTCACGTCTACCAGCTTTCAGCGCAGAACTGCTCGGCCGCTTGTGGACCACTTGCATTTGGAATGACTATAAATAAGTCACAAGGCCAAACATTTGAAAGGGTTGGTATTTAGTTGAAGGAAGATTTTTCACACGGTCAACTTTCTACTGCAGCAAGTCGGGTCCGTTCTTTCAGTCATTTGAAATTTCATATTTCAGAGCACAGTGGACAAGGTCATTTAGCTAAGGACGATAAAGTATTTACAAAGAACATTGTTGATACTGAAATTTTAAATTTCTAAGTTTATTTTTTAAATGTTTACTTTAAGGAATTCTGAGATTTGAATGAATGTGTGGTCGAATTTCTACCACTGGGTGATACTAGATTTAATTACTTAAAAAAAAAAAAAAAAAAAAAAAAAAAAGCCTTTTTGTTAAATAAAAATAATTAATGCAATTTTTTTTCCCCGATATAGAAATAAATGTATTCAATTATTTAATTTTGGTATCACTTTGTTTTTTCTTGTTATTAATTTTAAAGTAAAAGTGGGCGATAGCTGGATTATATGTCATGATTAATAAGCGTACCAATTTTTTTATAAAATTTAATAATCCGGACAGTTACAATGACAAACTATCAGCTTTATATATTTAGATAAAAACAAAAATGTTTACTCGTTCATTGAAGGTAATAGATAATAATATTATACTTTTAAAAAATTAAAGAACACGTTTTTATTGAAATGTAAACTAATAATTTAGAATTAAACAAAAACCATTTTTAAAAAGTCTCCCCTGACTAGGCTCGAACGTTAGACCTTTAGGTTCGTAGCCCGGGGGCTTTACCTCACAGCCACAGCGTTCACGTAGGGAAAGTTTTTTTTTTTACAATATAGATTTTTTGTTTGCTCCCAGAGCGGTTACAAACATACCTACAAGTGAAGCTAATAAAAGCGTGTTAAATATTGGTAAAGACGGCAAAATAGCTGTCTAAAAGAAATAGTTCTACCTATCGTACTAAAAAAAAAAAAAAAAAGTTATCTGCCCGTAAAAAAAATAAATAAATAAATAAAAAATAAAATAAAAAAATGCTTCACAAGATAGGGTTTTAAAGATGACCAAATATTTTATGGATAACAATTATTTTACGGTATCTATCTGTACACATTTAATAGGCAACGATTGTGAGGTCTGTACCATAATTTTATAAGTTTTGGCCGAAACTTTAATTAACGAGGCCAAGCCTTTAGCTGACGGGTAAAACCCGGTAAATATACTTTTTTTTTTTTCAGTACATTTGTAAGTTTTGCAGGTATTTGAACACTAATTTATTTCTGAAAAAAAAAAAAAAAAAAAAAAAAACCTTCTTTTACTAGAAAAGCTTTAAAGCTTTCATTTTTAAGCATAAACGAATCCACAAGTGTAAACAACGGACCCAACAATTGGCGATAATTCACTTTCAAACATTTCTCAAGGATGTTTGAAAAAAATGAGAATAAACCTCTGATTGGAGAAGTTCATACTGAAAAACTACTGTATGAGATATAAACAATCAAATGCTACTATCAAACGGATGAACGCACAATCTAAGATATAAGATATTGCCGCTCAAAAGCTACCAAGCAATTTCTCGAGGTTTAGGTAAATTTGTTTTTCAGCATAAACGTAGGGCCTGATTATCACACAGGCCGACTAGGCCTCGGCTTTGGGCACCTCTATCTAGGGGCACCAAAATAATTTTAATAATATTAAATGCTCTTTTTGTCAAAGCCTTCCTTAAAAAATTAACTGAAAGTTAGTTGATGATAATAGTCTTTTGTTGGAATCCATTCTTCTCCATGAAGGATTGAAATTGTATGGCATGTCTCCGGACCACACCTACAGGTAGATCCCAAACCGTCGCCAGTTTCCTACTACATAGCTTTAACGTGAGCATTAGCTATATTTTTTCATGATTCATAAATGTACCAGTTTTCGTAGCGATTCATTGAAATATGTAACTTTGCATACAGAGAACCAAAAAATTTGAGAAAATTCTCTGACAAACTCACATACATATATATTAAGATTAAAAAAACTTTGTTTTGTCTTAATCGAAAACGTTTGTATATTTTCAATGGTATTTGGTCATGTGTTAGTGTTTACATGCAGCTAATTTCATATGGTATGAATAAGGCAGATTAGGATTAAAGATAAACAAGGTATTATAAAGAGTACCTTGTAAAAAATCACATTTCTATGCAAGTTAATTTAAATAGAGATAGGAAAGATAGATCATAAAAAAAAAATTGAGATTAATTTGCAAAAAAAAGTTAAAACTGATTTCGCATGAAAGTGATGCTTTAACTTTGTCACCAGCATTCAAACTTCCTGCACAAATTAGGTATTTGTATTGAGAAAATTACTTTGGTTAGTTCGGAAAGGGAAGGGGGGGGGCACCAAAATCATTCTGGACCTTGGGTCTCAGCCGGCCTTAATCAGGCTCTGCATAAACGATTTAAAAAAATTTAAACAACGCACCCAACAATTGGCGATAGTTCACATCAAGGATGTTTAAAAGGGAAAGGGATAAAGGGTATTCTGTAATTGCGATTCTCTGATTGGAGAAATTCATGCTGAAAACTACTGTATGTGATTCAAACAGTCGAAAATGCATGCTTTACAAATATACGTGAGACAATTTGTATCAAACGGAAATATTTCGACCGCTTCCCTCATGAAAAACCTGTTTATGAGGTAGTATATGCTAATGACTCTTTTAGCAAACTTCATCTCATGGCGGCTAAATGTTTGTGAGTGAAGAATAGGCGTTAGGCAAATTGCATCAAACGAAGATATTTCGACCGTTTCCCTCATGGAAAACCTGTTTATAAAGTAGTATGTGCTAATAACTTTCATATTGAACTTCGTCTGATAGCGTCTTAAAATACACAATAAAATATGGCATCAAATTTACTGCCAACTAACTGGAAATCTCGCTATCAATATTCCGCCGTAATTTTATAGCATGATGTAGTATTTTATAGTTTATTTGCCATATACAGGAATGGTACACGGGCGCAGAATTCATACCGGAATCTGTTTAAGAAATTTCTCTATCTATAGTATAATTGATTCAGTGATGCCAGATTGGGGATTTTTGAGGCTTCTGGGGACAATTTGGAGGACCAAATGTTAGTGGGGACTTTTTTGGGGAATTCTAAAATTTTTGGAGACAAAACTGGGGAGTTCAATTTTCTGTCAATGTTGGCAATGTAATGATTTATCTCTACAACCAGATATTTTCAATAGCTTTATTGTTATTTGGGGATTTCTTCAAAAATTGCCTTCATTTGGGGAAAAATCTGAGCTGAAATCCACTTAAATCTGCTTGATATATATATATATATATATATATTTTAATTATTTTCCCTTTTTAGTAGAAATCAAGTTGGGGATTTTTTCGAAAAAAGAAAAACACTGATTTGGGGATATTTGAAGATGTTTGGGGAAATAATTTTCGACCATTTAGTGATGCCAGAATCAGTGAATTGATTTATTAACCCTTTACGGCGCAAGACAATTTAGATCATTTAAATTATACTGCCACCGGAATTCATGAACGAAATTAAACTAAAAGAAATTTTAAATTTTAAGGTTAAAAAAATCGGCGTTTTCTGCTATGTTGTAAACGTAAATATTTGCTAAAAAATTTCCGGGATGAATTTTTGTAGCTGGATCTTAAATTTTGCGTCCTCGCAGCGAGGACAGCGCGCGTTAAGGGGTTAAGGGCCCACTTCACTCACTGTTGCCAGAAGCCGAAGCTAATGTTATTCTATGGGAAAATTTCTTTACTTATAACTCATTAAGTAATAAATGTTTTTTACTTATTTTTTCACATTCAGAAAATTATCAACTATTAAATTGGCGCACCTTTTTTAAAAATGTATTTTTTTTTTTTTTTTTTTTTTAATTTTTACAATTTTATTTTGAAGCTGTAAAATACGAATTTTCAATATGTGAAATTTTCCATTTTGATATTTCAGAATAAAATAGTAAAAATTAAAATAATATGTTTTTGAAAAAGGTGCGTCAATTTAACAATTGGGAATTTTCTGAATGTGAAAACAAAATTTATAAATATGTATTAGTTAATGAGTTATAAGTAAAGTAAATTTCCCATAGAATAGCATTGGCTCGGGCTTGGCTTCCGACGATGGTAAGTGAAGAGGGCCGTTAAGAAGAAAATTTTCTTACATTGATAGTGGTATGAATTCTGCGGTTGTGTTCTATCCCTGCATATACTTTACACTTTGTTTGGCGTATATTTTACAGCGAAGCATGAATTATATGACAAGTCAGTTGTATTCTGTTCTACAATTATTTGTCATTACATTTTATGGTGAATGAACTAGGCGATACGTGTCAAACATCTTTTATAACTTCAGCTCCCCATAGATATAGTAATAAGACATAGATTGAGCAATGAGGGGGGGGGGGGGAATGATACCTTCTCATTTGGAAAAAGACGGCCATTTTACTCTCTTATGGATATCTTTTCCCGAGTGAATATACACGGAAAAAGACAAAGATAATTTAGCAAATAAAATTTATGAACTAAAAGAGAATGAAAAACCCCAGATACCCATTTTTCTTTCTTTCTTTTCTTTTTCCTTTCTCCCTCTATTTTTTTTTTTTTTTTTTTTTTTTTTTTTTACTATACTCTAGTATACTCATGTCTGCACAAAACTGACTTTCTTTCTTTTGGTATTTATTATTATACTTCTTTGAGATAAAAATCGTCTGCATTCATCATGCAAAATAATTTTAATAAATTATAATGTAATAAATAATTTGTATTGCGTAAATTTGTATAAGATCATATATGGAAGAAAATCTTGTGGTGGTCACAACATACTAGTTATACATTAAAACTTCCGCGGCTGCTAACTACATTTAAAAGAATTTTCAGAATTCCGTATTACTTACTAATATAAAATATTAAAAAATATTAAAATTTAAAAAAGCATTCCACTAAATAGGAAGACAGTAATTGTTTCATAATAATAATAAAGCAACTGATTATAAAATTTATATTTTTAATAAATTACTTGAATATAACTTATATTTATGAAAATTTATCGCATTTCTTTTCATATATTTATTAGAACACTTAAAGCCACGCAATATTTCGGCATTTTCGAAATTCATTAACATTCTATTCTATTATTATTTTCGAGTTTCGACTCTCTAATGGCTGATGACAAAAAACTTTTTCGGCATCAGAAATCTTTGCTCATTAACATGGGGATGATAGATCTATAAAAATTACTATATCTATGCAGCTTCCTCCCTTCTTGCCCTCCCTTTCCCTTTTTCAAAACAGACACTCCTCTCCCCCCCCCTCTCCTCCACTTGTCTTAGGTGTTTATTTTACTTACTTGTGATTATGCAAATTTTTTGCTCATTTGTGATTGTGAGGGTTTTTTTTTTTTTTTTTTCCGCATACTGTTTTTTACGTATTTTTGACTTTCCCCCAGTTTTTTCGCGTTTTAAACTATGATGGATTAATATTCACCGTTATTTTTTACAGTATGAAAAGCAACTTTTTACATAAATATGATGAAACAATTATAATTTTCTTGTTGCAGGGCTCTATGGTTACGACACACAGGATCACCTGGCTGCAGGATTGAGTTTGTCGAATATCAAAACTGGCACGTGATTGATGGATATGACTACAAAAGGTTCAACGCCCGTGTTTAAAAAAAAAAAGAAGAAAAAAAAAATACCATGTATTTTATTTTTATCAATGTTTAAATGTGTTATGTTTTTTACTTGAATGTGTAAATATGTAAAATGTTGGTTATTGGAAAAATAAATAATATCGTGTAACCCTAATTACAGTATTAAAGTTCTTGCCTTACAGTGCTATAGACATATTATCACAATTTAGGTTTTTTCTCTCATAGTTACCAATTTTTACTATTTTTGGTAACCGAAAAATTAAATTTTTTATTTATTAAAACAGTGAAAAATGTTATAGAAGTGTATAAAAAAAAAAATATATATATATTAAAAATTTCCGGTAGCGGAAAAGTTGACAGAGTGTGCTCTCTCCCTCTTACAATTTCCCCGTCTTCTGTCACAAATTCCAGATAACTTATGGGAAATTTGTTTTTAGAAGGACTATTATACCTAGAAGGATTTATACCCTTTTTTTTGCGGGAGGGGGGGGGGGGACTGAGTACTATTAGTCTCAATCTACGGATTTTTACGATACCAGTTTGCGATAGTTGAACATTTATCGAAATCGAAAATTTATCGAAAATATAATTGAATAATTTGAATTTTGAAAAAAAAAAAAAAAAAAAAAACTAATAGTCCTCCGTACTAAACTAAATTCTGCTTTTGCCAGAATTTCATCACAAGCTGTTTTTTTTTTTTTTTTTGAAAGAAAAATAAAAGAAAATTATTAATAATCAGTTTCGAAACGGACAGTATCGATTTTCTTTTTTTTTTATATAATTTTGAACTAGGAAATAAAAAAACGCGTGTGCAAAATGAAATAAAAAATAAAACAAGATAATTAAGTTTGAGTTGGTAATTTTTTTTTTTTTATTATTATTATACTCATATAACAGACAATACTTATTTGCATATAATCTTTAATATTATATATACATTTTTGTTTTAGGTTTGAATTCAAACCTAAGCACTTCCAGTTACAAATAAAAAAGAATGTTATGGTTTAAATATTGGAAGCCCTGTATACATTCTGAAAATTATGTACACATCGCATGGTGCACATCACATCCTATATTAAGATAAAACATAGCACAACCTAAAGTACGCTTCCATCAATTTTCAAGTATTGTCGCATTATAATCTAGTGTGTACCCCTGTAAACGAACAGTGGATGATTTCTATATGATATTCTACATGAAGCATGTTTTTACGCATATAAAAAATATATATTCGTTTCATTTGGTTTAGTGCAGTCTGTAGATGTCAAACTCGACTTACCTGCAATTTCCCCCATACACGTAATGTACTTGAATTATCTTGGGTGTCCCTGTAAACGAACCATTTGCTTGGTCTCAAGGAAAAGTTTAGTGTAGCATCCCTATATGATGCACATTTAGAATACCAAGTTTGAACTTTCTGCAATAATTTGTTTTTGAGATATTCTGATAACAGACAGACACACACACAGACCAACCGCTAAAAGCATGATTTTTTGGATTCAAGTTACCCCAAAAAGTGTAAATATAACAAAAACTCAATTTCGAAAATTTGACCCAAAAACAACACTTTCTCTACCTTATGGGTAAGAGAAAGTAAAAATGCATTTCAAGGTCAATTTTAAAAACTTTAAAATTAGAATATTGCAGTTTTATTTCTTCATTAATCTTAATAAATTTAAAAGGTGGAGGTTTTCTATTAAATGTAGGCATTAAATACAAGGTGTTTGAAAAAGAACTCTCTAGTTTTAATGTGTCATAGAATCTGTACAAAGTGATACACGCTATTCTAGTTTGTGGCGTGTGATTCATCAAATCATCACATTGTGCTCCCCAGCAGTTGACACGGCACCAGTTGGCACGGCGCCAGTACTCAGTTTCCGCATTTCAGTCCAGGCGCGCAGTGCAGTGCAATGGCTACTCCACACCAGAAAGCGCAGAGTGTTATTTGGCTTGTGCAAACTGAGTCAGTTATTACAGTGCAACGTAAGTTAGACGTCAGTATGGTGATGAACCACCTACAGCAAAAACTATCCGTTACTGGCTAAAGTCTTTCAAAGAAACCGGTGTGTTTTAAAAGCGAAATCGCCTGGTAGACCGAGAACTTCTTCAGATGTTGTTGAACGGATCCGTGTTTCGTATGTTCGGAGCACGAAGAGGTCATTGGCTAGACGTAGTCTACAATTAGGATTGCCGAAAGGTGCTGTGTATGATGTGGTACGTAAAAGACTTCATTTGCGCGCCTACAAATTGCAACTGTTGCATGAAATAAAACCTACTGATAAAAGCAAAAGGTGCAAGTTTGCTGTTGACTTTCTATACAGAATTGATGATGATGACATTTTTTAAAAAAATGTACTCTTTTCTGATGGGGCGACATTTCATGTGAGTGGAACAGTTAATCGTCATAACAGAAGAATTTGGGGGACACAGCATCAACGTGACTCTCCCAAAGATAATGCTTGGTGCGTGTCGGGAATCCCCCGCTCATTCTTCTGCTTTGAGAACAAAATGCCTTTCCAGACAGACGGGCGCCTCTTTTTCGAGAAAGGTGCTTTTTAGAATCAGAGGCTGAACAGAACAGGACCTTGAATAGAGAAGGGGCTATGCTAAGATCGTCTTGTTTACAGACGCCCCGGTCCTAAAACAGAACTATTGAAACTTTTAAGAATTAGAATAAATATTTAAGAACTAATGACAATTTATTATAAATACTGTAGATAGTTTTTGTTCTGTTTTCGTTTTACATCACATGTATTCTAACAAAGCATTAAATTTTGTTTTCTCATCTAAGAAGTGCTACGTTCATCGAGTTTAGTTTCTTTAATGGATCAATAGTTGCCCCATCCACATCCGGACTTTTGGATTAGAAGTTTTCAGGTGAGACCTATCCATATTTTATTATTTAAGAAGTGAATATTATTAGAAAAATAAATATTTTATTAGAAAATTTAAGTAGTAACTGTAAGAAAAGAGTTAAGATTTGAAATATGCTGTATCGGGTCAGTAAGAAGAATAAGTTTTAGATCAGAAATCTGGTACAGTAATATTTTGTGGCATCCCATACACGGGATGTGGGCAGCTATATAGATCCATTATTTATAATTGAAAGCTATATCCATTATTTATATTTGAAAAGATAGATAATATTATAAAATTTTAAATTTTTGTATTTATTATGGCTAATTTAGTAATAGCTAAAAAAGAAAGAGCTGTCATGAGAGACAGTATTAATAAATTTATAGAGAAATTAAAAACTTTATGTGATGATATAGATCCAGATGCTGTAGATTTAGAAGAGACTATTGAATTATTAAATGAAACTACTATAGAATTAAAGAGTAAAGATGCAGAGATTAAAAATTTAACTCAAGAACTCCAATTAGAAGCCGAATTAGAAACGGCAAATGAATATCGTGAGAAAATAATTGCTTGGCGATTTCGAGCCAACAGAAAATTAAAAGAACTAAAGAAAAGTGAAACAAGTATTTCATCAACCGAAATTGAAAGAAGAAATACTTCAAAAGAAGCAATGCACATCAAATTACCACAGCTAGATCCTGTTAAATTTAACGGGAATGCAGCTGAATGGCTGACTTTTTGGTCGTCATTCGAAACGGCTATTCATAACAATGAAAGTTTAGATCCTGTAGATAAATTTAATTATTTGAAATCATTTTTAGAACCTGATCCCTTAAAATGTATTGAAGGTTTCTCTGTTACCGCGAGTAATTACATAAAAGTAGTAGATATTTTAAAAGAAAGATATGGCAAACAAGACCTCTTAGTAAATGTACATTTGAATAAATTATTAAATATTGCCCCACTAAAACATTCAAGTGACATTAAATCGCTCAGAAAATTTACGATGAAATCCAAACTAACATTAGAAGTTTAGAATCATTAGATGTTTCTTTGGATAGATACGGCAGTTTATTGTCACCGATATTACTAAAAATATTACCTAAAGATTTAGCATTACAATTTAATATGGAATTTCATGGGGTTAATTATGGCGTGAAAGATATATTATCTTTCTTAAATAAACAACTCGTATCGCGAGAATGCTTAATAACTACCAGACAAGATGACAGCGGCGCTAGCACCAATCATTTCTCCCCCCGAGCTCAAAGATTAGATAATCAAAATCGTAGAGATGTTTTTCCCCCCCGCGTTAATAAATTTGATACTCAGAACCGGAAATTGCCTACTGCTTGTGATTTATTAAATGAGAATAAAAGTGATAGGTGTAATTTTTGCTCAGAATCGCATTTAAGTAACAAATGTGTCAAAACTCGTAATTTACCATTTGATGAAAGAGTTAATCTATTGCGTAAGAAAGGATTGTGTTATTTATGTCTCCAACCTTCGCCTTTAGCTAGACACTGTGTATCAAAAACTTTATGCAAGTTATGTAATCGTAGACATTCAGACATAATGTGTAATAGAAATAAAGATTTGAAACAGGAAATAAGTAATTACGAAAGAAATGATCAATCTAAATTGGCGTTATCGAATCATAATTTACAAGCGAATGTTTATTTGCAGACGTTAATAGTAGCAATTTCTAACAGAGATGATAGTAAATCATCATATATTCGGTTAATTATTGACTCCGGATCTCATAATAGTTACATCAGTAAGTTTGCAGCTGATAAGTTAAAATTAAAAAGAATGAATAAAGAAACAATAAGACATGGTCTTTTTGGGGGCATGGAAATGTCAGCTGAACATAATCGTTATGAATTTACGATCGGGAGTTTAGATAATAAGTTTAAGTGTAAAATACAAGCACTAGATCAAGAAAAAATATGCACAGGCGTGAATTTATGTCGCGATGATAAATTAGTAAAACTCTTAGAAAAGGAAGGTGTATATTTATCAGATGTCCCTAGAAATAATAAATCCTGTTTATACCAGAAAAATCCAGACGAAGTACATATACTTTTGGGAGCTGATATGTCCGCTAAACTGTTCACAAATGACATAAAATATTTTCCAAAATTCGGATTAACTACATTTAGAACTAAATTGGGTTGGACCATTTTGGGCAAGACAGAGGGTCACAAGAGTGAGCAGGACAATTCTTTGGCGAATCTATCGTTGTCATTACACGTGTCAAACGCCAGTTTATCAGATTTATGGCGCCTTGACACTCTAGGAATTACTAATGAAGATAATAAATCGAAACAGGATTTAGAACAAGAAACCAAGAATCATTTTCTAGAAACTGTTAAACGAGATAAAAGCGGTCGATATGAAGTCAATTTACCATGGACAGTTGACCATTCAATTTTATCAGATAATTACTCGTTGGCAGAAAAGTGCCTGTACAAGACGGAAAATAAATTAATCAAATCTTATAGGAAAAGGGAATATGGGGAAATTTTTGATTTTTGGGAAAACAATCAGATTATAGAAGAGGTATTGGACCAGAAAAGGGACAAGGTACATTATTTAGCTCACAGACCTGTGGTTAAAGAATCTAGTGAAACCACTAAAATTCGTCCAGTATTTAATGCCTCAACACACACTAGAAACAGTCCCTCCCTTAATGATTGTTTAACAAAAACACCTAATCTTGTAGAAATTATACCTAGCATTTTGAATAGATTTCGCAGATACAAGATAGGAATTTCGTCCGATATAGAGAAAGCCTTCCTGCAAATTAAAATAACAGAGAAAGATCGCGATTTTTTGAGATTTTTTTGGTTTAAGAGCGAAAATAAATTAAAAATTTATAGACATTGTCGTGTGGTTTTCGGCCTAACTTCAAGCCCTTTTTTGCTTATGGCAACATTAAATCACCTTTTAGAAAATGTTCCCGAACAATGGCGAGAGACAGCTAGGCTTTTAAGAGATTCCTTCTATTTAGATAATTCCCTCATCAGCCTGAATTCGATTCAAGAAACAGAAAAATTCATATCAGAATCTCAAGGAATTTTGGCTTCGGCACATTTCAATTTGAGATGTTGGCGATCGAATTGGCCCCAGGCTATGATCGACAAAACTGAAGATGAACCGAGGTTTGCTCCCGTGTTAGGATTACTCTGGGATTTGAAAAATGACAGTTTAGTTTGTAAAATTGAAGAACCCCTAAAGATAAGTGAACCCCTTACAAAAAGAAAACTTTTATCAGTTACCCAAAGAATTTTTGATCCTGTGGGATTCACAGCACCTATCAGTTTAGTTCCCAGACTAATCCTTCAAGAAACGTCGATTCAGAAGGTGAAGTGGGACGAAGAGCTCCCTGAAGTTTTAAAACAACAATCTTCTAATTGGCTGAAAGGAATAAATTTTTTATCCCAAATTAAAATACCTCGGTGGCTTAACATTTGCCCAGAGAAAGAAAAGAAAACATCGTTACATGTTTTTTTTCTGACGAAAGCAAGCGAGCATATGCCACTTGCGTATTCATAAGAGTAGAGACCTCAGAAGGAATCAAGATCCAGTTAATCAATGCTAAAAGTAGAGTTGCACCTATTAAGGAATTGACCATACACTGCCTTGAACTGTTATCTTGTCTTATTGGCGCTAGGTTGGCCAAAAATGTGCAAAAGGATTTAAATTTACATGTAAATACCATATTTTGGTCAGATTCAACCACTGCTTTAGGTTGGGTAAGAAGAAAACAAGAATGGGGTACATTTGTACATAACCGAGTATTAGAAATCCGAAATCTGACCGAAGTTTGCAATTGGAGACATGTACTCGGAAATTTGAATCCCGCGGACCTCCCGTCTAGAAGATGTTCCTTTGAACAACTACAGAAATCGAGATGGTGGGAGGGTCCGAGTTGGCTTTATTTACATGAAAATGAATGGCCTCAAATAGAAGAAGACCCAAACGAAGAACTCATAAACAGCGAAAAAAGAAAGACAATCCTAAATCTTTTAGATAAAAAAGAAGACAATTTCAGTCGATTTTATCAGTATTTTTCCTCTTACAAGAAAACAGTTAGAACCATTGCCTGGATACATAGATTTTATCATAATTCGAAGACTACAGAGAAAATATCCGAATTGGATATTTCAGTTGAAGAATTTTCGAAAGCAGAAAATGTACTTCTACGATTAGTACAACAAGAATCTTTTTCAGGGAGAACAGATCCAAAATTAAGAAATTTAAGGCCTGTCGAAGATAAAGCTGGTCTCTTAAGAGTAAAGACCAATATAATTCAAAGAAACGACAGTGAAAACTTTAGATATCCTGTGATCTTACCTTACAAGCATCCCGTCGTCCAAAGATTGGTATTCGAGAAGCATTTAGAAAATCAGCATGCTGGAGTCAGCACTCTAATGACACTACTTAGAGAAAATTTTTGGATACTGAAGTCTAGAAAATGCATTAGAAACTCAATAAGAAAATGCGTGATTTGCAGAAAACTTCAGACTTCCAAAATAGATGTTGAACCTGGAGTACCACCCGAGGACAGAGTACGAGAAGCAGCCATCTTTGAAGTGGTAGGCGTAGATCTAGCCGGTCCTCTACATCTTTCTGATGGATCAAAAGCGTGGATAGCCTTATTTACTTGCGCTGTCTACCGAGCCATACATCTTGAAGCCATTACGTCTCTGTCTACAGAAAGTTTTATCTAGTCTCTGAGAAGGTTCATAGCAAGGCGAGGCAGACCCTACATCATCTATTCGGACAACGGGAAGAACTTCCTTGGAACCAGCAATGCTCTCTCGAGAGTAAATTGGGAAACCATCTGCAAGGTAGCTTCCACCCAGAAGATCAGATGGAAATTCAACCCTCCTGCAGCACCGTGGTGGGGAGGTTGGTGGGAGAGGCTTGTTGGAATGGTTAAAGGAATCCTGAAAAGAAACTTAGGTCGTGCATCTTTGAATTATGAAGAACTTTACACCATGCTATGTGACTGTGAACAAGTGATTAATTCACGGCCTATAACCTATGTTTCCGAAGATAACACAGATCCTTTACCTTTAACCCCAATGATGTTCCTAAGAGAACTGCCAACATCAGGAGTGCCTGATCTAGATGCTTTGGATTCTAAAGATCTTAACCGCAGAGCCAGATATAGGCAAATAATCAGAGAAAACCTAAGAAACAGATTCAGAGCTGAATATTTAGGACAGTTACGCCAACATGCATCTAAGACCAAAAGATTCAAACAATTGAAAGTCGGCGATGTTGTCCTATTAGAAGATTTCAACAGGAAACGTGTTCACTGGCCTTTGGCAAGAGTGATAGAAATTTACCCAGGCAAGGATAATGTCATACGCCTAGCTAAAATGAAGACCGAAAATGGATTTTTTCTGCGTCCATTGCAAAGATTGTTTCCTTTAGAAATTGACAGTACCGAACTTAAGAATCACCCCACTTTACACAAATCTGTTCAAGAAAATTTAAGTCCTTCGACTTCCGAAAACAAGAACCTCTCACAGAAACCGATACTCAACTCCAGAGAAAAGGAACCTGTGAAAGACCCTCCAGAACCTACCAGTTCCAGAACCAGTAACCAGAAGTCCACAACAGATGATCCCACTTCCAGTCCCCCGGTGGTCTCCCGAACTGGCCGTGTGGTGAAACCCCCTCAACGACTTCAACTTGGATTGTTGAGTTCCTCCGAGTAGTCGCAACTCAAGGTGGGAGGATGTCGGGAATCCCCCGCTCATTCTTCTGCTTTGAGAACAAAATGCCTTTCCAGACAGACGGGCGCCTCTTTTTCGAGAAAGGTGCTTTTTGGAATCAGAGGCTGAACAGAACAGGACCTTGAATAGAGAAGGGGCTATGCTAAGATCGTCTTGTTTACAGACGCCCCGGTCCTAAAACAGAACTATTGAAACTTTTAAGAATTAGAATAAATATTTAAGAACTAATGACAATTTAAGACTTTAATGTTAAGAAAGACTTTAATATTTAATTGTAAATACTGTAGATAGTTTTTGTTCTGTTTTCGTTTTACATCACATGTATGCTAACAAAGCATTAAATTTTGTTTTCTCATCTAAGAAGTGCTACGTTCATCGAGTTTAGTTTCTTTAATGGATCAATAGTTGCCCCATCCACATCCGGACTTTTGGATTAGAAGTTTTCAGGTGAGACCTATCCATATTTTATTATTTAAGAAGTGAATATTATTAGAAGAATAAATATTTTATTAGAAAATTTAAGTAGTAACTGTAAGAAAAGAGTTAAGATTTGAAATATGCTGTATCGGGTCAGTAAGAAGAATAAGTTTTAGATCAGAAATCTGGTACAGTAATAGTGCGGTTTGATGGAAGATCGTGTGATTGGTCCTTTCATTTTTGCAGAAGGAACAATAAACGGGGACATTTATTACGACATGTTGACAGAGAATGTCTTTCCCCAAATGGATGATATTGAGGCGGAAAAAAAAACTTGTGTTTTTCCAACAAGATGGCGCCCCACCTCATTACAGTGACCATGTGCGAGCGGCTCTTGACATCGCTTTCCGGGAAGGTGTATAGGGAGGGCTGGCCCAATCTCTTGGCCTCCAAGGAGTCCAGATTTAACTCCACTGGACTTTTTCTTTTTGGGCGACATAAAAAATGCTGTGTAGGGTGAAAAGATCCAAGGCACCAATCATTTACGGGAAAGAATCGTCGCGGCGATTGGGACAGTTACACCTGATATGTTGGTGAATACGTAGCGAGAAGTGGAATATCGTCTCGACGTGTGCAGGGCAACAAAGGGATCCCATGTTGAAGTCTACTAACATTCAAACAAAACATGAAGGTACTCTCTTTCATTGTATGTAATCATTGATGTAGTTTTTTATTAATTTCACCAATTCCTGTATACTTAAAACTAGGGAGTTCTTTTTCAAACACCCTGTATATTATTTAAAAATAACGTTACTAAGAATCCATTGACACATTTTTAACAGTTCTGATTTATCGAACCTCAAAGTGTGTAAATATAACAAAAAGTCAGTTTCGAAAATTTGACCCCAAAACAATACTTTCTCTACCATATACATTGGTAAGAGGAAGTAAAATAAATAAATAAATGTATTTCAAGAACAATTTTAAAAGCTTTAAAATTAGACTATTATAATTTTATTTCATCATTAATCTTGCTAAATTAAATTTAAAGGGTGGAAGATTTCTAATAAATTTTTGCATTAAATATACTATTTAAAAATTACGATACTAACAAGGGAAGTATGAATGAGTAAAATTGCTATGAAACCAAACCATGCTTAAATTAAAGAGCATAGTCGAAAACATTGGATGCAGTACAAATTTGCTGCAACCACTCCCATGGGGGTGATATATGACCCCCTAATAGTTTTAGTTATGTCTATAAAAGCCAACAAAACACGCACCAAAGTGCGAACGGATGGCGTAGTGGTAGAGTGCTTAACTTCTAATGCGGAGGTCCTGGGATCGAATCTCCGCAAGGGCGTTTTGTATTTTAGATTTTTATTTCATCTGAAATATTTATTTTTTTTTTTTACATTTTTTATTAAATTAAATTATTATTTTAAGAGAAAATATTTATTACATTAAGGAGATTTTTTTTTTTTTTTTTTTTTTTTTTTTGTGAGTATTCCAATTAATAAAGTATTGACCATGAATTTAAGAAATATATATTTTTATTTTTTGATTTATAAAAAAGGAGTTCATGTTTAAAGCTACGAATATAGTTTCTAATTTATAACAATTATGATTAAAAGTAGAAAAATCATGAAACTATAAGTATTTTTCACAAATAGAACAAGAAATATAAAAAGAATGATCACAATTATATGAATTACAATTTTGTTCACTGTCAATTATTATCCATCACGAACATTTTGTTAAATATTTGGCTTTTCGTCGAGATTACTAGATTTGTAAAATTCATTTACCCAGATTTTGAATTTTTTGAGGTGTAAACTAATTATAAATTAGTGAAATCATTTTAAGAAAATTTGTCATTGTGTTCAATATTATTATCAGTTCTTCCGACAACACCAAATTTGACAGTTGTTTAATGAAATATTTGAAATAAAAGTTAAATGCGACGTCGAATAGTTAAGCAACAGCTGTTGTTCATTCAGGATTTTTCAAGTAAAAAAATTGCTTGAATGAATAGTAGAATTGAGAGCAGACGATTAACTCTTGCTATTAATGTCGTCGTTAAAAAATAGTAATTAAAAATTTACTTAAAACATAATCATTGACAAAATTTTATCTGAATCTAATCATGAAATAATCTTATCTAAATGTAATATAAAAGTATTTTCCATTAAATTATTAATTTCTTTAAATTTAATAAATAAATAAATAAATTGGTTAAAAATTACAAAAATATTAAATTGTCCGCGCTGGGAAAAAAAAAAAAAAAAAAAACTTTTCTAATATAATTATTATTTTCTCTTAAAGTAATGGTTTAATTTAATTAAAAATGTAAAAAATAAATATTTCAGTTGAAATAAAAAACTAAATTACAAAAAGCCCTTGCGAAGGTTCGATCCCCGGACCTCCGCATTAGATGTCAAGCACGCTACCACTACGCCATCCGTTCTCACTTTGGTGTGTGTTTTGTTGGCTTTTATAGACATAACTAAAACTATTAGGGGGGGGTCATATCTCGCCCCCATGGGAATGGTTGCAGCAAATTTGTACTGTACCCAATGATTTCGACCATGCTCTTTAATTTAGGCTTGGTTTGGTTTCAATAGCAATTTTACTGACTCACACTTTTCTTGTAAGACTCCATTGACTATTTTTAATAGTTTATCCTCTTGGAGGGAAAAAAAAAATGTTCGAATCCTTCACGAATTGTGAATGAAGTGGAAAGAAGGTTTGCTTCGCGGGAGAGAGTTTTTGGCGCTAGCTACGAAAATTCGCCAGGATGGTCAATACGCGCTAACATAATGGAGATACGCCTGCTGGAGTCTCAAATAAATGTGATATTTTTTACTTCCATTACCCTACTACCGTAGGTAATGGAAGTATTGTATTCGGTCTGAAAATTCGATATCGAGTTTTCACCTGATTTACACGTTTTAAGGTCCCCTGAGTCCAAAAAAGTGGTTTTTGGCAATTGGTCAGTGTGTATGTATGTGTGTGTGTGTGTGTGTATGTATGTGGAGAATCTTCTGGATATTATAGCTCAGAAACTAATAAAGATAGAGCTATGAAACTTTAAAATTCAAATACGTCTGGCCTACAGATGAAATTTCCAAATTTTGGTGAAAATTGAAAAACCGGAAGTGGGACATCGGAAACCGGAAGTTGGACCGTAAGTCCGTATCTCAAAAACGGCTCTAACGATTTTCTTCAAACTTGCTATATAAGCACTCTATTAGATGTCCTTTCGAATGATATAGTTGGTTTGTTCAAGAAAATTGATAGGCGTCCTGTATAAATAGCTCAATTTCAGGCCTCCCAAGGGCGTTCCTTTAAAAACGGTTGTACGGATTTTTTTCAAACTCGCCATTTTAACTCAATTTTAAATATGCTTTTGTATGTAATTACTGTTTTCCTGTCAATAATTGAGTTTAACCGGAAGTGGGACATCGGAAACCGGAAGTTGGACCGTAAGTCCGTATCTCAAAAACGGCTCTAACGATTTTCTTCAAACTTGCTACATAAACACTCTATTAGATGTCCTTTCGAATGATATAGTTGGTTAGTTCAGGAAAATTGATAGGCGTCCTGTATAAATAACTCAATTTCAGGTCTTGCAAGCGCGTTCCTTTAAAAACGGCTGTACGGATTTTTTTCAAACTCGCCATATTAACTCACTTTTAAATATCCTTTTGTATGTAATTATTGTTTTCGAGCCAATAATTGATTTTTTATAAAATTTTGTATCTCAAAAACGGCTCTAACGATTTTCTCTTTAGGTCACTTTTATGTTTTCTGATCACATTATCTCTCAAAAATGCATACAATACGTATAATAGTGGGTAATGGAAGTCGTGTGGATGTTTCACACCAGATTTTTTATTTATCTCATCGTACTTAAATACTAATGTGTTTAATTCAAAATCTATAATAAAATGTGGTTTTAGTTCACTGACATATTTGCTCGATGCAGATATTTTTCCGATTGTTATCATCATTATTATTATAATTATTTTATATTTTAAAGTAAATGCGATTTTTATTTTGACGAATTTTGCGAAAAGCGATCGTAGGATTATCCGTTTATATATTATTTTATCCACGTTGTAATTTTTATTTTGTAATAGTTAGGATAAAAATACTTTATGAATTACTTGCTTTGAGATACAGCAAATTATAGAAGGCTTTTTTTTTCTTCTTCTTCTTTTCTTTCTGTTATCTTCACGTTTTAGTAATTGTACTTCTTTTTTTTTTTTTTTTTTTTTTTTTTTCTCAAAATTTTTACGTGGAAACAGAATTTTGTAGCAAAATTAAATTTAGATTTTTTTTTTTTTTCCTTGAAATGTCTTTAATTTGTCATATAAAAAAGTATTTTCATATCGTTTATGTTAATAATTTTCCAATTAACCCTTATTAAAAAATATAAATTAAAGTGCATAAAAAATTGAGGGCAAACCATCGAAAGTAAGTTGTATAACATTCGAAAAGTTTACTTTATATGTATATATGTATATATATCCTACTTTCCCATCGCCTTATCTTTTTTTTTTTTTTTTTCTTTCAATATATTTCGCCTGATTTGTTATTAAATTTTTTTTTTAAAGGATTAGGATTCATTATGGGGAAATTTATTTATTTATTATAACTTTTGAATAATAATAATAATAATAATAAAACAAAAAACATTTTGTTAGTTACAATAGGATAAACTTTTTTTAATTACTAGGATTTGGCCTTAGCTTCATTAATTTTTTTTTTCTAAAAATTAATAAAAATTTCATAAAAATTTTAGTTAAAAAAAAATCAAAAATCAAATTGCCGAAAAAAAGTAAAAACTTAAGAATTTTTTGCAAATTTTTGTTTTTATTATCATTATTATTATTATCATTATTACTATTATTTTATATTTATTTATTTTATTTTATTTTTATTTATTTATTAATTTATTTTTGAAGCCTCAGCTGTAAAATTCTTTGTTTACATTAAAATATCAGTTGCGGATTAGAGGGATTTGCTGATTGTAGGTCTGCAGAGGAAAAATAGTTGAATTCTTTGACAGAGCAATTTTTATAACAATGCAATGTATATGACATACGAGTACTCAAATAGTAAATATTGTTTCTCGACGAACTTATAATTACCTCCTTACAGCCTAGTTTTTTGAGGCAAATACGTTTAGATTGACATAAAATTTAAATATCTTTGTGATATTCATTTTTCTTCATTTTTCACTAGAATAAATATAATTATAAATTCCATTTCTTTACACACTTTTTGTTGCACCTGTGTTGTTATAACGTCATATTATTTCGAAATCTTCAAAATGTGTGCTTAGTAAAATTTAAGCTTCGGTAACGCAAAAACGCCACACGTTCTGTTCTTGTAGCTGGTAGACGGGAGGGTGAGAAGGTGTCGGGTTTGATCCCACACGACGATAGTTTGAAGTTTCCGGTCGTTTTCTTCTAAACACGCTTCCATATGTGTTAGAATAGCAAGAAGGCAATCCACCAAGGTTTAAGTCGCTATATTAACATCCTTTTACTTATGTATAAAGCATATGCTGAGCCATTTAATTGTTATGCACTCATGATATTGCTAAATTTATTACAGAAGTCATTTTTGTTTTATTTATTTATTTATTAGAATGCCAATGTGCAATCATCAGGAAAATAATTTGTTTAAATGTTTTTAATTGTGTTTTAATATGTTTTAATCAAATTATAAAATTTTCAGACACAAGAAGCTTTTTACGAATCCAATACTTTCTTCTATTGAATATAGAAGAAAGTAATAAAATTGATAAAACTAGCAAACCCGCGCGAAATATTCGCACTTTATTTATTTTTTTTTCTTATTTACCTTTAAAATTTGAAACTCATAAATGATATACTAATTTCACCATCTAATTAAAATTTTAATTTGCCAGAAGCAAATTATTATTAAAACAAAATTAATATTGTACAATAGTGAAACCAAAATCATTCAAAGAAAGGTGTCCAAATAAAATTCATGGTTCACGACCCAATTTTCATACTTCCACAGGCAGTACAGTCGGTAACAAAAGTCTCCGAACACCAGCAAAAATTCCTATATAAATAAAGTACACTTAATACAGTTTTGTTAAATACATCCTTGTCGAATCCTGTTCTTAGTCAGTCTAAACACAGGATTCGACAAGGATTTATTAAACAAATCTGTGTTTCGTGCACTTTTTTTATATAGGAATATTTGTTAGTGTTCGGAGACATTTGTTACCGACTGTACAGTTTTAATATAGGACTCCCACGACTCCTTTTAAATTTTTGTCGTCGTTTTATCGATGGCTTTTTATTAATTTATATATATATACAGGGTGGCTGAAAAGTTCGGGCAATACTTTTAAATGTTTGACCAGTGTAAAATTACAGCATAAACAAATGAATCTACATAACTGAATGAAAAATAACTTTTATTCATTCAATAACAATAAATTAGAACAAAAACTTTTACAACAAATGCTCAAAATTACCTCCAGGAGCCTCAATCCTTTTGCGCAGTTTCTTTGAGAAATTGACGACGATGGTCGCACAGCGTTCCACCGTAATTTCATCCCAGGAACGCGTCAGAGCTGTTTTGAGCACTTCTACATTAGCGTATCGAGTAGCCAAAACTTTTTGCTCTAGGATGAGCCATACTGAATAATCCATTGGATTGATGTCTGGCGAATTTGTCGGCCAACTCTCCTTGCCCCAAAAGCCCGGAAACAGCTCTTCGCAGACGGCAACTGTGGATTTGGCAGAATGCACCGGAGTCCAGTCTTGCTGAAATGTAAATCCATCCTGGCCGAAGTGCTGATGCGTCCACGATTCGAGTACGTCGCGAAAGATCTGTTGCTGATACCTGGCGGCTTTGATTTTTGCATTTTTTTGGATAAAGACAAGCGGCATCTTTCCAATGACACAGGGTTCTTTATCACACCATCACAAAGGCCGAGAAATGGCTGCGGCCGATGGCTTTTGCTGACCTTTTTTGAGTATCTGACATTGATTCTGGCGATTATGGAACGGTTCGACGGTGAAAATCTTCTCATCCGTGAAGAGTTCCTTGTTCAAGCGACCAGCTTGGACCAGATGAAGCCTTCTGCGGCAGTTCTTCAGCCGCTCCTCCTTCAGAGAGTCATTAAGGAAACGGAAGCGGGCGATCTTGTACTTACAAAGTCACAGCTTTCTCTGGACGATATTTTGGACGCGTTCTTTGCTGATTCCGAGCTCTGTGGCCATCTTGCGCATCGACAGCTCTGGATTTCGACGAATCTGACATCGCACCTTATTGATGTTCTCTGGAGTGGTGGCAGTGGTTGGACGACCACTCCAAGGACGGTCTGCAGTCCCCCTGCCTCTTTGAAGCGTTTTACGATCTCGTAGACGGTCCTCTGCTTAAAACCGGTCGTTCGAACAATGTCGACGGCCACCATTCCCGTCTTGTGCAGTTCCACAACAGTGATACAGTAGGTAACAAAAGTTTTCGAACAATAGCAAAAATACCTATGTAAAAAAGGTACACTTCATACGGTTTTGTTTTATAAATTCTTGTCAAATCCTGTTCTTAGTCAGTGTAAGTACATGATTCGATAAGGATTTATTTAACAAAACCGCATGAAGTGTACTTTTTTTACACAGGAATTTTTGCTAGTGTTCGGACACTTTTGTTACCGACTGTACGATCATTTTCACGACTCATAATGTAAACAGATGGAATAAAAAACAAATAAATTAAACGTCCTGGATTGAAATTACACAAGGAATTCATTAAAAGTGTTCAAAGCGACGTAAGACCACAATGACAATGACAAAAAAACGTACAAATACAATGCCCGAACTTTTTAGCCAACCTGTATACACACACACACACACACATATATATATATATATATGTATATTGTTTGTTAGTTTTTTGTTTAAAAATAAAATAAAGTAAAATAATTCCTATTTCGATTATATTTTTTATGATTGTGTTTTTTAGTCAATTTATGACACAGAAGTTCATATTCTTTATATATCTTTAAAATATTGCTAGGTTTAAAATGACGCTTGCAAAGATTCTGAAGAAACAACTGTTAAAAATACATTTTTTCGTAAAATAATCTCATCAGACAAATGCCCTCATTTTTTCTTATTAGTCCATTGAGCTAAGTCCGCGTGCCTAAATTTTGTCTATGTATAAATATCATTTTTTTATCCTCGCGTATCGTATCGTTTCGACAAAAAAATAGTTGAAACTGGTCCACGTTAGAGAAATATTATATAGGTAAAATTAAGTAAAAATTCTTAAAAAACATAAATATCATCGTAAAAATAGTGAATACGGACTCAGGGGACCTCAAAACGTATAGAAACACCAAAATCTCGAAATCGGATTTTTGACATGATTACAATACTTTCCTTACATATGTATGTTCGGAAAGTAAAAAAAAATAAAAAAAATAAAAGCATAATAAACATTATAACTTTTCAATCACAAATTAGTAGAGTTCACTGTTGTTTATACCAACATTAGAAAAGTTACTAAATTAGTTTCAAATTTTATGAAAATTTTACAATTTAGTCATTTTTATTATTCTTATTTTTGTGTGATTAATGTTAAATGGCGATAATTTAACCTAGCCTAATTATACAATACAGGTTAAAGCTTATACTTTCATATTTTAATTTCATTTTTAAAAGTTTAAGTTACCTTTTGTGCGTATAAACAATTGTTTCAAATTCAATCAAAACAACAATTGATTTGATTTTTTATCTATCAGAACGCATTTTGGAGTAAGGATTTGCGTAGGGAGATCTCTAATAAAATAACTTTAGCTATGACAATTGACAACGTGAAACTGTATATAGTAATGTAATACATCAAATTCTAGCACAAAAATGACATAGTAAAAAAATAATATGATTACATCAAATGTTTAAAATAATACCTAATTCCTCACAAAACTTCACCGAATCTTTTCTTTTTGTTCCTACCAAACGAAGGAACCAGTTTTAAAAATCTGTGGAGGTGGTGCGGGGCTAAGATCATTCTGGTTTGTCCCGTGAGTCGTGATACCTGGTTTGCTCTGTGTGATATCTCAGCGACTGTGCCCCACCAGCAACTACAATCAATTTATTTTACGTCACGTTATCAGCAAGTCCTGCCAATAGTGGCGAACTCGCTTTTTATAGCTGTAAAATTTTCAAATGCTCGAGACGACAGCAGCTAGATATAAAAATATAACTAAAATATTTAATAAGAGTGCACTGGTGTTTGTATATTAAAGTTTTATTATTAGTATTTAATTTTTAATACATGCATATTTGTTAATTAATTTTATCAGTATATTACACGCAGGGCCGAAACTAGAGGGGGGCGAGCGGGGCATTTGCCCCGGGCGCCAGATGGAAAAGGGCGCCGAAAAAGGCTGGTTTGTTGCCTTATTTACACATTAAAAAAAAAAATATATTCAAAGTTAAAAAAAAAAGGAAGAATGAAAGAAAAGAAAGGAAGAAGGAAAGAAAAGAAAGAAAGAAAAAGTCAAATTCTTTTACTCGGGGCAATTTGAACAAAGGAAAAAAAGTTCAAAGAAGATTAATTGATAACAGAATTCATTTACAAGGAAAAGCATGGTGGATAGAGTGTTCTCCAAGACTAAAAATATTCTTTTAAGGTTAGTGAGTGTGGTAAAATATTCTCGCAATCGAAGAAGAGTAATTTACAAGTGGTCCCTGACTTTCAGCCAAGGTTTTTAAAAAGTAAATCATTGGAACATACATGGTATATTTGATTAAACTTCAGAAGGCTCTTTAGAAATTATGATTCATAAGGAAGCAAAAAAAAAAAAAAAAAAAAAATTCCCAGGGCGCCGTCGTAACTATTAAAAGTGTGACTATTAAAATCATTATGCCAAAATAAGGCCATAATGTTATAAAACAATCCAGTGCACTAAAAGATGTACGCTCAGATTGCAGTCCAAACAGAAACTGAACTCATCAGAAAGGAAATGAAACAGAAACATGAAACAGAAACTGAACTCATCCAGTCTTGCTAAGTGATATATAGACTTTTCGATATAGTTCTACTCTAGAAACTACTGAATTAACCTGGAAAATTTTACAAGTCGGTTTCTATTGAAGTTAGATCTTCTAAACTTTGGCTATCCTAAATTACAACTTTTCACCAAAGTTGGGTGCCTAATTGCGAAATCTTTCGCCAAGTCGCAAAATTTGCCGCTAATGCCTATTTCCGTGGAAGTGAAGAAATCTGCCATGTATTTCCCTTTTAACTGTAATACCGTGTATAAAGTAATACGTAAAGAAATAGACAGGCTCTTGTCAACAATAATTATAGTAATGACCCTTTCCTTTTTATATTCTCATTAGTGATTTGTAGAACTTTTGATGAAGTTAGTTCTGTGCAAGAAAACAGTAGATCATGCCAGCTTCCAAATTTCGGCAGTATTAAGCCACTATTTTCCCCCAAAATTAATGCCAGGTTGCCAACTTTGTCGCCAAAGCATTCACTCTGCGACAAGTTGTTATCTACATTGGTGATGAGTTTAGTGACATCACGAGATTAGCGATCAAATTTGGCAGAATATAGTTCAGGATTGCCAAAATCAGCAAGCCCTTTCTCAGTTTTATCGGAATTAATTTTTTCTATATATTATGCATTGTTTCTCGCAGCTAATTGTTTGTGAAAGAGTGCAAAAGTAGGCTATCTGCACAGAAGCGAATTCTGTTGAACTCTAAGCTATGTATTTGCCTATGAGAGATTCTGTAAAAAGCTGTAGAATATTATTTCTGAACAAACGATATTCTTATTTTGTGGTGTATATAATCCTATTACCATGAAGTTAGTGGTTCTAATAATAGTCTTCGTGGATTGGTTCCAAGAATATTCATAGACTAGAACCTGCTTTTCTATTTTATTTCCTGAAAATGATTTTTAAAAAGATTATCTACAAATGGCACTGCTCTGCATGAAAATCGGCCCCAACACGATTTTTGCAAATTCTTATGTAAAAATAACCTCCTGAATACGATTATGACGCCCATTTCACCCTATCACCCACCATTATTTGGGGCGCTCCCCTATTTTTATCATTTTCCGGTATTTTTATGGCTATAAATTTGATTTGAAAGGGGTGAAGGGATTGTTTTAACTGTTAAATGTCTTTTGAGGGGCTACAGAAATGAAAAATTCTAAAACGTGAACATTTGCAGCAAGGGGAAAATTGAGGGGGATTCGCCACTGAAATTACAAATTACATTTTTTATATTTTATTAATCAATTATTACTATTATTTATTATAAATTATATATATATATATTTTTTTTCAAATTATTAAAATAATTCTTTTCCATTCTCCAAATCAAATTTGTGGCCATAAAACTACCAAACAGTAACAGAATGGGTGGCGTCCCGAGAAAACGGTGGCTGATTGGGCAAAATGGGGGGGGGGGGTCATATTCGGATTCAAAAGATCATTTTACATGAGAATCAGCAGGAATGGCATCAGCGCTGGATTTTTTTTTTTTTTTTTTTTTTTTTTGCAGCGCAGTGTATTTAGACAGCTAACGGTTAGTTCGCACTTGATGGATATGAGTAGTTTTTAGATACTTGTTCATATCTATTAATTTATGCATCTTAATTATATTAAAAACTTAAATATTTCTCTGCAGTATAGTTGATGTAACGACTATAATATTCAAAATATCATTTTAAATTCTCTCAAAATGATGATATTTTCAGTTTTACAAGTAATTGAATATGAAATTTACATTTACTTGTTTTAGAATTATCATGAATAAATACCATTAATTTAAGAGAGAGGAAAAAAAAAAAAAAGAAACTATCATTAAACCAGTAAAAATAAATAAATAAATAAAAATAATAATTGTAGCTTAATTTACATCTTTCTCTATAATACGCTTTTCTTCTTTCCCCCCCCCCCCCCTAAAATAATGCCTTGATTCACAACTTCAATCTTTTTTTTCCCCAAGAAATGTTATAAAGATATAAAACATATACGTTAAAATAAAAATCGTAATAAAGATCGGCTGGTTGTAGCTCTACTTGTGCTTGTACATTTTTACACCTGGCGAAGTGCCATGCTAAGTTTTTCGACACGAAACACATGTTTTGATTCTGTTTTGCTTAGTAAACTCTGTTTTTCCTAACAAGCATATAATGTATGAAGTTTGTTAAATTCCGTCCTGGAGATGCTGAGATATAGCTATAAGAAAACGTGGCATAAAGTACTGCAAGTCGAACGATATATATCAAAAACTAGACATCACCAGTTTATGTCAGAATTCAATTGCACACTAGGTTTCATGGAATTCCGAACATGCAGTTCATAAATTAGTTACAGTATTTGTGTCCCATACAGACACACACACACACACACACACATCCGTTAAATATAATCATAATACATTTCAAAATCTGTAAATTTATCAAAAATTTGGATTAAATTCAATATTTACTTCTTATGAATGCAGTTGAAAATAAAATGGCCATAAAAACTTTGTAAAATTTCCTTTGAAATTTTAATTTCTGGTTGGCGCCAAAATCTCTCCTTGCCCCGGGTGAAAAAAATCCTAGTTTCGGCCCTGATTACACGTGGTCTGCGCGTGCTACTGACATTTTTTTTTTTTTTCTGACGCGTGTATCAAGTCGGAATAATAAGAAAATCTTATTCATCAAGTGTCATACTTTTATGTTTTTGTTCTAGATAGCACATAGTTAAACGTTAAACTCAAATAAAATGAATTATATTGAAATGAAGTTTTGCAGTGTAATAAAAACATGGAGTTTCATGCTGCACATATTACGCATTTTTAAATATACCAGTTTTTCAAGAAATATCAAGCGCGCTCAGAATTTTTTTTTTTTTTTTATTTAATTTTTTAATGCTATCCAATAATGAGTGCACACAAACACAAATGGTGTTGATAGATGATAACCAAATTGTGTTTAGTATTCAAAAAGTAAAATAAATTAAATTAAACATTATTTTAGAAAGTGGTTATCAGGAAACCATCCCTTACTGTAATAATTAAAAAAAATCCAAATACGTTAAATCGAAAGAGCATATATAAATATGTTTTTTTGACGCATAAGACAATTGCCCTTGTCAACTCGTTTTTAAGTTATAAATTCTTAAATTTCGCTAATAATCTGTGCAACCACGCCTGAATCGATAAGACCACGCCTTAGTGAGATAACGAATGAAATGCAAAATAAGCAGAAGTCGTCAGAGCATGGACAAACGTGTTCTTTGATGCATTAATCAGTTGCCCATTTCAGCTTTCATACATATTCAATCGAGATATAATGTCTAAAAATTCTCTAAAATAAAATCTAAAAACTGATAAAGGTGATGGTTCTGGCAGATTTTAACGGGACTCCTCCCACTCCTTCCTCGTTACTACATTTTTACTCAGACTTAAATATAGATTTCTGGAGAACAGGCTTTCGAGGGCTAACAATTTATGCGTCAAAATTCACGTCAGATTATGCTCTCTTGAATAAACATCATTTAATTGATTTTTATTATTACACTATTGGATGATTTCATGGTTAGACTAATATTGAATAAGTTTCACATCCTACTAGAGCATACTTGACAACATTTTAATTATTATTCCGTAATATTGTTGGCCCCGCCTTCTTTTTCACACTAATATCTTTTTAGAGTATTTTCCTACTCATTTGAACGTAATTGCATTTGGAGAATATTACTCTAAAAATTTACTAGCGTAAAAAAAAGGGCGGGACTAGCAACACTACGGGATATTAATTAGGATGTTGGCAAGTATATACTAGAGGCAACACATTGTTTAAATAGCGACGATCTTGAATTCAGCCTTTCGTGGGAGTAATCCGGAAACATGCCGTCACAGTTTTTATTCTCCATAGAAGATGCACCCTTCCTCCCGGTACAATAAACGATAGATCAAGAACACTGTGGAGTGATCTGTCCAGTCTTTAAAGTGAGAGTTCTCAGGATTTAAGAGTTTTCAACATTTTAACACTTTCGAGACAGCTGACGTAAATTCACGTCATTTGAAATTCTAAAACTCCGCCAGTGGGCGTTTCTTTTACAATTTGTATGTTATTTACTTCTTAAGAATGTATCCTATACAAATATTTGTGCAGCCAGGAAAAAAAAAAAAAAAAAAAAACGCTCGGAAATTTGGCAACAGTTCAAGCGGTAAACAGCGCCACCTAATACATATTGTTCGAATTTTTTATTTAACTGTCACCAATTATTTTAAGAAGTGATACATGATAAATATATCGACGTTTCTCTGATTTTTCGGGTGGAATCAGATGGAGGTACCCGTGACTGGAGCCAAACATCCTCCAATACCTAAGAATGGGTAACTAATGGAGTGGAGATCAGTAGAAAGCTGGAAAAACCGTGAGGGAAGAAAAAGTTAAATTCCTGGAAAAATTAAAATTTAAAACACGCTTAAAGAGAAAGTTCTCCGAGGGCTTGCATTAGGATTAAAATCTTACTACTGGCTTGATCTTCGGTGTTTTTTATGAGATTAAGGGCATTTTTTAGCTTAATAACAAGATAGGATAAGTTAGGGATTTTTAATTTTGCAATTATATCTTTAATAATATTGTTTAATTCAGAAAAAAAGAGAAGTTAGAGGTATATGGGAGCTGCTAATTTCGGATTGGTCGGGGGGAGTGGCTAATTTAGCACAGCTGATTTCTGGCTTGACTGGGCGAGTTATGAAGGATTTTTTCCTATTTTCTGGGAACTTGGGGCAACCCCGATACAGTGCGAGATGATTTCCAACGCAATTGCAGCACTTCGGATTCTCAACTTTTTTATTTCCCAAAGGGCAGTCTCCAGATTCATATTCTTCCGAACATTTAATGCACTTTGGTTTCATGTGGCAGTGTTTAAGCGAATGAAATAGCTGCTGACATCTGAAGCACTGCAATGTACGTGTGGGGCTTTTGTAGTCCTCCATAATAATGCGGAAATACATAAGTTTATCTAAATTAAAGTTTCCGTTGCTTTTTTCATTGCTGGGTAATTGGATTTGAAATAGTGGGAATTTTTGTTTAGTTTTAAAACTGGTAAGTTGGGATACCTTAAGGATTTCAAAGTTAAGGGAAGTTAGAACATCTTCGATTTCAAGGATGTCAGTCTCTAAAAGAAGACCTCGGATGACTGCCTTAAGTGGGGCGACTTTTCTATCACCCATGGTATATAATATTGAACTTTCATCTCATTAAGGGCAAAAGTAATATTTTCATACATATCAGAATTATCAGGAAAAATTTTAAGGAAATGGCCAGCAGGGGTGGCCGTGAATTTACACTTATGGGGGGGCTTACTAAGGTTTTTCAAGAAGGTTTACTAAGGTTTACTAAGGTTTTGGGTTTTATTACCGCATTTAACAGTAATGAATCTCCCATTCGGCAGGGGATTTTTTCTCAAAGTTTTTTCAGATTTAGTATTAGTTGCTAAGTGTGGGACAGATTCATCCAAAAGAATTTTTTCCTCTAAGACTTCGAATTTTTTTTTTTTTTTTTTTTTTTTTTTTTTTTCGTGGGAATGAGAATTTTAGTTTTTGAAATTTTAGATAAATCAGAGTTTTGGCTAATTTTTCTTTTAGATCCAGGAATGAGAATTTCAGAATCAGTTTGGGAATGGGCTGAAAAGTTTACATCGAAAGAAAAAGATTTAGTATTACTTCCCTCAGTAGTCTGATCCTCCATGACGTCATCTGCCCTCGTCCAATCACTGGAAGCTATAGTCCTGTAACCAGGACGGAAGTCAGGAAAGTTTGGATATATTTGGTGGATTTCAGAAATAGTGAAGGACTCAAAAGGTCCTTCTTTAGGTACATTTCCACTCATATCAAGTAATTTAAATTTGGCTTTAAGAATTTTGCTGTAAAAATCATCATCCATTTTATTGCAGAAATCAGCATTTATGACATCGAATATTTCTGAATCTATTAAATTGAAGATATATCTACAAAGATCTCTATTGGTCTCTGCAAAAAGAGGAATTTTCATCCTTTTCTTTGAATTGAGGACATGGTGAAATAGTGTACCTCGAAAAATTAGCCCTGAAAAGTACTTCAAAGCACACTAAGGAAGATAGCAATTTGTAGAAAGTAACAAACTTTAACATCCAGGTCCACCAGATGGTGCCATTTGCAGCTCAGAAATAACGCGATTGTACACTACAAGAGTAACTATCGATCCTCCTCCCATTTCTCCGTTTCTATTAGCCTTTTATGTCTATCAAATCACACTTTAAAATTTTTTGGTAGGTGTTGAATAAAAAAGTCGCACAATCTGTACCAGGTGGCGCTGTCTACCGCTTAAACTGTTGCCAAGTTTCCGAGACACGCGACAGGCATCTAGTTTAGGAGGCTATGCCCAAACATATTCCATGCATATTTTTGATTTAAAAAAAAATATTTTTTGAATTATGAAAATTATTAATAACTTCCTATTCGAAAAAATTATGAACTATGACCTATGTTAATTTTTACACGAATAGAACAGGCATTATCAAAAATATGGGCTTCCAAATTTACAGCTGATTCCTATCATTATTTCAGGAAAAGATCACGGGTAAAGAACTCATACCGATATTTGTTTAAGAAATTTCTGTGCCTACAATATCGTTGAATTTAGAAGTAGAAAATTTTGCTTCATCGATAGCGGGGATGGAACACGGGCGCAGAACTCATACCGGCATTTGTTTAAGAAATTTCTCTGCCTATAATATCGTTGAATTAAGAAGTAGAAAATGTTGTTACATTGACAGTAGTATAAATTCCACGCCCGTGTTCTGTCCCTGTAATAGTAGTATGAGTTCTGCGTCCGTGTTCCATCCCTATTATTTTTCGAGTCACAGTGATATTTCATTTTTTATTGATGTTGGGGGGTATCCCATGTTATCATCTGTAAGTAAATATCTGTACATAATCTAACGGAAAACTATTTTAATTTACCTTCATGTTATTTTTATTGTTTTATAAGCAACATTTCTATGTTTATTATACAAATTAACTTATTTTTGTAAAATTACCACAATGCTGAAAGATTTCCAAAATAAAACAAACCCCTCCTTCTGTACTGCTGCAATAAAAAAAAAAAAAACTATTTTGCATATTCTTATTTGACTCTATACGTGACTCGAGAATGCATAAAAGTTAATGGCATTTACTACATCGACTACTGAAGACAAAATTTACATAATTCAATCCAGAATATGTAAAATAATTTTGTTTTATAATGTTAAGTTTTAGGAAACGGTGTAAAGGCGGGGCTTACTTTTCGCGACAGGAATATACCCGATCTTGATATGTTGAGTCTTTTTTTTTTTAAATATTAAATATTTTTTTCTAGTTTTTAATTGCTATATTTTTGTTTTAACCCTATTGTCTTTTTTTTTTTTTTTTTTTTTTTTTTTTGTATTTAAATATTGTATGATTCGTACACCTCAAGTCCCACACAGACGCTTACATCTAAATAATAATAGATATAAGACATCTATAAGAGTATCTATTAGACATCTATAAACATCCTATAGATATCTATTAGCATGACAAATGTCACTTAACGCCCCTTTTTTCACACCACTTTATTTTTGGCGTAATTCTCTGCAACTGCGAAACTGGAGTGGCTTTAAGGGCTACCTAGTTGTTCAACAACTTTACACCCTAGAGAAACTTGGTTGTAGAAAATTTCGTCTGGACCCATAAAATTAAAAAGTTGTCGATAGTTGGGTGAGAAGAAGGCCTTTAACTTAAGGCACCTCACCAGGGAAGATAGATGCGTTTACGCAGAATCACATGATGCCATGTCACAATTTTGGTACGATTAAATAAGAATAAACTTACTCTAAAAAATGACTGGTGTGGAAAAAAAAAAAAAAAAAAAAAGCGGATACTAAAAATTGTACGGTTCAAAATGAGATGGTTGGCAAGTATATATGTGTACCGAATCTCCAAATACCCAATAATTGGACTGTATTTAGACTGTTCTTAGATATTGAATGGAGATAATAGACCAAATTTAGAGATCTACTGATCGTCTAATAAATGTTGTTGGACATATTACAGATATCTTAATATAAAAAATTGGACATTATTTAGACATTGAATGTATATATATACCATATTTAGAGATCTATAGAACATCTAATAAATATTATTAGACATATTATAGATATCGTAATAGTTAAAAATTGGACATTTTTGGACTTTTTTAGATATTGAATGGAGATAATACACTAAATTTCGAGATCTACTGAATGTCTGTTGTTGGATATGTTATAGATTTTTTAATATCCAAATTCGAATATTAAAAAATCTATTATATATCCAACAACGTTGTTGGATATATAATAGATTTTTTAATATTATAATTTAATATTATTTTTTATCTACCGAACGTCTAATAGATGTACATCTAATAGACGTTCGCTAGATCTCGAAATTTAGTGTATTATCTCCGTTCAATATCTAAGAAAAGTAAAAAATGTCCAATTTTTAATTATTACGATACCTATAATATGTCTAATAACATTTATTAGATGTTCTATAGATCTCTAAATATGGTATATATATCCATTCAATGTCTAAATAATGGAGAATTTTTTATATTAAGATACCTATAATATGTCCAACAACATTTATTAGACATTCAGTAGATCTCTAAATTTGGTCTATTATCTCCATTCAATATCTAAGAAAAGCCTAAATAAAGCACAAATATTTGGAGATTCAGTCGACATATAATCATAATGGATGTAAAAAAGAATGGCATTTGTCGAGTTAATAGATATATATAGGATGTTTATAGATGTATAATAGAAACTCTTATAGATGTCTTATAAATGTGAGTGGCGTGTTGGTGAATCGTCCCCGCACTTTTCGTTTTAGAAAATTTGGTCACGTTAAGTACAATAACTTAAATTTTAGAATATAAGGTACATTATTAAACACAACAAATTAATAATACAGTCGCTTAGTTTGAATTTCAAGTATTTTTTTTTTTCATATGTTTTTATTTGGTCGAAAACTGTTACATCTAATAGATATTGAAAATATCTAAATCTTGTTTTAAATCAAATTGGAGTGTAAAGGTTGATATTTTTTATTTATTACCAACTATGTGAAAAATACCAGAGCCGGGAATCGAACCCGGGCACCTCCGCTTAACGCACGGATGCTCTACCACTGAGCTACCCTGGCCGACAACCAGCTAGATATTTTTCACATAATATACGTCGGCAAAGTCACCGAGTCTGCAAACGCAGATATATCAGGCGAGACAATAATAATAGTAGCACAACTCCATAGACCACGAAATTTCAATTTACAAATTTCATTGACCACGAAATTTCAATTTACAAATTTGTAAATTGAAATTTCGTGGTCTATGGAGTTGTGCTACGATTATTATTGTCTCACCTGATATATCTGCGTTTGCAGACTCGGTGACTTTGCCGACGTATATTATGTGAAAAATATCTAGCTGGTTGTCGGCCAGGGTAGCTCAGTGGTAGAGCATCCGTGCGTTAAGCGGAGGTGCCCGGGTTCGATTCCCGGCTCTGGTATTTTTCACATAGTTGGTAATAAATAAAAAATATCAACCTTTACACTCCAATTTGATTTAAAATAAATATTCACGGTTGATGAATTCATGAATAAAAATTTGTAAATATCTAAATCTTGTTTTGATCTAACATGTTACATCTATTAGACATCGAAAAAGGCACGTCAAAATTTCGTCTATATTATAACATCTAATAGATATATGTAATTAGTACGGGATATCGAGGACTTTTAATGCACATTCTTAAGATATTTTGTACCCTTTATGGATCAATTCCATGTAATTTAGATATGTAATGGATATATGTGGCTGTGTAAGGTTAAAAAATATGTTGTTTTAAAAATCGCGATAAGGTGAGGCGTACTGTTTGTAGTAGCAAGTTAACCCTATAATTGTTTATTTTTATTAATATTTAATAATTTTTATAAGATTTTTTTTGCCGAGAATTTTCTCTTTTACTGTTGTTGTCTGTATTTCTGCATCTACTTATTTTACAGTTTGTAAGCCTTGAGTCATTTAAATTTTATTTCATGATGTAACATAATAAAATATTAAATTTTTATTAAACGTTTCTTTCATTTTTTCCCCCATTACCAAATCTATTATTGAAGCAAAAGTTCAACATTGTTTATATTCGATTAATTCTAATTACGGCGTAAAATTCACATTTATCATGGAAAAATAATTTTAAACAAAATAACACTTTTTAAGATATAGATATTGATCTTACACTTTTCATAATTAGGAATTCAAGTACAGTAGACTTCTGTACAATGCGGGGTATACGTTCTGTCCAATAGTAAATCACGTTATACGGGACGTGCATTATCAGACCAATTTATGCAAATTTAGACTATTTCGTTTTTTTTTTTTTTTTTTTTTTTTTTTTGTGTGTGTGTGTGTGTGTGTGTGTGTGTGCGTGTTTGCGTGATTTTTATTTATTTCTAAGTAACGTTTGAATGTTTATTATACAAATTAACTTATTTTTGTAATGTTAATGTGCACTTGCCAGCATCCTAATTAATATTCTATAGTATTGTTAGTCCCGCCCTTTTTTTCACACCAGTAAATTTTTAGAGTAATATTCTCCAAATTCAATTACGATTAAATAAGAAGAAAAATACTCTATAAAGATATTGGGGTGAAAAAGAAGGCAGGGTTAACAATACTACAAAATAGTAATTAGTATGTTGGGAAGTATATGTTAACGCAATGCAGGTGGGAAATTTTGATAACATTCCAAAAGAATATTAAATCCCTCCCTCTGGCTTCCCCTAAATCAATACTTTACTGTATTTTTATTTTTATTTTTATTTTATTTTTTAACTCTTTATAGGACGTTGGCATATATAAACATGTGATATTTACCGTTTCGATTATTGACGGCAAAATTTCAGTTATTTAATCACGAATTTGTTAAATAATTTGGTGTTTTAGAGAAACGTATAAAGTCGAGGCTTATTGTTTGAAATACACAGTTGCCAAGTTTTTTAATTTATTCCGGAATGTTGTTAGCCCCGCCCTTTTTTCACACCGTAATCTTTGTAAAAAAATTTATTCAATGTATAATTACGATTAAATATGAAGACAATTACTCTAAAAATATTACGGTGTGGAAAAGGGGCGGGACTAACAACATTCCGGAATAAATTAAAAAACTTGACAGCTATGAAAATAGGAATGCTTTTGAACAGTACAGGGAAGGAACGCTGACGCAAAACTCTTACCGGTATTTGTTTAACATGCTTCTCTACCTACATTATCGGTGATTTTAGAAGAAGAAAATTTTGTTTCATTGATAGTGATATGAGCTCTGCGCCAATGTTCCATCCCTGAGATTAAATATCTTTTCTCAACTTTTTACCATTAATCTCGTTATCTATATTTTTGTATATTGTAGGCGTTTACGCCTCAAATTAACAGTATCATTTTATAGAAACACTTTAATGCGGGGTTACTGTTCAAAATAAAAATATACCCAACAGAAATAAATTCCTTTTTCTGAAATATTATTATTTTTTTTTTAACCGCTTTTATTATTATCTGGGCAGCGAAGCCTGGCAGGAGGCGACTTGACAAGCCATCGTCTATAGTTCACAAGCCTAAGTTTACAGAGGCTATGAAAAAGAAATGACTCGTCTGGGCGCGAACGTCTTTGGAATGTTGGAGTAAGGTAATATATGATATTTATTACTAGTTTTAACAATTTCTAAATCTTTTTTTTTTTTTTTTTTTCCAATTAAAAAACATAATTTGTTTAAATTTCAGTTATGTTTCACAGATGAGTCAACTTTTGAAACTTTAGGCGATAAATGCAGTTTCACGTGGCGGCTTCCTTAGGATCAATTCCACCCTGAAGGCATAACAGAAAGGGTTAAACATCCACGGAAGGTCCTGGTTTCGTCTATTATAAATACCAAGGATGTAGGACGTTTACACATTGTTCAAGAAACCATGAAACGGGATCAACATAAGGAAGTTCTACGAACTAACCTTCTTGCACAGCTGAAAGAATGATTCCTGGAAGGCGAGCAAAGTGTTTTCAAGCGAGATTCTGGCTCTTGCCATCAAGCCAAAAGTGTTACCGAATTTTATGGACCAAGAATATCGAAGTATTACCTTGGCTCGTTCCAATTCCCATAGAAAATATATGAGATTGAAATATTACTAAGAGAGAAATTGCCAAGGAAAGGATTATAAATAAGAAGCAACTGATATAAAAACTTATAAATCTCTAGCGTCACAATCCTTTAATTAAAGAAAGTGCAAAATCTTGCATAAAAAACATTCTGTGACGCATTGAAGCACTATTATCAGCGAAAGGAAATGTCACCAAATATTAATGCCTTACATAATGTTACATTTTTTTTTTTTTTCCATTATAATTTTTCTTTTTCTAAAACTATGCAGATATTAAACATTTATATTAATATTAATATTAAATAAAGTAATACATACCAATTGTAGCATATAACTTATTTTTATTTAGAAAAAAAAAAAAAAAACTCGGAAACTTGAACTTTATTAATGTCCGCATTAATTTGGCAACCCACTGTATATATTTCAAATGTACAGCTAGGTTATAAATTTACACATTCGAAAATAAATGAAAAGAAAGAAGTATATTAGTATTATTGTTATTATTTTAACTTGAAAAATCTCTTACAATTTCAATTTTTAATTCTCTCCTATCTATTTCTGAAAATAACGAATGATAAAATGTACTCGATTCCCTATCAGAATTTTAGGTGATGAATTTTCTTCTTGCCATAATTAGAAATATGAAACGTATCATGGAAATGCCTAATTCTGTAATGTTAAAATATTATCAGTGCGAAATTAGAAGGTCAGTTTATATATGAGTTGTATGAGCCATTTATAAATGAGTTTTAATTTGACTCTTTTCTTTTATCCCAAAATATATTCGAAGTATTTAAATTTATATATATATATATATATAAACTTTAAAGACAAAAAGAAATACAGTCAATTATACAGACACAACATTATTTCATTATTCACAAAAAAAAAAAAAATATATATATATATATATATATATATATAAATAACATAAAAGATTGTCAATAAGGAAATTAATTTTCTAAAAGTAGAAAACAAAAAAGATATTTGCAGAACACAAGTTACAATCCTAAATTATTTTTTTCATTGAAAATATCTACTAATAGCAACATTTACATTTATTTATTTATTTATTTTACACCATGGAACATATTTTAATTTTTCTGTGGAAAATGACATCATGATCGAAGAACAACGTCGTAGGAGAAATTTCATCAAAGTCGCAAATAGAGTACCTTTATAAACCTGACGTTTTAGTTAATAACTTCGTTAATTAAAATGATAGAATTTTCTAAGCAGCTAAAATGTCTTCTTTGGAATATTCCGCAAACAGTGATACCTCCCATGACGAGAAAGATACTGCCTTCCACGAGGAGATGCGCTCGCAGACAAAAAAAAAAAAAAAAAAAAAAAAAAAAAAAATAGGATGCCTACGACAGTAACTTCTTTTTAATATGTAAAGAAATATATGGACGGTCCTCTAATACATTTTCGCTTATAGCTCTATCAAAAATTAATTTAAAGTATATAAATGGGACTGTTTTCCGAACAGTCTTGTTCTCAGAAATTTGAATATGTGGTTAAAAATAGATGTTGCCATAAAAAAGAATGAAGTTCATGCCAGTTTTAATATGTAGACGACAACCTAAACAAAATCTAACTGCCCAGTTAAAAACTAGACGTTGTTATAAATCGACTGGTACCAGCTTCATGTTTCTACGATAATTTACAGCAAAATTAGTGGGGGTGGCATTTTTTTTTTTTTTTTTTTCCGAATGTACAAGTGCTAAAACTTGTAAAAAATACAAAATTAAATTGTCGCCAAAATCTGAAATCGGCAATATTGCAAACACTGTACAAATTACAGTCGGTCACTTTTCCACCATAACTTGCCCAATTGTAGCAAATTTGCAAGAAGCTAAAATTGAACCATATTGGTTATCTAGTTGAGAAGAAATTTATTTATTCAGTTGGTTCTCCTCAAACATAATAACGATTAAACAAGAAGAAAAATACTTTAAAAAACGACTGGTGTGAATAAAAAAGCGGGTACTAACAGTTCTCCAGAATATTAATTAGGAGTTTAGCAAACATGAATTAAGTGATTTGTTGCAAACAAAATTTTAATTACGGGGTATCGACAGTCGGCATTTTTCCCTGATTTTTCCACCAGTATACAGTAAAGAATAGCTGCCAATATTTTAATTTATTCCGGAGTAAATTTAGCCCCGCCTCTATTTCGTACTACTTATTTTTTAAAAGTAATGTTTTCTTATTTTATCAAAGTTATGTATTGAAGAGAATTTTTCTATAAATAAAGTGGTGCGAAATAAAGAAGGGGCTAAAAGTACTCCGGAATAAATTAAAATATAGGTAGCTATGCAGTAAAGTCTCGTACAACCCGGTGGCAGAGATGACAAATAAAAAAAACAGTTTTATTTTTTAACACCACAAAATTTTTTGAGTACCAATCTATTGGTTCATGTTCAAACTAGACATGTGCCGGAGCTCCGTATCCGTATCTGCGGATAACCACGAGGGGAAAAATATCCGTATTCGTATCCGGATCCGTATCAGCGAGGAAAAGAAATATCCGGATCCGTTTTTTTCCTTCAACGGATCTAATCCGTTGTGTGGAATTTTCTAAAAAATCCAAAGTATACTATTATAACTAATTACACTGCTCTGCAAAAAAAAAAAAAAAAAAAAAAAAAAAAAAAATGTATCTGATACTATTCTTACAAATTCTTATGTAAAATAATCTCCTGAATCCGAATCTGGCCCCCATTTTGCCCCATCACCCACCATTTTCTTGTTACGCTCTCTTCCCCATTTTTATAAATTTTTGGTAACTTTATACCCATCAGTTTGATTTGGAGAGGAACGTTGATTATTTTAACCGTTAAAAATCTTCTGACCTGAGAAGCTACAGAGGTAGAAAGTTCTAAAACACGAACATCTGTAGTAAGGAGGAAATTTGAGATGATTTGTGCCCAGGAAACAAAAGAAAATCAACAAAAACAATCAGTTTCTGTTTCTTTCTTTCTTTTTTTTTTTCGCAATATTTCATTTTTTTTACATATTCCAGCTTCCAGTTTGCCATTTTCTTACCAAAACACCCCGAATAATAAAAATTATACAGTGAAATTTATTTCAAACTATTGGTGAGTGGAGTTAAAGTCTCAAAGCCCTCACAATAAAGTTTGACTGATTCACTATACGACGTTTGCTTTCGATAACTTTCACGTTAAATGTTTTGGGCAGTAAAACATGAACAGTAAAATATCCTCCTTTGACGCGTGTTAAAGATCACCACACAAGATCACCACCGTCGCGAACACCATAAAGTTCACTCTCTTATCGCAAAACGTGTACTAAAGGTAGATAACGAGTGACGACTACAATGATAAGAGCAATGACCTTTAACAAGTGTCAAAGCAGGAGGTTTTACTGTTCATGTTTTACTGCCCAAAACATTTAACGTGGGAGTTATTGAAAGCAAATCGTACAGTAAATCAGTCAAACTTTCTCGCCTTTACTCCACTCAGGGTTTTGACCAAGAGCACGGGAGGCGACATTGTCAAACCAAAGCTTTGTGTCTCCCTTCAGGGAGTACTTGAGAAGATTAAACTTATCTGTATCTTCAAGTTTAGACAGTTCAAAATATTCCTCCATCTCAATAAAAAATTCATTTACATTATTTGCACCCGTAAAATAAACTCTAGCGGGGATTGGGGGGGGGGGGGGTCGAACATATTAGGGCGCCACTATGAAGTCTGTGTGGTTGCAGACTCTATCTTAATTAATTAATTGGGTAACTAAATAGACAATTGATGGGCACGAGGCTTGAATATAAAATATGAATAAAACTTTTATTTGAACTAAAGGTCAGGAGGGATGACTTTTCCCGAAACTCAATCAATAAGTTAAATAAATGAACAATTTAGAGAAATATAAAACTTAAGTCTCACCCAGTAGAGATAACAGGAGAAGAATGGACGCTGCTCTCATTGTAACCACCATAGTGGTATACTTTTCAAAGTCAAACTTTATTAAAGTGGTAGGATTCCCTGGACCACCAATTCTTCCACTTGAACTGTACACTATCTACAACACCGCAATACTCACCAAATTAGAAAACTCCACTATCGAATCCACTTACAATTTAGCGCTAGCATAGATGACCATATTTTTTTCATTGAATTTGGGGACAAAGATGGCGACGTCCTCGAATTTCGAGGACAAAAAAATAATTGAATCACCTTAAATTGTAAAATTTTAGTAATTTTTATGTATAAAGCACCTGAAAGAACTTATTTCAGCTTATTATACATATAATAAATTACTATGGTAAAATATTAATAACTTTATAATCGGCGTCCCCAAATGTGTTGAAATTTTTTGGGGACGAAGGTAGTTTTGTTCTCGAGATTCGGGGACTGTCCTCGAGATTCGAGGACATATGATCAGCCTACGCTATCATAAAGATCTATCCTCATCAACACCACATTCTCTACAAAAATACCTCGATATTTATCCTTAACTCAACCGCCTTTACTCACTTCACTTAACAAAACTTCAAAACCTGTTCATATCCACTTCACACTCTGCAAGTTACTTTCTCCGTTGCAGCTCTAAGCCGGCGAAAAATCATTCCGACTTTATCTGAAACTTCACCGACCTTCCTAATCTCTCATTAGAGCACGGATTAACTCCCATCTATTGCGTCACCGGGAGTCGCTGGATTCAGCTCGATTTTAAAACTGTGGGGAACTTCCATTGTCTCAACCTTACACGCGAATTTGGAAAATGCCTACTCCTCAGAACTTTGGTGACAGATGCTTGGCGCGAAACGGCATTTTGTGACGATAAATATGAAATGTGGAAACTAATCTTTGATTGAATCAAACCTGTCAGAATGAATCAAGAATGAATGAATCATCGATTCACATCTACCGTACTTGCGTTCTTATCGTAGTATAAAAATAAAACATTTTGTTTTATAAAAAAAAATAATTTTCTTCACATTTAATTGAATGAAAGGCAATTATTTTACAGAAGCCATTTCTTTATTCTTTTATGTTTAAAATGTGCTAAATAAAAATACAAATTTCAGATAACTTTTTTTACCAATATGTAAACGTATCATAATAAATTTCTCCACAATTTATTTACTTTATCATTCAATAATTTTCTTTATTCAATATAAATTATTTTTATTCAAATAAATTAATTTATACTTTTACATATTTCTTCTGAAGTATTCTTTCTTTCTGTCTCGTTTTCGTTAAGGGGAAAAAAAAATTTAATCCTTGGTAAAGTAATGATGTACTTAAGTAATTACTGAGTAATTACAAACATAAGTAATTAAGTAAAATGTTTGTTAGGTAATGTTGATTTTGATTAATGCAGATTTTTTTTTTCTTTGCCTAACTCTGAAATTAAGTATAGCATGCACAGTTTTATTTATTAAGCTCGATTAATTTTTAAAATAGCAACACATTGATTTTCTTCTATTTACTTATTTAGATTAATAAATAAATAAGGCTCACTTTCTAAAAATTGAACTAATTAAAATGTTTGTGCAGGTATAGATTGATTACATTGATAATATGATTAATTGCATGTATTATAATCTCTTCCTTTGAATGAAATTTCTAATTATTTTTATATAAATGATTTTTAACTCAGTTTATTTCAGTAATAATCTTGCTTTAGTAAAAATGAACTATGTCCAAACATTTAAAAGTATTTATATAATCTTAATATTTTATATATATATATATATAACCTTTCATTTTTAAATATTCATGCAAACAATTCTCCATTCAGAGGCCTTTTTTGTAGCCTTTTATATTGTTACAACTTGAATAGAGACAAAAAAAAAAAAGATATTTGATAATTAAATTTTTATTATTGAGAAATTTTTAGTTATGTTGATGCAGTAGACTGTGCCAACTAGTCATATAATTTAGGAAACTTTGATATAGTTAATATACAAGTGATTAAATAGTATCACAACCATTTTCTCAGCACATATGGTGTTGTCATTACAAAGATTGGCACTAGAAGTTGATATTACTCACTAGTTGCTCATCATTTTATGCACATAGTATTTTCCCCCTGATAATCGCATGATAATGATGAAATGAATGTTTTTAATGAAAATGTTACAAAATAAAAGAAATATAAAAATATATTTAATTTAGAAATATATGTTATTCATTAAAAGCTTAATCATAATTCACTGTAAGAAAAACATTGATATCTGTAATAATTTAGATGGATTCCTCAAAATAACTTCTAAAGGCTACATTTTGCTATCTGAAAACATGAATTAAAAAGTAAAATTTACAGTAATTAAGGATATCCACTTAATTTTCAAAGTATACCTGATATACTCTAATAAAAATGTTGATATAAGTATTTGAGATGCATCCACCAAAATAACTTATTTTAACAATAAATAATCTATATATATAAAAGAGTAAACTCACTGATTACTGACTCAACACAGTCGTGGCGATTCTATAGGAGATACAGGTGAAAATTTTGGTGAGCACGTTGGTTTTAGGACCTTGATGACCACTAGGACGGGATTTTGCAAAATCAGAGAGCAAAAACATTTTTATAAACATAACTCTGCTCCAAATTGCTTCACGGTGAAAAAATTTCAGAGGGAGAGACTAGAATTGAGTACAAAAAAAAAATTATTTTCTGCAATTTTGGAATTCCGGATTTTTAAGGGGGTAAAAATGATTTTTGGAGGCAAATTTAGAAAATACGCATTTTTTAATTAAGCCTCGCTTTCCCAACATCAAGGCGTTACTGCAGAAAAATCGCTTTCAGGTGCCGCTTGGCATGTTTGGCGAAAATCACCAGCGCAGCACCTTTTTGTACAATTTAGAAGTTGCAACATTCCACTGGTTATGTTTGCTATCTCTGACGAATTAGCGCACTTCTTGAATGAGGCGGGCTTAACTAAATTTCACTTCAAAATGGGGTCAAAATGATCCCATCTTGGGAAAGCGAGGGTTAAACTCTACCAATAATAGCACAAAGATATAGAAAACCACTAAGAGTCAACTTGAGGATATTTCCAAAAATCATTATTGGTTTTCTGCAATTTTCGATTTTGGGGAGGAGTTACGAGTGGGCAAATTCAAGTCCCTCTTTTAGCACTAAATTTGTCCGGGGAAATATATAGAATCACAAATTTTAGTGTGTGGCTTATTTATGTATGCCTGGCACCTATTGTAACGGGATTTTGCGAAAGTTCCCAATTGGGGGGGGGGGGGCAATAAACCTGTTTCCAAGCATAACTATCTCAGCAAGATTAATTTTATGTGTCGGTTGTTTATGCCTTCCCAACACGCACTGTAAAGGTATTTTTATGCAATTTCTTCCTCCCTCCTTTGCAGGTGGATAGGAAGGCAAAAATATGTTTATAAGAGTAACTCCGCTCCAAATTATCTCAGGATAGTGATTTTTTAACATGTCGATTGGTTATGCTTTCTCAAGACATATACTACAAAGAGATTTTGTAAAATTCCACATTTTCCCCCTTGGGGGGTTGGAGAGGAGAAAACATGTTTCCAAGTGCAAATCTGCTCCAAACTATCTTAGGTGATTTTTTATGTGCGGGCTAGTTATGAGTTTCCAACACGCACTATGAAGGTATTTTGTGAAATTTCTCCTTTCCTCCCTTTAAGGGTGTTGAGTAGGGGGCAAAAGCACCTTTTAAAGTGCAACTGCTCCAAATTACATAGATACCAAGTCTACTGTTTTTGGCGGGGACTTCAGACTGGAAAAATTTTATAACTGATTTTAGTAATACTAATCGTCGAAAATATATATAACATATTCCATTTAAAAATACCAATGTGAATTTTGATTTAAAAGATTAAAAACAGCAGCTATGAAATTGTCTCATGAAAGTGATTTTTTGATATGTCGATTGGTTATGTGTATTCAACACACACAAACTACAAAGAGATTATTTGAAATTCCATGCCATCTCCCCTCTTGAGGGTTGGGGGGGGGGGGGGAGATTAAAAAACATGTTTGCATGCGTAACTCTGTTCCAAATAATCTTAGAATGGCAATTTTTGATGTGTGGACTGCTTATGCATATTCCACACACACTACAAAGTGATTTTGTGAAATTCCACACTACCGCCCCTTAGGGGTGGGGGTAAACTCTGCAGTAAATTATCTTAAGAAGGAGATTTTCGATGTGTGGGTCAGTTATATATATCGAACTCATAATATAAAATTATTTAGCAAAATTCCCTCCTCCTTCTTCCATTTAAGAGCGGGGTGGGGGTAAAAACACGTTTTAAAATATAGTGCTGCTTCAAATAATCTCAGGATCCTGATTTTTAATGTGTTGGTTAGGTATGTGTATGCAACATGTACTATAAAGGGATTTTGTGAAGTGTGGCAAGTGGAAAAACCTTTACTGAAGGTAGCGAGAACTTTAACTTAGATTTTGACTGATTTCAATGATTTTTTAAAATTATTAATGGTATAGCGTTTTGAAAATTCATTTCAATATAATGACCAGCGAAGCAGGCAAGGCCTGCTAGTACATTATAAAAGAGCATCAAAGAACTGGCGTTTAAAAGTAATAATTACAAAACTTTGAATAAACACCATAAAAGCAAGAACTTCCAACAGTTGTTTCGGGTCAAAAGAAAACCTAGCCCTTCGTCAAGTGAATAAAGTAGGCACGAGTGCTGTAACAAAGCGGCAACACAGTGCAACCTGCAACAGTGTGTTGTTGCTTCTTTTACAGCACTCGTGTGTACTTTTTTTGCCTGATGAAGGGTTTGTTTTTTTTTACCTGAAACAATTGTTGCGAGTGTTTGCTTCTATGGTGTTTATTCAAAGTTTTGTACTTAGTAATAAATAATACATTTTCCTATTAAAAAAAAAAAATTAAAGAGTAAAATTTACTGTCATTCACTTAATTTTCAAAGTACACCTGATCATTTTTTTTTTTTTTTTTCCTTCATAGATTTGGTAAAATAGAAATTTTGGCCAATGACAGTCCTTCGTATGTTGTCATTCTTTCTATCAAGGCACCCTAGTATAACTTACTTGTCAATATTGCAGCCATATTTATTTTAATAATTTAAACTTTAAAAAGAAAATCTTTATTAAATGACAAATTAATTGCCTTAACGATGTTACACGTACATACATTTTAATAAATTATAGCTATATTTTAATACAGTTGTACATATTTTTTATTAATACTTCCTTAATATGGAAGCCTATTTTTAAGATTAATAAAACAAATATTTAAAATTGAGCTATTTCACTATGCATAGAAATCTGTATAGTAGCGATCACTTCCATGCATGTGAACTCACTTTGCAACCATTAAAACCAAAAAAGAAAAAAACATCACTGGATACAACTTACACATTTTCCATGAAAATCTGTATAGCAGTGGTCACGGTACCATACATGTATGCTTGCTTAGCTAGCATTAAAAAAAAAAAAAAAGATTCTGACGTGGACACCACGACTTCCTTATACATCTATTGGAATATACATATGGTTATGGAAACATTGATATTTTTGTGTGAGGTAATTGATTTGTAACTAAACAGGCAGGTTCTAGTCCATGAACATTCCTGAAAACAAGCAAAAAAAAAAAGCTACTCCAACCACAACAGTCCTGATGATAAGATTATATATATCACCAATTGTAAATTTTTCAGGAATTTTCTATGGCTTATTACAGAAAATACCATTGGCAAATACTCAGCTTAGACAGTACAAAAATAAAACTAGTATGTTGTGGCCACCACATGACTTTCTTCTATCTTTTCCTATACAAATTCACTCAGCAACAATAATTAAAAAAAAAAAAAAAGTGGGACTTGGGAAATTTTGGGTAAAATATGAAAATTATTCTAAGTTTGTCAAAATACGGAAACCGTGGGACTGACAAAATTAGGGGAAAAAAGCAAAAATTAGTTTAAGTTTGTCAGAACACGGAAACCGTGGGAGTTTGATAGAACTAAGGGGAGAGGAAAAAAAAAAAAGTGGGACTTTAACAAATTTTCACATTTTACTCAAAATTTTGTCAAAGTCCCACTTTTTTTTTTTCCCTCTCCCCTTAATTCTATCAAACTCCCACGGTTTCCGTGTTCTGACAAACTTAAACAAATTTTTGCATTTTCCCCCCAATTTTGTCAAAGTCCCACGGTTTCCGTGTTTTGACAAATTTAGAATAATTTTCACATTTTACCCAAAATTTTGTCAAAGTTTCTCAAAACACGGAAACCGTGGAACTTTAAAAAATTAGGGGGAAAATGCAAAAATATGTTAAAGTTTGTCAAGACACGGAAACGTAGGACTTTGACAAAATTAGGGGGAAAAAGCAAAAATTAGTTTAAGTTTGTCAGAACACGGAAACCATGGGAGTTTGATAAAATTAAGGGGAGAGAAAAAAAAAAAAAATTCTAAGTTTTTTTTTCGTAAAAAGTAAGAAAAATCGATAACTTTGTTTTAAATTATCACAGATTTATAGTTCAACTATTCGTTTTAAAGGTACTGACGAGACCTTTCGAAAGATACCCATCTTGAAAATTTTTGCCTTTATCACCCTGTTGAAAATTTAGAAAAAGCGGGATGGCAACGCAACCTGTAAGACGATTTTTACCAAAAGTTGATAGGCACTAATTTATGTCAAGGTGCAACTACATACCAATTTGTATGAAATTCTGTGCAGTAGTTCCAGAGATACAGTTGCCACAAAATTTTGTCACACACACACACACAGACAGACAGACAGACAGACAGACAGACAGACAGACAGACATTTTCTAAAAATGGTAAAATCGTGTTCTACATCTCTCAAAACGTGTAAATCCATCAAAAACCCGAAATCGAAAATTTTTACGAATCCAATACTTTCTTCTATTGAAGATAGAAGAAAGTAAAAAACTGGTGTACAATGAATATTTAAATTAAAAAAACTTTTTCATACACCATAAAATTATGAAAGCATTACCAGTTTCGAAAAGACATGGCCTTTCTTCTTGAGGTACAAAAACCACCAGTCTTGCTTTTTTCTCCAAGGTAATAGCAAGTGCTTTGCACCTGAAAAAGAAAGACCATGTCCTTTTGAAACTGGTAGTGGTTTTATTAATTTTATGGTATGTGAACAAGTTTTTAAGTTTAAATATTAAACACAGCTTAGTGTTCAATGAAAATCATTTCAGTATAAATTGCCTACTTTTATTCTTGTAGGCAAAAATTAGTGGTGAGAAATGATACATTTTACCAAAACAAATAATTCTGTTAAAATTGAGAAAAGGTTTACAAATTCTGGCTCTCCTGAAGCAATATTTGTCACCAAATTCGATTACTAATCTCGTCAGGCTGCCAAGTTTGTAGCCGACGCAAATGGTGATCTTGGCATCAATTTTAGCGATTTGCTGAAAATTTTTGTAAAGAATAAAACCTTACATTACAGCTTTATGGAAGTCTGAATAGCTGCTTTTGTGAGGGGGTTTCCTCCTTCATCAGCTTACTTCCTCGTGGTCCATGCCATCGGTAGTGGATGTTTTCTTCTGTATCTTGCTTTCTCTTTAATTAGATTGTGTCACTATCGGTAAGCACAAATGCTGATATCAAAGCGGCAGTATGTGTTGCCACTTTGCTTGCAGCACTCGTGCTTCCTTTGTTCGCCTGATGAAGGGTCATGTATTCTTTCGATCCAAAACAATTATTGTGAATTTATAGCATTTTATGGTGTTTATTCAAAGTTGTGTACTTATTACTTTAAAACGCCAGTTCTTTCTTATTTTCTCTTCTGTTTTCTTCCGTTTCATGATATTTGTGAAATATGCTAGCAGACCCATAGCTGCAGCCACAAATATTTCACTTTTTAAACATTTTAGGATGCTATGCTTTTTTTTCTTTCTCTCTTGGCGGTAATAATAAACTTATACTTAAATTGTAATTTTTAAATTCACTAGATGAGGCTAAGTCTTCAAAAACAATTTGTTAAAAATGAAGTATAACTTAAAAATTTTCATGACATTTGTAAAATTTTGGTTGTGTGGTGATTAAATCTCCAAGTCTCTCATGATTAAGATCTCAGCAGAAGAATTTAAAATTATTTTGCATGGAGCATTTTTAAAAATTTTATCTTATTAAATTTATATGTAATATGTAAAATTCTGAGTGTAAGCGAAAAGTTGCCAATTAATGAAAAATGTGTTTTTTCTTTGGACTAAAGCTGAATTGTTGCTAATTGATCAAATTATGTTCGATTTGAATGAAACAATTGAATATTACCATAAAAATTAAGTAATAGCAAAATAAATAGCAGCATAAAATTAAAAAACATACAAAAGTTCACATGGCGAACAATTCAAAAGAATGCAAGAAAATTAAATAAATGTTTATCTATTTTAAGAAAAGATTTATTTACTGCATGTCATGATGAACTTTCTTTCTTCAATAAGCTTTTCCTCCCTTTTCTTCCATCTGACATCAGTGTTAAAGAAATGAGCTAGCAAGCCCACATCTACAGGCACGAAAACAATTTTGTGCACTATAGATATGTTCCAGCTGGCGTAGGATGCAAAGACTTCACAAATGGAGAACTTTCTGAGGAAAACTGCTCTTTCTTTTCTTCTTCAGTCTTTTTTAAACAGTAACTATATAAATACATATTTTAATATTTAAGGATAATGTGCAATTTTTTGGAACTATAGATTTATATACTGAAATTGCTTATTTTAAATTCGTCAGATAAAGCTATAGGGTAGGTGCTCCAGTGATTGGCATGCTCCACTAATTGACATCTATCCTGAAATAATTAATAAATAAGAAAAATAAGAAAATCATATTTTACGTATAAGAATTTTAACATTTTTTGTCAAACACTGGAGCATAGGGTGCTAATAACTGATAAAATGAATAACTAGCAGTGTCAAACAATGAAACATAGGGGTCCAATTACTGATAAAATGAAAAACTGGCAGTGTCAATTACTGGAATATTGAGTGGGTGTCAAATAAAAATTCATAAAAAAAAAACAATTGTTATAAAATGTATATATTTTAACATATATGTGGTTCTGAATGTCTTTCATGCCATATGTACTAACTTAAGATTTCTGAAAATATTTTCTGATGACTAGAACATTAAAAACATCAGAGATTGCTCTAAAAGTGTCAATCACTGGTGCACTTACCCTATCTACAAATAAAAAATAATAATAATAAATAAATAAATAAAATAAATGAACTATAACAAAAGTTTTATAAACAAACACCATAAAATTAAAAAAACATACAAAAGTTCGAATGGCAAACAACTGAAAAGGATACAAGAAAATCAAATGTCAAATTTCAATGCTGATCTATTTTTAGATTTATTTACAGCATGTCACAAGGAACCGTGTCTTCAATAAGCTTATCCTCCTCTTTCTTCTTCTATCTGATGTCGATATTAATAAAATACGCTAGCAAGTCCATGTCTACAGGCACAAAATCAATTTCGTGCACTGAAGCTATGGTCCAGCTGGCATAGGATAAACTTCATAACTAGAGAACTTTCCAAGAAACACTGTTCCTTCATTTCTCTTCGATCTTCTTTAAACTGTGATTGTTTATGATTTTGAGCTTTTCAACTGTTTTTTTTTTTTTTTTTTTTTAATTGTACTTTATAAATTTTTTGCATTTAATTTTTTTTTTTTAAATGTATTTTGATACAACTTCATTTTCTGCCATTTTGAGTATGGCATTCTTTGATAAACTTTCCTTTCCTAAAGGTTTGTAAATTCCAAGGATAATAGCAAAATTGTGCCAAATTATTGATGTATTAAAAACACGCTAAGTCATACCATAAACTGTATTATTATTCACAATTAACAAAAATTAATTCTTGTTTTTATAAATTCAAATTAACTTCACTCAGAATGTATGTGTACTACTTAATCAGCAGTCTACATAATGCAATCTATTCTATGTAAATATATCTCACTATAATATTCAAAATGTAGTGTGTAATAAATATATTCATCGATATTATCATTATAAAAATGATTGAACTGATAATTACATGTTATCATCAGTTTGACCAATTTCATTTCAAACGGTGATATTTAACAAAATAAACATCTAACTAATATACTAATTAAAAGGCGAATGATCACAATTATATCATAATTTTAAGTCAAATTTGTTTTCAAATGTCTAAACAAATTACCTGATATAAGATGAGTCATCAGGATATAATATCAGATACAAAATATTATCTTTTAATTAAAAAAATAAAAGAAATGTTAATTCTAGGAACTTATACAACAACTTACAGACATTAAACTAATAATTATAAAACCATTCAATGTTGTGAACATACCTTGCAATTCGCGACTCAATTGAACTATAGAGGGCGTTCTATTGTCGTCTGCTTCAAAAGTTGTGTCGGATAATGCTAATGTTCTACACATGCAGCAATAGTAAGGAATGGCTAATTTAAGTATTCAATGCATTATTAATATTCAAATATTATGCCGAATTCGAGAAATTCAGTTGATGCGGAGGTGCTTTTGAAATGAGAAAGGATTATAATTTTTGGAGGAACCAAAGCAACCGAAAACGAAAATGATGTTAAGTGGTGATTTGCTTACAAGTGAGTACAATGAAAAAATCTACATACTATGAAAGAAAGTAATGATAAAAGATTTAGATTGCTAAATTCGATTTTAGGTTGATTTCTTTAGAAATCGACCTATTGCAATCACTTCGTTTATCTATATATCTATCTATCTATCTATCTATCTATCTATCTATCTATAATGAAAATTTTGTCACCACGATAACTCCCGAAGTAATACTCGAAATAGAACCAAATTTGGACAGTGAACTAATCTTATAAATATCTTGGATGAGTTCGTTAACCAAGTTGCTCCGACTTTTTGTTTTCAAGTGGCAGCCACTTGAAATTTTCAAACCGACATTGTAAAAAGCATATTTAAAGCAAGATTTGCTTGAATTTTGATATAAATACAGGCCACATAAGGATCTCAATGAAGTTTATTAATGAAGTTTAGCCGCCATTTTTAATAAAGTGGCAGATATTTAAGTTAAGCGGGACCACTTGAAATCAGGCTGCCACTTGAAAATTTAAAATCACTATAACTTCCGAAATAATACTCCAAATCGAACCAAATTTGGATAGTGTCTTATTTTATAATATCTTAGATGAGTTTATTAACCAAGTTGCTCCGACATTTTCTTTTCAAGTGGAGACCACTTGAAATTTTCTAATTCAAATTGTAAAAAGCGTACTGCGAATTTGTTTGAAATTTGATGTAAATATAGACCACATAAGGGTCTCAATGAAGTTTATTAATGAAATTTATCCGTCATTTTTAATAAAGTGGTAGATATCTTAAGTTAAGCGGGGCCACTTGAAATCAGGCTACCACTTGAAAATTTAAAATCACGATAACTTCCGAAATAATACTCTAAATCGAACCAAATTTGGACAGCGTCATAACTTGTATTATGAATATCTTAGATGAGTTTCTTAACCAAGTTGCTCCACCATTTTGTTTTCAAGTGGAGACCACTTGAAATTTTCTAATTCAAATTGTAAAAAGCGTATTGCGAATTTGTTTGAATTTTGATGCATACATAGACTACATAAGGGTCTAAATGAACTTTATTAATGAAATTTATCTTCCATTTTTAATAAAGTGGCGTATATCTTAAGTTATGTGGGGCCACTTGAAATCAGGCTACCACTTGAAAATTTTAAATCACGATAGCTTCCGAAATAATACTCCAAATCGAACCAAATTTGGACAGCGTCTTAACTTGTGTTATGAATATCTTAGAGGATTTTCTTAACCAAGTTGCTCCACCATTTTGTTTTCAAGTGGAGACCACTTGGAATTTACAAATTCAAATTGTAAGAAACGTATTCCGAATTTGTTTGAAATTTGATGCATACATAGTTTATACAAGTGTTTCAAAGAACTTTATTAATGAACTATATCCCCCATTTTTAATAAAGTGACGGATATCTTAAGTTAAGCGGGACCACTTGAAATCAGGCTACCACTTGAAAATTTAAAACCATAATAACTTCCGAAATAATACTCCAAATGGAATCAAATTTGAAAAGTGTCTTAACTTATCTTATAAATATCTTGGATGAGTTCGTTAACCAAGTTGCTCCGACTCTTTGTTTTCAAGTGGCAGCCACTTGAATATTTCTAACCCACATTGTAAAAAGCTTATTTAAAGCAAGATTTGCTTGAATTTTATGCAAATCTAGACTACATAAGAGTCTAAATGAACTTTATTAATGAAATTTATCTGCCATTTTTAATAAATTGGCAGACATCTTAAGTGGGGCCACTTGAAATCAGACTACCACTTGAAAATTTTAAATCACGATAACTTCCGAAATAATACTCCAAATCGAACCTAATTTGGACAGCGCCTTAACTTGTGTTATGGATATCTTGGATGAGTTTCTTAACCAAGTTGCTCCACCATTTTGTTTTCAAGTGGAGACCACTTGAAAATTTCAAATCCAAATTGTAAAAAGCGTATTCCGAATTTGTTTGTATTTTGATGTATACATAGATTATATAAGTGTCTCAATAAAGTTTATTAATGAACTATGGATTTTCTCGCCAAAAGTCGCCAAGTGGAAAAGTCGCCAAATTTTCGCCAAATCCATTACCTGCCATATTGGAGCTTTTTAATGCATTTTTAAGGGAAAATTACGCTATTTTAACGTTAAAACAAACTGGAAATGCAGAAAAGTAATGTTTAATCAACTTACTAAGCCTCTTTGAAAGAATTTCTACAAAAAAGAAAAAAAAAAAAAAATTCAAATTTGCAACAATATCTTAGATTAATTAGTTCACTGAGCAACTTTCTCTGCCATTTTGATCCAAGTGGCAGCTACTCAATTTTTCAACACGATGTCTTTTGATATTCTGAATTAATTCCAACTATATTTGTACAGTAGTCTTATCTCACAAATGCATTTGATACATTTGTCAACTTGGCCCACCATCTTGTTTCCAAGCCACTTGAAAATTTTAAAGTCACATAAAAAAGTTATTTATATTTATGAACCGATTTGCTTAAAACCCCATATGCAGATAGCCTACATCAATATTTCTACTAATTCGTTAATAATTTGTAGCCGTGCTTGATACGGAAAAAGAAATCAACCTACCCTTCCGAATAAGCCGGAAGGACTTGTTATAATTTCGCAGTTTGTATTTTCATGTGTCTTTATATCTTCCTGTAAAGCTGCAGTGCAAGATGCAAGCGTCAGTAAGCGGTTTTTGATATTGTGTTACGGTAAAAAAGCAGCTTGTTTATTGTTTTGTTTTTCCTCCCGGAAAGTGATCAATTTTTGAAAGTTAATTTGATAATTATTGTTTGCTTTCGATGTGTCCACGTCAACGCAACGTTTTATTTTGCATTGTTTGTTTGATTAGTTAATTTCGTAAGTGATTTTATTATTTTAATTTCTTTCGTTATTTATTTTCCTGTTCTTTTGATCACGATTTTTCAAGTGAAAAGCAAATAGAGTAAGTGTGAATGCACCAGTAATGGACATCATGCAATGATTTTAATAAAAAAAAAAGGCTTCAATTATTTATCTAAACGTTAATTCTTGGATGATTTTAATATTTTTATTTGTTTAATACTTAAACTATTAGCAAATTTAACCAAATTCATAAAGAAGAAAATGTTTTTCAATAAAAATTGCATTGTTTAATAGTAAGAGCTCAGAGCTGATTTAATTACTGTGTACATTTATTTTCTAATGAAAATTGCATTTCTTTTTCTTTTGTTATTGTATTTAGCTGCTAGTTTTGAGTAGTCTGCTAAGATTCTTCCTTATTTTTATATACTATATATTTCACATCAGTTGTATTAAAAGCAGCATATATATATATTATTATTATTTATTTTTTTATTTTTTTAAGCTGGAAGAATGCTTTTTATTTATTTTTATGAAAAGCAAGGATACTGGTCTCACTTTCAGATTTCTGCAATGTAAATGATAACAAATGTTAACATTAAAAATCTGCATTGGAAAGCATTTAGAAACAACACAGATTGAAGGTAGAAAGAATTAGAATAGAACATCAAATGGAATCAACAGCAACTTCTGTGTTGGACACGAACTTGTAACTAAAGTTAAGTGAACCTGCCTGCAGCATAGTATGATTTGATAATATATGCTATGCTGTATGGAAAGTTTTCTTATACAATTTGTTTTTAAATCAGAATCAAAAGTCATGCCACAAAAAAGATGTTCCAGGTAATGTTAATTTTTCTTTTTTTAATTACAGTTTGTATTTTTATGATTTTCTTCTTTTAATTTGATATATATACTTTTATGAACATTGGTTTTATTACTTACATACTTAGATTTATGTTTGATTTATATTTGTAAGAATATGTTAATGTTTCATTTATATTTGTTTGTTTCATTAAATCGTATAATCTAACCACCATTATTAAATTGACTAATTTATTTTTTATATTTTCAAAGTCCAGCTAATTTTTAAACTATTAGCAACTTTTCTTTCCTTCTTTAGTTAAAAATATTAATAAATGTACTAAAATTTTCTTTGTATTATAAATATAAAAACTAGTATGTTGTGGCCACCACAAGACTTTCTTCTATATTTTCCTATACAAATTTACTCAGTAACAATATTTAAAAAAAAAAAACTAGGTCGATGAGTGCAACCTGGGATCGAACCCGGCACCTCCCATCTACCAGCTTTGAGTGCAAAACCGCTCAGCTGCTGGTGGGCTAACAAACTGAGGTTTTTAAAAATGAATGTGTGAGCAGAAAAATACAAATAAATAAATAAACACAAAGTTCTGAACCCAGTGGCAGAAACACGGCGACATAGTCGTAGACACAGAGAAACTGCTTGTGGATAGTTTTTGTCTGCACTGATAAAAAAATTTGTCTGCAACTTTCGAATAACAATTCACTTAAAAAAAAAAAATTCTGTATCAAAACTAAAACTAATACTTTTATTATTTATATTGTGCTGTGTCAAACATTGCTATAAAATATTTAATTGAATGAGATGAATTGAATGAATACACACAATTGTTTATACTATATTATTCTGCAGTAAAATTGTATTCGTGTATTGTTGCACGAGATCACCACTGATGTTAAAAGCCTCCCCCACCCCCACCCGAAATCAGCTTTTTGAGTGTAAGCCATTTTCACCCCTGATTACATGCAAATTTTGCAGACATTATGAAATTTTAAAAGCCTGTTGCAGACAGCTACAAAACTTTCTGCCACTGGGGTTCTGAATTAATGTGTATTTACATTCTGTAGAAAATTATATATATATATTTAATATATTTAGCTGTTAGTTTTGAATTGTCTACTTGCTAAGTTTTTTTCTTTTGTATATAGACGGCTCATTGTAAAAGCGGTGTAACTCCATATTTTTTCAATATGTATATTTTTACTTAATTGTATCACATTTTGTCACACCTTTCATTACAAAAATGAATACTCCAATAATTGCATTAAAGACCCATAAATGGCATTACATGTTTTTCTCAAAAAACTTCAAAATATTCATTATATAAATGAAGTTTCTAAGTTATTTCAAATTATTTTTAATAGAATGTATAAATTCTTATAAGTTAACACAAAAATTGATAATACTTACTGAATCTTTACTTGACGTTTCTTTCTACGCATAAATGTGTAAAAAGCTCATTATTTCAAAATCAATTTCCAAGGAGATAATTGACTTTTGCAATGAACGATCCATATATTTCAGTTGTACTAAAAGCAGTATAGCATTTTTTTCCCTCTTAAAATCTGGAGTGACTCCACTCGACTTTCCAAACATAAAGTAATTAATAATTGTTTAAATAAATTAAGAGGTGTCATTAAATAAACAAAAGAGAAAATTAAAGGGTGTGTAAGTATTTTTCTCTATGTAGTAGTATGTTCTTTAAATTAACGTAATTACCCTTCAAATATTTTGAGCATAGATCATGATGATAAAAGAAATTTTTGTTGTGTCCCTGTAAAAATCTATTAATGCTAAACTCACTAAAATATATGCAGATCATGCGACGGTCACCATATAACAATTATATAAATTTTCAGCTAAATTGAATGAGGCAATCAAAGTCTTTTACACTTTAAATAATTTGTGCCCATGTGCCACAATGCTGAAGAATTTTTGTGTCACTCATGTTATCTGTCAGCTTTTAAGAAAATGCAACGTTTATCGATTAACAACAGCTGAATAATAGCATATTAAAATTTTTAAAAAGAAAAAAGCTTGTGTTACTGCCAGTTAGTGATGCATATATTTATTATTGATAGTGAATAATATCATCCTGCAGATAGGAATTAGCTTTCTAGTGAAGTTTGTTGCAGGAAACAGGAAAAAATTCTGCCACAGAAGATATATATATTTTCCAAGAAATTCTTATTTTTTTCTTTTTAATTCCACTTTCTCATCCTGAAAATTCACATCGTTAAATTAATACTCATTTTCCAAAAAAAAAAAAAAAAAAAAAAAAAAATCTGGAGTGACTCCACTCGACTTTCCGAACATTGAGTAACTAACAGTTTTGTAGATAAAATAAAGAAAGAGGAGTTGCTAAACAAACAAAAAAGAGAAAACCATAACAGAGTGTTTGAGTAATTTTCTCCATATATCACACGAGGTTTTATTTAACGCTACTGAACTTTGAGCCCTTAGATCATAATGATAAAGAATTTTTCGTTGTGTCCCTGTAAAAATCTATAAATGCTAGATTCACCAAAATGCTTATAGTTAGTGCAACAGTGATTTATAATATTCATACAAATTTTCAGCTCAATTGAATAAGGCGTTTAGATGCTATCGCTGGTCTCATAGGCCATAAAGATAAAGAATTTTTCTTTGTGTCCCTGTAAAAAAACTGTAAGTGCTATATTCACCAAAATCTATACAGTTGGTTCAAATGTGACCTATAACATGTGTACAAATTCTTTGCTGAGATTAATAAGGCGTTTAGACGCTATCACACTTTTAAAAATTTGGCAAAGAATTTTTCTTTGTGTCCCTGTAAAAAAACTATAAGTGCTAGATTCTCCAAAATCTATACAGATTGAGTATCTGTGACCTATAATATGTGTATAAAGTTTTTGCTCAATTGAATGAGGCGTTTAGATGCTATCGCACTTTTAAGATTTTGGTCCCTTGGCCATAATGATAAAGAATTTTTCTTTGTGTCCCTGTAAAAAAACTATAAGTGCTAGATTCACCAAAATCTATAGGGTTCGTACTATGGTGACTTACAATATACGTACCAACTTTCAGCTTATTCGAACAAAGCGTTTAGACGCTAGCGTGTTCACTCACAGACATACACACATACATACACACATACATACACACACACATACATACATCATCGCAAAAATAGTGAAAACGAACTCGTTGGACCTCGAAACGTATAGAAACATCAAAATCTCGAATTCGAATTTTTGACATGATTACAATACTTTCCTCACTATAGTGTTCGGAAAGTAAAAATTACAATTTTTACTTTAAAAATGCAAAATAACTAATTGCATTTTTCTTATTTCTAGCTGAAAGATAAAATACTAAAATTAAAAAAATTCAATTTTTGGAAAATGAGTACCAATGTAAACCTTCTGAATGTGAAAACTGAATTTAAAATGAAATAAAATAAAAGAATTAAAGACTTTTTCTATTAGTTTGATTCACGCTGAAATGTATGGAAAAAATCAAGTGTTGCCACCTAAATTTCATAAAAAATTTAATTGTCATGTCGAAAAACTGTTTACATCTCTGGATTCAGAAAAATCGCCCCTTCCATTTGGTACCGAATTTGTAACGAGCCACATACTTTTTTAAATGACTGAAATGAATTAAAATGAAGTGTTTCCACCTAAATTTCATACTTTAATTAATTTTAAAAAATCTGTGTCAAAAAATTGTTTGCACCCCTTGATTCAGAAAAATCATTTTTTTTTTCATTGAGTACCGAATGTGTAACGATAGAACTGATATTCCAAATTTATTTCTCCCCATTTTCGTTTTTAACCAAGATTCGGCAGACGGTTTATGACAGAGAATGTAAGCTAAAAAAAGTCTTTAAAAATACATTAGGTAGTGAGTTATCCTATAAACAAATTTTGCCACACAGTTGCATGCGATTTTATGACTGAAGACAGAGAAATTGTAAGAGGGAATGTACCTCTTACAGTATCCAGGTAAGTAGATTTTTTTTTTTTAAATGTCGCATTATCAAAGTTTATGTTAACTGTATTCTGGAGGTTAATGTACAATTGAATGAACTACTTAAAAATATCCGCTTGCCACATAGCGGCTAAACAAGATAAAGTGGCGACTTTAACAATTTGCTACCCTCTCATGACCATCATAAAAATTAATATCATTCCATTGTCTATGTAAACATTGTGCATTTCTGCAATTAAAAATAAATTTAGTCAAGTGACATCAAAATATCCTATATTTCGGAATCAGTCAGCAAAAATATGGCATAATTCTTAAATTATACATTAAAAAAACAGAAATTTCATTGATTTGCAGTTAAATCTTTTCTTTATGAAATCTGTTTTTAAAATATATACATATTAATTCTCAAAGGGGAAAAAATGTACCAAATCAGTGCTGTTGAGTTAATATGAAAGAAAGCTTAGTAAGCAAACTTCATAAATAGATAAAACTTGTAATAATTGCTTTGGATCAAAATAATTAACCTTGACCCATCATCTTTAAACAGAAAGTAGGCACAAATGAAGTATAAAAGCAACAACATACTTGATGCTTTCACACTGCCTTTGCACTTACGTTGCTCCACCTAATAAAGGGTCGTGCTCCATTATTTTGACCAGAAATGTTTGTTGCAGGTTTTTTCAAATTTATAGGTTTGTAAATAAGCATAAGCAAAACAAAATACGGCAGGGGGGGGGGGGCTAAGGGCATATTGATTGCAATAAAGGAGGAATTATACAACATCTCTTGCACTGTAACAATCGCAGTAGAACCTCGATCCATCCTTTTTTTTTTTGTTGAGGTGCATGAAAAAAAACTATGAAAGCAGTAAAACGATGAATGCAGGTTGTCAAAACACGAAAAAAACAATGTTTATAAATTAGGAACATTTTTCTGATCCTTTTCTGTAATATATAAAAGTTTGTACATTTTCAAATGCCATAATTCCGTTATCGGTGTGAAAATTAAACTCTGTTTCTTCACTATTATTTTCAGTTTTTGAAATCACACATTTCTTCTATGCTTTAGGATACCACATGTCGTCTTGATTAATGCAAATATCACTAAATTCTGTACCCGACGCATTCTCTGCCTCTGCTACATGCAACCACTCTTCATCTGTATTATCATCATCATCATTTTCTTGCACTTCGGTTTGATATTTTTCATAATTTTTTCGCATGTAACCGCATTTCACGAAACAATTTTGTGGATTACTGAAGAGGCTACATCCTGCCATGTTGAAATTACAAAATGAATAGATGATCTAGAGACATGGCATCGCAATTTTTATCCTCCATATACATATGGGGAAAATAGTTTTTAGGATGAAAGAAGCAATTCCAATTTGCATGCCATATGGAACTGCTTGACCTTCCGAGGAAAATTTTATAACAATGAATGCAGGAAAATGACTTTTTGAAGCATGATACATGCGGGTTTCGTTAACATTATTTAAATATATTTGTGCAGGGACCATAGAAATAAAACGATCAAAGCAGGAATCATAGATTAGGATTTCACTGTAATATCAGATCAATTTCAATGCACAAAAAAACCTCTAATCTTTGATTTTCTGTCAACTAATCGAAACAGTTTATGTATACTACAGTCAAACCTCGTTAATGCAAATCTGAAGGAGGATAAAAAATTTGTTCATGCTATCAGTAACTAACCTTCATATAACTAAAATAATCTTCATTTTGACAAGGATTGTGGAAGCAGTTCACATTAATGAGGTTAGACTGTATAACTTTTTGATTGTATGAAGAGCAAGTTACTAATGAAAACTATTTTTCCAAAAATAAGTTTTCAAACAGTTTTTTTTTTTTTTTTGTTTGTTTTTTAACAACAAAAAAAAAAATATAACTTCCCCCTTTTTTCTTTAAAAAAAAACAGTTAACTTTCTGTCTAAATAAGTCAGAAAAAAAAAAAAAAAAAAAGCATGAAATATACTTTTTATGAAAATTTCAGTTAAAAATAATAACGAATCAAAGTCAGAGACCCTCATTGCCAACATATAATCCCACATTATTGTATAAGGAAAAATGTTATAAGTATTAATGATTTTTTTTTTTTTTTTTTTAAATTCTATTTTCATTATTAAAATATATAGAATATTTAAATTTGCCTTTGTTTTTCTCAAAATTATTTCTTGAATTTTTAATATTTCCTTTTGAAGCTATAAATTGGAAAAAAAAAAAAAAAAAAAAAAAAAAAAAAAAAATGAACAAAGTGCCTTTTTGCAGTTTACTTCAAAATGAAATATTTAAAAAACTGTTTTTGGAAAACAAGAACAAATTTCACAATTGTGAATTTAATATTAAAAAAAAAAAAAAAAAAAAAAAAAAAAAAAAAATCTCATCACAATTTTTTCCATAGAATAACATGGGATTTGGCAACCAAATAGTAGAGAAGTTGTACAAGATAATTAGCAAGGTATGGCTTGGATCATGTAAGGGTTAATTCCATTAAAATTCTTTTGATTTTTATTCATCTTTGTTTTTTTTTTAATTTGCTCTACTTTTAACAGTTGATAATACTGGGTGATACACTATACTAATCCTCTATTTAAAAAAAAAAAAAGACAAAAAAAAAAAAAAAAATTAATCTGGAGGTGTTTTTTTTTTTTTTTTTTACTTTAATTGTAACACCTACTATGAGATTTTTCAAGTTCAATTCAATTTTAGATATTTTAAGCAAATAAAGAAATATTGAATTGTTTTAACAGGATCTTCAGTTACAAGTTATGACATCATTCATTTTATCTATTAGACTTCCTTAAATTTTATTCAGAACTGAGCTCTTTATTTATTTAGACAATTTATTGTATTTCCTGTTGCTTGCATAAAGAGTGATTTAAAACAACAAAATTGTGTTTTTATACATAAGGTTTTCTCTAAAATTCTTAAAAATGCCAATTTTGTGATTAAAGGTATTTCTTAAAATGTTTTGCCGCCCCCCCCCCCTTTTTTATTATTATTATTATTATTTGATCGAATATTTAATGAAGATTATGACAAAATTCAGACTTTCCACGTCACTCTTAAAACCAGAGACCATAAAGTGACTTAAATCAGAATTGCTGCCTGACTTTGAAAAGCATTGCTGTATTATTATTTATCAAAAGAATATTTTGAAAAACAGATACAAGTACAGTAGTGCATTAATTTATCAAATTATTTTTTAGGCTTTGAAAATTTTTCGGATAAACATAGTGGAAAATGTTTCACCCCAAATCACTAGTTGAGTTATGGAATTTTCCAGAATGATTAACACATTCGCTGCCGATCTCATGCCAGTACGTAATGTGAAATGTTTCAAATGTCAGTCCCATGAGATCGACAGCGAATGTGTTTATTTGTTTCTAGTGCAGAACTCACTCAAAATTTCTATAAACTACTAAAAAAATTCTCAGTGAATTCAATTTCTATTCAGACTTTGTGTAATGCAGGAGAATTTTTGAAGTATATATGTTCATTTGATAATGAAGAGTTTAACAAATCTAACTACAATATGTTAACAGAAGTAAATAACTCGAATGTAAGCAAAATAACATATTATATTATAGATCGTGGATTCTATCTAATACATGCATGAAGGTGGTTGGCTTCTGTTCGCAGACCATCACATAATCTGATATCAAATTAGCATTATGCACTAAAAGATTGTGGATGTAATTGTGTCATAATGTAATATGTTAATTTACTTGAAACTTGAGTGAACATTAATAATTGCTGTAAAATGAATTAAATTAAGTATAGGAATGGGAATTTTATTTTAATGAGTAAAGTATTGGTAAATAGATAACTATAATTTATTTAAATAAGCTGCAGTTTAAAAATGAAATTTTATTTATAGTAAGAGAAGGATTTACTGATCATCCAAAGTGTTAAGGGTTAGGATAGGGATGTTTACCTGAATAACGAGTATTTGATGCTGCTATGAACGGTGACCATGTTTGATGCACCTAGCATAGAGGACGATTCTAAAGGCTTGGAAGGGTATCAAATTGACTGACAGGTGGGTTTTTGGTAATCATACAGTCATTCTGCCTTCCCTATCACTTATTTTCTCTCGACCACAAGAGAAAATATACAAAAAATATTACCCCTGTTTTAACATTGTACTCATTGAGTTAGCATGTGCCAAGATTCTTCCAATGTAACAAAAAACATGGTCAAAGCTATAAATATGAATTAGACTACTTAATTTCACAAATATTATTTAGTTTGCTAATAATGAATGTTGCATAATGGGATAGTTGAGTTCTAATAAAATGATAGAAAAACATGCTACCATCTGTTAGAAAATGTTAATTTTAGAATTATTATGTTCCTTCTAAAACTAGATATGTGATAAAAGTTCTTATATATTTGAAAAGATTTCTTTTACCATTGAATAAATTCCCTTAGTAATTATTTTTCTATGATTTTCTTAAGGAAAGAAGATTTTATTTTATGATCCCAAACCTAAAAATTTCTTTTATGATGATGAGTTTTAATTAGAAAATTCAAGTAATGTAAAATTAAGTAAAATATAAAAATCTTAAGAGAAGATGTAATTTTACTTAAAGGTAAAATTATCGAATTTTTCGTGAAAAATAGTTACAAAATTGTGCAAGGTATCAAATTTTAAAAATCTGAAAACTTGTTTAAAAAGAATCAAGTTTTACTTGTTAGAAATGGTAATAGATGCATCCTATGATGTTACCTTAATTCTTATAAGAAATATTACATTGAAAATACTTCTAATATAAAATTTTTAAAGAATTTTTACATACATTACATTTAGAGTGAATATTTTTTTTTTTTTTTTTTTTTTTGAAAATCAGTTGCATGCCAAGTGATATTATAAATTGTAAAATCAAAATTAAGAATGAGTTACTACCTCACAAAATACACTTTCACTTAACCAAATCTTCTTTTTCAAATACTGTTAATAATAAAAAAAAAAAAAAAAAGATTTGCTTAAGTCACTCTTGTGGATTGCTGAATAACAAATCTAAAGAAATAGGGAAAAATTGTTCTATTTCTAACATAAAATTATAATCAATAATTATATTTATTTCAACAGCCATCCAACAATAAAGTTTTACTGTGTGTTTTCTCGATGGAGTTATTGAAGCCTTTCAAATTGGATGCTAACTCAGCAACATAGATATATACTCTTTATTTAGATAATTCAACTCATAACAAAACCTGAATTTCCATATTTTATAAATTCATTTACATTGCATATCCACAACACAAAGAATATTTCTGGTGTGGATAAAAAAATAAAGGGTCAGGGATTTTATTTTGAAGAAAGTAACTTAAATATTGTGAAAGTATGAAAGTAATATTTCACAAAGTTTTTTTAAAGAATAAACTTATGTATTCTAGTAAACTCAAAATGTAAATAAAAAATATAATTTTATTAAAAATGTTGATTTTTGCGAGTAAAAATAATAATTATCCAATTAATTAAACAAAAAATGTGTAAAATATGACAAACAACAATACAATTTACATATTTTCAGAATACTTTGGAGTTTCAATGAAAAAAAACTAGTCTCATCTATTTTCAGTTTTATTATATATGTGAAAAGATAACATTAAAAACAAATAGCATAATAGGAAGGTATAACTCATAAATATGATTAAAAGGTTTCCATATTGCTTTAGAAAATCTTTTGGATGCCAAATTTTCAAGCCAGTACCGTAGTTTTTGTTTACATTGCGAACATGTAAACAACCTTTTATGCATCGAATTGCAATATTTTACTGTATTAATTACTAACATATGTCTTAAGATTTTCGAAACAGATTACACATTTACACAGCCGATTCAGAAAATAACTTCATTGAGCTTGCTTGAGGTATTTTAAATTTTTAACACGATAATTAAAAATACGTATCCACTGTTTACAACATTGCAATGATAGACATATTTAACTCATGGAAATTAATCGATGCTAGTACAAAATCAATAAAATCCTCATGAATTGCACTCAAGAACCTGTTAATAACTATTATTTATGGTTAATATGAATCACAATTTTAAATATTTACTAAAAAATGATTTTCAATTTAATCACTTAACGAATGTGTTGTGTATCAATGGGACTTTAAATTGACATCCGACACAATAACTTAGACTTTTGTCCACCAGAGGGCGTATTCGAGCTCTAGAGTTGCGAATAAGTTCTTCACACACACACAAAATAAACATTTGCATTCCAGCATTATTAATTACTAATTCACTTAAATGCATATGTGAAATAATAACTCATACATAGGCAAAATATAAAATAAATATACGTCAATCTCTTTTCAAGTTTATCTCGACATAATAAACACGACAATTTGTTTACATGTAGGATGTTTCCAATTAGCTATGAATGTTTAGAAACTTATTTAGAAAATAAAAATAGCTATTCAATTACAAAATGAATGTTTTAAATCATACTTTAAAGTATCTAATTCAGGAGACAAAAGCACCTAAAATGTATTTAAAATTATTGAACAAATTTTTACTGTTATTGCTAATACGAATTCTGACGTCCGCTTGTCATCAGACATGCGAGCAACCCTACCGTCTATCATCATGACTCGCGCTCGCCAAAGCCCGATTATGTTTTTTCGCCAAGGTTCTGAGGAGTAGGTATTTTCTAAGGCCAAATTCGCACCTTACACAGAGTGCAGACACGCACACAACACAGAGAGAAACATTACTCTTTATTTATATAGATTATAATGGGAAATATCTGAAAAGTAATTTAAAAAACAATTTATTTCGGTCATAGGACTGTCATGTTACCTGATAGTAATAATAATATGCCGAACTGAAATTTTAAATTAAATGCAAAAATAGCGATAAATAAGCTGGTTCTATTTGTTCATATCACGTGGTTCATGTTGAACCACGGAAAGCTAATCCTATTGAATCAGCACTCTACTGTATTTATCTCGTTGATATTGACCTTTATAACCCAGAAGTGTTAAAAATAGTTACAATTATCTAATTACGGATGTATTTTTTCATTTGTAATATATAAAGACCGCTTTGAAAATAAGGCTGTCCTAAAAAAATGGGAACACTTTGGCCGCTGATGATCACAAGGTTACAATGAGAATGACTTTTCCACCGAGCTCAATGGATTATTGCTAAATGGTTTAATCGATATTGTTCGATTCTTCTGTATTTGTTAGTCATCATCTGTCATCTGTCATGCGCAGTGAGAAATTTCATATGATTTACTTGTAAAAAAATAATAATTAAAAGGTTATAAGAATTAATATATCCTTACTATTAAAAAAATGCAAAAACTTTTCAGTTCTTCGCCATTCGATCATGATGTTGGTAAGTAAATGAAGCTACTTGAATTCCACGTAACTAAATAAAAACAAAACACATAAATATGATGTGTATGTTTACATTGATTGAAAGTTTCTTTTCATGAAATCTATCGTATTTCATTAAACTTCATTTTGCAACTTAAATTTGCATAATTATTTTTCCTGTCATTCACTGTTTAATATTAATCGAACATGCAGTTTTGTCGTAAGGCAAATGATGGTGCTTTAATGTAAACGCGAATGTTTACTAAAGTTTATATTTGTTCATTTTCAACTAATGTATCCTAATCTTTATTTTAGAGAAGGCCACGAGTGAAATGAACACTTCTGAAGACTGGGAAACAATTTTGCAAATATGTGATAATGTTAAAGAAAAACCTAACGGTGCCAAGGATTGCTTACGTTCAATAATTAAACGCTTGAATAGCAATATTCCCCATCATGCTATGCATGCTTTGACGGTAAAGTTAATACCATATTCTGCCAAATAAGTCTAATTTTATTCTTTTTAATGTTCATGCATGCTTTTTATAATGTTTATTCATTTCAATGTTATTTCATAATACTCAAATTAACTTTTAATAAAAGTATACTGTAAAATGTGTTTATATATACTATATATATATTACTTTAAAGTTATATTTCTGAAACCGTTTTGTTTTAGTATTTTGAGATCAACCAAGGAAAAACAATATACAACTTATAATCTGAATAAAATTGAATAGTTATGAGAAAAGGATAACATTCCATTCAAGTTTGTCTTGCTTATTTTCTGAATATAATTATCTTTCGCACAACAGAAGATTGATTTTACTGCATTTGTTTTATAAAGCGAGCTGAATATTTATTATTCTTGCACTCTGTGGAGGAATTGTACAAAATTTTTGGATTACTTTTAAAGGATAACATTCAGGCAACATGCTTAAGTCATCAGTTCAATTCCCCTATTTTTCTTCCTATGTTATCCAATAGGATTTTTTTTAATCTCTTTTAACAAAGCTGAAAAGTTTTTATGACTTCAGTTTGTCTGCACTCTAAATCTTGTAAATATTTATGAAATTTTGTGAAACTGATATGTTATGAAAATTCACTCTGGAATGTTTCCTATTGAAAATGTGTATACCATTACTGGTTTCTATACCGGGTCACCCGGAATAATTCCGAGGCCTTGTGTTCTGTGAGAAGTATTTCTGTTAAACCATATTTTATAACATTTTATTTTGTACAAATCATAATAAAATTGACATACATTGTTCATATGCACAAAAAAGCTTTCCCGAGCAGTCAGGGGTGGTGCCAGCTAGGGGGCCGGGAGGGGCCGTCGGGGAGTCTGTGACCCCCATCTCTTGGGGGGGGGGGGGGAAATACATAATTTTCAGTTTTTCTACTTTTGGCAGCATTTTTCTTTCCTTCTACAAATTTGGAGAATTCCAGTTTTTCCATTCTGTATTCAATAGAAGAAAGTATTGGATTCGTAAAAATTTTCAACTTCCAGTTTTCCATGAATACATTCGTTTTGAGAGGTCCAGAACACGTTTTGACCACGATATTTTTTGAAAATATGTCTGTGGCATGATGATCTCCAAAACCACGAAGAGTACTAACAAATGGAATGGTACAAATATTAACAGTAATATTATTAACGGTATTGCAGTTTTTGATAAATACTTATATAATAAACTCTCTTTATGTAGTGTCCCCTGTCGGGGAGGTGGTGTCCCCCCGTCGGGGAATTTCTGATGCCACTACTGCGAACAGTAGAAACAGTGCAGCATGGTAGCGAGCGCTGCAGATTGTTTGAAGCTCTGCTGATTTATTTAAAAGCTCAAAAAGAAATGTTAAGTTAAAAAATACTTAAATATAATTTACATTATGTCTCTAGATTACTGTATTTGTTGCATATTCTTAATTTTATTTCTATTTTTAGATGTGTCAGGTGGAGGTAAAATCAAGCTTTTTTTCAGAAAAGTTCCTAAAATCAAGCTATTAAATTTATTTTAACGAGACTTTTGATACATTTTATATACATTGGATTTATATAGATAAAATATGAAGCATAACCATTCAATTTTGTTTTAGTTTTCTCACAATGATGTATTTAAAAGAGCATGTTTTGGTTTTGATACCCCACTTTACCCCATGGTGGGGTAAAGTGGGGATAGTTCTAAAATCAGTAATTATTTAAATAAAAATATGTTAATATATCTATATATTTTTTAAGTAAGAATACACAGAAATAAATGCATCTAGATGATTATATTTAAATTTACAAATACACAAAACATTTTTTTTTTTTACATATTACTTAATTAAAGGAATAGTACATACTTAATTAAAGAAATAATTACCCAGTAATACTGGGATGCTTTCTATAAAATATGATTAGCAATAAGACATAGAGGGCAGAGTTTCCCCCAAGTATAAAAAAGGGCATTTTCTAAATTCATGAGGGCAGTTTTGGATTGTTAAGGGCACATTTAACATTTAAAAAGGACACTTATTTTAAAATTTCGATTTTAGGTATTAATAAGAGAAAAGTTTTAAATTTTAGCTTTTACACCTTACTATTGCTTGTTACTGATGTATGAATGAATGTTGATTGTTATGCACAGTACATTTATTTATACTTATAAACATATCTTCAGTTTGAAGGTTATTTTCAGTGAACGGCAGTAAGGACACAATTTTTTTAGATTAAGGGTAAAAAGGCGAAGGGTGCAATTTTTTTGGATGAAGGGCAAAAAGGGTACTATTTTTTCAATCGTATGGCAGGTAGGGTGCAGTAGAGGTCTGCACGGGCCGGGTTCGGCTCGGATTTAAAAAAAATTTTCAAGCTCGGGCCAGGCCTGAATGAAATTTTCTCCGGGCCATGTCATCCCGAATCTTTTTCTGGTTTCCTCGTTAATCAACGAAAAAGGAAAATTATAAAATATTTTAGACATTGTCATTTATTTTACATAATTTTACAGGCTGGTATGTCGCATAAAGTTATATTTTGTTAAAAAGTGTCTGTAACTTCAATTTAATCGTCTATCAGTTTGTCTGTCCGAAATCTGATTTTTCGCAAACATTTTTAGCATGCCTCGAAATTAATATACAGTCAAACCCCGATTTAGTGCCATCATCAGTATCAGTACGCATAATAATATGGCGTTATAACGGATTTGGCACTATATTGAATTATAATCCTAACTGTGTAAATTAAATAAAATTAAATATTCTCTTACCTCATTATATTACAAGCATTAGAAAATTTGAGGATCATAGCACTGAATATGTGATAACAAGTATTTTATTTTGATCTACGTAGCTATTATATTTACACAGGAGAAAAATGTTTTAAAATACTAGCTAGCGTATTTTTTTTTTTTTTTTTTTTTTTGTACGGAAATGTTCTCAATGTGTTTTTCTAAAATTAAAAGATTACCAATCATCTTTTTATCGGTTGTATTTTTTTTTTTTTTTTAATATATCCTTTGTTTGTTAATGCAGTCTTTTGCTTCGTCAGATTTAATTTTTTCTTCTTCAATCTGAATTTCCTCTTCAGATGAATCCGAATTTGGGTCGTTATTTGTTATTAATCCAACAATTTCCTCTTGATTCATTTCTTCAAATACTGGAACATCTTTGTCTACATTAATATATTCAGCTGCAGTGAGAGGATGCTGCGTGGAAGTTAAATTGTTTATATCATGTTATAAATCTTTAATTTTTGCAGTTTATCATTAGATTTTTCACTATTTTTTAAGCCTGCATGGCTCCAGCAGTTAACTATAATCTCCGTAGAAACTTCCCCCCACTCTTTTTTCCTCATCAGAGTCGAATCTTTTAGGGAAAGGGCAAAAAAAATTATTTTTACTGATACGGTCAATCAATGTGTCTCATATATTTCCAGTAATGCGCTTTGAAAAAAATTTATGATTCTGGCATCTAAAGGTTGTAAAACACCAGTGCAATCAAGAGGTAAAAATTGAAATCCGATATTGCTGACTGGAGTTATTTTATAAACAGAATGCATTATCTAATATCAATAATACCTGACATGTTTTCTTCCTCATTTCAGTATTAAAATTCACTAGCGAGTTTTGAAATAAAATTGCAGTCATCCATGCTTTATTGTTATTCACATAATCCACAAATAAAGCTGGCTTAGAATTTTTAAAGCATCTTGGCTTAGCAGATTCACCAATAACAGTTAATGGTCGTTTGTCAGATCTACCAATATTCGTGCAAAACACAAGCGATACACGATCTTTAATTTTCTTACATTCTTTAACCGATCTAATTGATATTGTTTTGTCGGGTTGCAAACGATTAAAATGAACCGCTTTTATCTATAATATATACATGAGCAGGTTCATACTCTGAAATAATAGCATTTAATTTTTCCTGGCCTCTTACCACAAAATACACCTCTTAACGCAGAAACATTTGTTCTGTGTTTTATCAGCCCATGATACAAAGAGTTGGAATGCATCAAAAGAGCGACAATAAGTATAGCGCTTCACTGAAAAAAAAATGCTAATTTTAACAAAAAATTATATTTTTTTGGAAAATGTTGATTGGCGCTACATCGAGTTGGCGTTATAACGGATACTTTACAATATGTCCCTATTCAGAAGATTTGTTCACCCATCTATGTGGCGGTTAAACGTGTTTGGCGGTATTTCGGGGGGCGTTATATCGGAGTTTGACTGTATTTTATTTAAAGTAATATTAGATGGTTTCCTATTCAAAGTAGTATGCATGTCACTACCAGTTTGTGTACATGTACATAACAAAAGAAATTAGATACGTTACTGTGTATAAGTCTTTGTTTTTTATGATCTGTTGAGTTTATGGGTACAAAGGCTATTAAAATCTTTCTGCTGTAACTTTTTCTCTAAGGCTCCTTTTTTTTTTTCTCCAGTGGACAAAAGTGGCATCATTTTTATCATGGGCAAAAGCAACTTTTCTATTGAATATGGTTGGATTAGCATTAAAGTTTTTTTTACCGGAGCACATGAAAGATTCGGATACATTACGTTATATAAGAGGAAATGGTTGAAAGTGCATTTCTAGTAGTTATAACCATTTTAAATACCTTCCTTTATTGTTTGATGAATGCTAATGTTTTCAATTTGACTTTCTATTGGTCTTTGTGCCTGGTCTATAATAATGAATTTATGTTTATATATAATTATCTTGTAAATATTCAGCAGTTTTGTTAAAGAACGTACTATTGTTTGGTTATATAAAACCTCTGCAAAACATATACTAAAAATCTTTTTCATAGAAAGGGATTCTTTTTTTTTTTTTTTTTTTTTTTTTGCTGTTGTTGTTGTTATTTTACATATTTTTTAATCAGGCCGGGCCGCATTTTTCAACTTCATAACGGGCTGGGCCAGGTAAGCAAAAACCTCGAAATTCCAGCCCATGCAGACCTCTAAAGTGCAGCACCCTCCTGAAATTTGGTGTGTGTGTGTGTGTGTGGGGGGGGGTTGGAAACTCTGTACAGGGCACACATAAATACTCAGATATATTAAGGGTTGTAATTGGAAACTGCTACAATAGCATTTTTATTATAGATTTTTAACATATTTTAATAATGTTTAAGAGTTATTATGTTATGTTAGTGAGTGTCTTTATGTCTGTCTATTTGTCGGCCTGCTTCTAGCATCTCTACATATTTCCAGAATTTCTTCAAAGTGATATATTTCATTCAAGTTCATTATCACGTATTCCGTATTTGAAATTATATTATTTTAAATTGCTCACTGAGCTGGCTTACAAAATATTTTACACAAAATATTTTTTCACAAAATATTTTATAAATTTACAAATGGGATGCCATTTTTAAAAAGCTAGATTAAACTCTTTCTGTATATATATATTATATATTCATACATGGTTCGGCTCAGAACAGAAGGCGCCCTCGCGACCCCCTTTCCACCGCCCTCTAAGGTACCCAGCACGGGCCTGCTCACACCCTCTTAAAATTTGTGAATTTAAACTGATAATTAAAATATATACTCCTTGCAGATGTTTCTAAGAAGTTATATTAATGTAGAATTTAGATAAGTTTAGTGGAAGTTTAGTTGGCATCTGTAACATTCCATTATTTTAATATTATTCTGTGTGTGATAAGCATTAAACAATAAAACTAAAAACACTAAGTTTGAAATCCATTTTTGTACACTAAGTTCACAATACACATAAATAGTTAAAAATTATTATTAATTTTTAATTCTTTTTAAAATGATTTACCACACACACAGCTGTGTGACAATTAAAATTTATCTTATTTTATAAATTAGAAATGTTTTCCAGGATTTTTAGATGAATTATTAATTTTCATTTAGATTCGGGTTTCGGGCCGGGTTTGGGTATAAAAAAATCCGGGTCGGGTGCGGGTTGCCAAAAATTCTTCAGGGGTCGATCCAGGTTTTAATTTTTGGGTCCCTTTTTTGTGAAAAACAGAATATTTTTGTGAAATTTTCATTTATTTTTGTGAAATATAAAATATTTTTGTGAAAAAGTAAAATATTGTGTAAAATCTACCGTTTTTATAATCACTTTATGTAATGTTTAATATAGAGTTAAGAGAGTTTCATTGAGCCAAATTAAGACATTAATTTAAAAATAATACTGAAAACATGATAACATTTAATAGAAGGATCATTTTTGTAAAACAAAATCTTGTGAAGGGACTCATTTTATGAATTTGAATTTTGTGAAGGGTCCCTTTTTATGGATTTGACTTTTGTGAAGGGTCCCTTTTCATGAATTTGACTTTTGTGAAGGGTCCCTTTTTATGAATTTGAATTTTGTGAAGGGTCCTTTTTCAAGTAAGGGACCCAAATTTTGCCTGGATCGACCCCTGTTCTTTAGTGCGGGTTTGGGTTGATTCAAAATACACTTGTCAGGTTCAGGCCGGGTTAAGTAGGACAAAATTTTGTATAAATGTTTTTGTATAAAAAATTTTGTTTAATGAAATTCTTTTTACGTTAAACCATAGATTTAATAATTCTTTTTACGTAATGAAATTCTTTTTACGTTAAACCATAGATCTGTGATAATTTGAAACAAAATTAATAGATTTTATTATTTTACTTTCCGAATATACATATGTAATGAAAGTATTGTAATCATGTCAAAAATCCAACTGTAAAATTTTGGTGTTTCTATGTGTTTTGAGGTCCCATTAGGTAGCAAAGTTTATTTTTGCTATTTTAACAGTGAAACAGTAAACACGATAACGTCTAAATGCTTTGTTCGAATGAGCTGAAAAATGATACATATGTAGGTCACCATAATCCCAAAACCTAAGCATTATTTACATGTTCTAGGTCACCATAGTATGTGATTTTGGTGAATCTAGCACTTTATTTTTTACAGGGATGCAAAGAAAAATTATTTATCATTATGGTCTATGGGCCCAAATTTTTTAAAGTGTGGTAGCACCCAAATGCCTCATTTAAATAGCTAAAAATTTATACACATGTTACAAGTCACCATCATATGAAGTATATACATTTTGATAAATCTAGCACTTAGTTTTTTTTTTTTTTTTTTTTTCTTTTTACAGGGATACACACACAAAAAAAAATAATTCTTTATTATTATAGCCCATGGGCTGAAATTTTTTAAATGCAATAGCATCTAAATGCCATATTCAATTAAGCTGAAAATGTAGACACATGTTATAGGTCACCATTTCATGAACTGCACAGATTTTGGTGAATCTAGGATGTATAATTTTTTTTACAGGGACACAACGAAAAATTATGTCGTATACGTATGGACTGAAATTCTTTAAAGTGTGATAGATAATGTCGGAACGCCTCATCCAATTGAGCTGAAAATTTATATGCATGCTATAAGTCACTGTCACACAAACTCTATAGATTTTGATGAGTCTAGCACTTAGATTTTTACAGGGACACAATGTAAATTTCTTTATCATTATGATCTATGAATTCAAATTATTTGAAGGGCAATAGCATTAATTTAAACAACATACCATATAGAGAAAAAATACTCAAATATCCTATTATAATTTTCTTTTTTATTTATTTAATGACTTCTCTTATTTTAATTTATTTATGCAATCATTAATTACATAATGTTTGAAAAGTTGAGTGGAGTTATTTCAGATTTTTATGAAAGAAAAACTCATTAAGATATCTTTTTATAATAGCATAAAATTTATTTGTTTTGAACATTTAGTGTTTTACTTCTCTTTGATAAAAATTTTCTGGATTCATCGTCTTCAGAAATAACTTTTAATAAATTATGTACAGTCAAACCTTGTTACCGTGAATTACTTTTAACATGAACTGTTCCCACAATCCCCCTCAAAATGAAGATTAGTTTTGTTATATGAAGATTAGTTACTGATAACATGAACAAATTTTTTTTTCCCTCTTAAGATTCACATTAACGAGGTTCGACTGTATATGGTATAAATTTGAATATGAAAATATGGAAGAAAGTTTTGTGGTGACCATGATATACTACTTATTAGGGAAGTAGCAATTCAAAAATCATGGGAGGGGCTCAAGAAATTTCATTTTAAAAATGATTCAAAATTATTCTTAAGAAAATCAATTAATAATTAAATGTTAATTAACCCCTTACCTGCAAATGAAAAAATTCCTTTTCAGCAAGCTTAAAGGCAAAGGTAGATTCCTTTACGAACGTTAATGTTACAAATGTAAAGAAATTTTACATATGCATTAATACTTAGCCAATGGCTTTGTTCTCACACATTGCATTATTTACGTCGCTATTCTGTTTTCAAGAAATTTAATTTTAAACTACGAAAGGGTTTTATTCATTCTACTTAAAATTTTAGGCTAGATTTATTGGTCTGTAAATGTTTCAATTTTTTAAAATTCAAGCTCATAATCATTCAACAAATAGAAGTCTTAAAGATATACAATCCCAGCAATGGTGAATCCTGGAGGGAGCTATTGGGCTACACCCCCCTCCCCACCCAAGCTTAATCAAAATTTATAATTTTTATTTAAAATCCATATAACTCTTGTTCAATATCTTTCTTTTAAAGAAAAAATAATAGAAACGGGAAAATGCACTTGTGACCTTACTATGGTCAAGCACTGGTAAGCCTGACGTTGCTATGGTCAAGTCAAATACAGTTAAGTGGTAGCGGTTTTTGGATAGTTATTTCATTGTAATTTTTATTGAATTATTGAAAGTTTTGTTTTGTGTTTTTGTGATTCTTATTGTCAGATGAGTAAAAATTGTTTCGGTTCACATAAGCTGGAGTTAACATTGGACCATTTGGCACCGCTGAATTTCAATGTTAATTGTTATGAATGTAGTAAATTGTATGATTTGGTGAGATTTTGGTGACAAAACTTGCAATTTAGCAATGAAATTTGTTATTTGGCGTCAAAATTTGATAGTTAACGACGACATTTTTGACTTGACGACAAAATTTGGCGAGCTTGGCGATGGAGAAAGGCAGCTTTGGCGTCTTATTTTCTTTTCACGCGAAAAACTTATATATCTTCACAGACCAATATCTTGTTTCGACAAAATAAAAAGTCAAATGAAGCTGTAACGTATTACTCTCAATCGTAAATTTTAAATTCTTGCCTAAACCGACATTCTAAACTATTCACCACAAACGATATTTGTATTAAGATAGACATATTGTTTTAATTTAATATTTTTAAATGATTAATTAAGCGTTTAACATGGTTTTTAATTAACACACACTTTTATTAACTTGATATGATGCAACTTTTAATGTACGCAACGGAATTTTGCAATTCAATTTTCGGCAACTTCTTGTTGTCCGAAGGACCTGAAATTTTGCACACGACTTCATCATGAATAACAATCCAGTATAGGATCCGTTATCCGGAAACCTGTTATCCAGAATGTTCCGAAAACCAGAATGCAAAAGGCCAACTACCAGAATTTTTAATTATCGTAAAATTTAAGAATTAAAGTTATACAGTAACAGCGATCATAATTATATTTTTATAACTTACTTTATTTAATGCTACGGTGGTATTCTGAGGAAATATGGTGAGCGCAAAATTGTCCAAATAATTACTGAAAATTTTGCAAATTTAGGTTAGAAAATGAATTTTTATTGTGTTTTTAAATAGATAAACATTAATAACACATACTTCTTAAAGTGCCCAATAGCAGATGAATTTTATCCTTGAACTCAGGTCGCATGCATGAAGTCCTAATTGTTATAAAATTTTTAAATAGTTTTTATTAATTTCCATTATTTTTAGAATTCATGTCATAAAATATTTAGCATTATGTGCTTTTTAGCACAATTGCTGTGCAGAGACACACAATCAGAGACAATCAGAGTGTGTCATTGCTGTGCAGAGACAATCAGAGCAGAGACACACTATAAGCAAAAAAATATCATAGAAATTTATGCAAAATCCAAATGAATGGATGTTACTCTCAGGTCCAAAATTAAATTTTATATATGTTTGTTTATTTTTCATTTATTATTACTATTGTTATTTATAGTTTGAAATTCTAATTAAGAATGTTTTTTTATTTTGCGGAAATAATTTATTAAATGAATTTATTATTAATAGGTAAAGTGTTTACATATATATTATTCATGTTTATCACTGCTATTCATGAAATGTACCATCATTTTGTACCATTTCTATACATATAATAAAGTGTTCCGAATTACGGAAAAACCTCTTATCCAGAATATCCCAGGTCACAAGCTTTCTGTATAACAGATCCTATACTGTACTAGATACAAGTGTTTCCAGGCACTTTTCATATCAGAGGCAGGTTCCAGGGGCAAACAAAAAATCTATACTTATACAAAACTATCGTATGTGACACAGGATTTGGATGTATTTGTATAACGTCAAGTGGCAACAATTAATTTTTTTTTAATAAAGATTTAAAAGTATGTAATAGTTTTCTAAAACCTTTATTAGTTCACTTTTCAATAAAAGAGTGTTCTTTATTTTATTTTTTAAATGGTATAATTTTATTTATCAAAATAAGGGAATTCAAGTAATGAAATACTTTAATTTGAATTTAAGTTTTTATGAAAATAAACTTCAATGGAAAATTCATTAAAATCATCTCTAATTCATTTGTCAAAGGGATAATACCTAAATGTCCCCCAATTTATTACTTTTTCTATCATGCCAGTTTAATTCGTTTTGCATCGATTTACATGATTTTTTTTTTTTTTTTTTTTTTTTTTTTAACGATGACATTTATCTTTTGCATTATAGCATCTATGTCATAAAGCTGGTAAGTCTAAGTCTAAATCTGCTTAGCCCTAAGATATGTTGATTTTATTTACATATTTATTTATTAACTTTTATTTGTTTAAAATCATGGATAAAATTTTATTTCATTTTTCTCAGTATATTGTTGTAATTGTGACATCATATTTTCTGTTAAATTAAACATTTTTTTTTTTTTTTAAATCAGATTATTATATTGTCTAAAAACATGATTAAAATTTTATCATATTTTCAGTGATCTTTTTTATTATCGTTTGCACGTGACATAAGCATCAGATTATAATTTTTTGCAATGAAAGCTATAGAAAATGTCGGATTCAACACAATTCATGAAAAATCACTTTTTAGCTTGTAACTTCTAAGCAATTGAAGCTATCGAAAAAATTTAAATACAAAAATTGTTCTTTAGGGTAAGGCGGTCATTCGCCTGATTCGAAATTTTTTGCTATTTTCAATATTAAAGAAATTATGGGCAAATGAAAATTTCCACCCCCTTTGAGCTGGATACCCCATCTACAAACTCGACTGAGATTTTTACAGTCCTGACAACATATCCCGAGCTGGTTAAATTTAAATAAAAGTTACTCCAGTTATCGTGTTCACAACTTAACATGGGAAAAAGCGTTATACATGGTTTTGGGTTCTAGGGGTCATGATCGGTGAAGATATGAAGAAATTTTCCAGAAGTTATGTCATGAGAACCATTGCAATAGGTAGATCGCCTATAAGGAATCTACCTAAAATTACGAGATTCGCTTCCCAGTGCCACCATTATTCACATAGGCACGTGTGGTTATGCATTCACACTGTTTCAGAAACATTGCCTTTCTGATTCCTCCCAGTCCCCATTGTCTCTGAATTAAGTAAATCCTTCAAAAACACTGTCATGGGCATTTAGTTGCATTACAAAGCCATGAGAATAGCAGCATAACACAAAGAATCGTACATGGGCAAGGCAAGCATACATGCCTGTGGCAGTTAATGCATCAGCATACAGAGTTGAATATATTTGCTTGTGGCAATTCAGGAGCTCACAATCTCTAATTATTAGTATGAATAACAAAAATTGTTAAGAACATCTAAAAGACTTAATTTTCAGTTTTAAAATATTTTTATTTGACATTGAAAGAAAATTTTGTAATAACCACTAAAGGGGGGGGGGGCTTGAGCCCCCTGAACCCCTCCCTTTCTCATGCCCCTTCTAGTTATTACTTGTTAGAAACATCCATTTAGCTATTTGCATTTAAATTAGTTGATAAATCAATACTTATGTATCATTTTTTTTTTTTTCAGCTTCTTGATGCTTGTGTAAAAAACTGTGACCGTAGTTTTCATCTTGAAGTGTGTTCTCGGGATTTTGAAGTTGAAATAAAAAAATTACTCAATAAGGTTAGTAATAACTTGCTTTCAAATTATTTACCAAGTACATGCCACTCAATTTATATTTTTATAAAGAAATTATTAAAATATTGACTTCATAAGTTTTTCATGCTTTGATTATTAGTGTACTTTATGTTTATAAATGCACGTTTTTTTTTTTTTTTAATCTAACGTCAAATGTTACATATAATTTATACAATTAAAGTGAAATACGGTTAACACGAAAACGGTTAACAAGAAAAATCGGTTAACACGAAAAGATATAGTAGTCCGGACGCGGACAGTGTACTATGCTATTTAATACATTTTTGTTTCTTTTAACACGAAACAAAAATCGTTTAACACGAAAAAAAATCTCTCTTTCGACTTTCAGTGACATGTTTGCTACAACAGAGATGCCAACATTTTAATTTTTTCCGGAGCATTTTTAACTCCTTCTTTATTTCCATACCACATTTTTCTTAAGAGTAATATTTCCTTATTTTATCGTAGTTATATATTGAAGGAAAATAGTCTGTAAATAAAGTGATGCAAATTAAAGGCAGGGATAAAAATGGTCCGGAATAAATTATAATGTTGGCAACTATGTTACGATATGTTGCCTTCGATGATCATGTGTGTACAGCACCGATAATGAAATTTGTGACATCGTTCATCATTAAAATGATTGCACTTATGTAAATTTTGATGACGAATCTGACAACTGAATCAACGATGCAGTTCCTGTTCCCTCTGCTTCAAAAATGAAAAAAAGTAATGAGTATCTGCAGTTATTTAGATGCGCATTTGAATTGAGAGGTGAATAAAACAATGGATGATCTCAATCAATTTTTGAGCAATATGGTGCTGAAAAAGACACTTAGTAAAAGATATCTGATTTTTTTTCCAAAAAACAATATTTATACTTGATTTTTATCCTAATGGATGCAAGTTAGTAGTAGTTTTATAGGAAATGGTAATAAAAATTGACGACAAAGAAAACATTGGCGAATTTTTTACTTTTTCTACAAATCTTTTTACACGAAATTCTTTTAACACGAAAAAATATTTCGGTCCCCTTGGTTTCGTGTTAAACGTTTTTCACTGTATATCACATTGGATGTATTGAATAAATTCAAATATCATACACATTTTTAACATGATCAAATCATTTTAAATGATTTAAGTGGTACTCATGTGCGTAAATAGAAATACTCCAAAATGTTGCCATAAATCGTACATTCCAGGTGTAGTGCACACATTATTCTCTTTAGCTGTTTGTGTTCAATACTTGTGATACCATTTCAAATGTGCAATATATCTGGGTATTTTCTTTTGTCTTTCTCTCTGTCTCTTTTCTGTACTGATTGTTTATTGAATCATTAAATCAACTTTATCGTGTTAAAATGTGTGGGAATTTTTTATTTTAATTATTAAAATTTTAATAAAAGGACTATATTTAATAGCAAAATAAAAATACCTTAAAAACATCCTTTTAAAGGAAACAGCAGATTAATTTCGGCCACCTTCATGGCCATCCTCAGTGCTGAATCACAACCTAGACGTACGTTCCTTAGTTTCGAAGGGTTGTTTTGTTGGCGCCGCATTTCTTTCACTTCACATCGTTTTCTTCTATTAGCTGTTGCCATTCCGGCGGAACTAAATAGTGCTCTCTATCGTTAACAGAATTTGAGTTATTTATAATTTCAATGGCCTCCCTTTTCAAAGCGTAACTATAGTTGTTATAAGGAGCTATTTTTTTTAATGTTTATGGAGTTAGTATTAATTGGGTTATTATTGTGGGTAGTGGAAAATGCTGTGGAGGTTTTACCGTATTTTAAATCTGCCCGGTGTTCTTTCTCGCGTTCGCTTATCCGTCTTTTCGTCATGCCAATGTAGCTAGCCCTATCACCGTTAATATGTTCGAAGTCTATTTTGTATATGCCTGCAGTGGATTTTTGGGGGATATCTTTTTCGTTGCGTATGTGCTGGAAAATGTTTTTGTTAGGTTTAATTGGAATATTAATGTTATGGATTTTAGCTTCATTACAGATTTTTACGCTGGCGCCGTTACAGAAAGGAATAGATGTAGTGAAATTGGGTTTTGTTTTTTGTGCATTATTAATTTTGTTTAGTGTTTTTATGCGTTTTTTATAGAGAGTGTTGATAAGGTTTTTGGAGTAGTTAGCTTTGCTGGCAATGTTTTTGATATGTTTAAGTTCTTTGTTGAGTAGGTTTTTATTGGAGCATACAAGCTCCATATTTGAAACTCATAATCTTAAAACAATTTGCCCATCCAATTTTTAAATTTTAATTCATCAAAAGCCAAATTGTTATTAGAACTAAATCCAAATTAATGCTGTGAGGTGAAACACTAATGATAGTTAAATTAAAAATCATTCAAGAAAGATTTCAAAATAAGATTTATGTTTGACGACAAGAGTTTTTATACTTCCCCAGGTAGTACAGCTTTAGTATAGGACCCCCCTTTCTCCTGTAGTGACTTTTAAATTTTTGTCACCATGTTGGTGATGCATTTTAATTAATTTATTTTGGTATAATCTTTTGCTAAACAAATTTTTGTACCTATTCAGATTATACTTTTTGTTATTGTTTTTTTTTTTTTTTTTTTTTTTTTTTTCAATTTATGGCAGTAGTTCATATGCTGTTTACTTTCTATAAAGTATTGCTAGGTTTAAAAATAACACTTCCAAAGATGGTAAAGATGCAACTTATTTATTTTATTATTATTATTTATTTATTTTCTATAAAATGAACTAAACAGGCAAATGATGAATGAACAGAGTCCATGTGCTAAAATATTGCCAATGTATAAATACGGATGGTGCTTATATTTATAACAATTCATCATAAACAGAATCTTGTAAATTTTGACCAACGTCCAGCTTTTAGAGATAAATGCCTTATTTTTTAAATGCAACGAACATTTGTGTGAACAAAAAATGGCTACTGATATTGTTTGCCATAATATGGCTAACATTACTTTTATTACCCTCAACTGAAATTAATTTTAAAAATTAAGTAAATGAATTTTAAGTAATCTAAAAAATTAAATAAAATTAAATAAATAAAATACAGGAGATGGTGTGTAAATTTTTTAAGAAATGGCAGTCTAAGAACATAACATTAATTTATTCAAAAACTTCTTTAAAAAATAATTTAAGTAAACTACATTTGAGTTTCATATTCTATCTACAAAAAAAAAAAATATCAGGCAATTCCCAAATCATACCATATCTCAAGAGCAGCATAGTAGCATGAACTACAGCAAGGAGAGATAGCAACTGAAAAGAATAATCTATAAGTATATATACTCCGTTAAAAGTAAGATATTTGCATAAACTACTGTGAAAAGAACAGTTATGCAACTGGGTGAATCACAATACAGCATATGTCACTATGCCTATGACGTTATGCATCGATGAAGTGTTAGTGTCAAACAGTAATTTTCTTATAATAAGCAACTGTGCTACAACTCGACTCTAACATTGAAGCAACATGAACAAGCTGGCAATGGCTGCCAAATAGCGATCATTCTCTGTCAGTGTGAACGGATTAAAGAGGGATTAAGCATGCTTTTCACGCACCTAAACTATCCTTAAAAATGTTATCTATTTCTAGCAGATAAATTGCTAGAAAAAAAAAATCTTAAATCACTTTTATTTATGTCTCAAAATTTAATTAAAAAAAAAAAAAAAGTAAATTTTTAATACAAGTATATATTGTATAACAGTGGTTGCTCTGAACTAGAAAATATGAAAAATCACATTGACTTACTGTTTGTAGAATTATGAATCAAATTTTTAAAAGTGTGAGTTACTTTCTAATTACACGAGATTTGAATAAATGTAAAGCCATCACCTATTCTGTTTTTAGATACATTTGAACATGAAAATTTAAACAAAACAGTATAAAATTGTAAACTAGGATAAAAATTACAATTTACCTTTTGATATTCACTATGAAACAAGCTGTGTGCAATTTATGCAAGGTAAATACATACTTGCCAACTTTTCCGGTTTTCCCGGAAGACTTCCGGTTTTTTAACGTATCTTCCGGTCTTCCGGACAGATGATGAAATCTTCAGTTTTTAAAAAAGTCGCGGATATCGTTCGTTTTAAAAAGAAAACCCAAATGTTCTATGAAAACTCCTAATTTCCAATCTTTCCCTCCCCCCCCCCCATTTCCTTTATCTCCAACTAGTGATCAGCAATCAAATGTTCTGCAGAAGTCTTTTGTTTCCTAATCTTTATCCATCTGCAACATAAATGATAATATTAATTTTAAACTTCTTTCATTAGATTCTTGAAGTAGAGTTGAAAGAGTTTAATAATTCTTACTCTGTAATTATTTTTGTATCTCCCCCCCCCCCCCTTTCCCCGGATTGTGATCAATGATCAATTCTAGAAACAATAAAGCAATGGAAGTGCTCAATATTTCTCATGTATGTAATTATTTTTTTATCTTTATTGCTGAATTTAATGAATCTGTTTATTTTTCCTCAATTAAATTAAATATTTGTATGTCATATTTATACCAAATGTGTAAATGTGAGAAAAAAAAATGAAGAATAATTTTTTCTGGTAGGAAAATTTTTTCCAAATCAATTTAAGAAAATTAATACTCAGTTGGTTTTATGCACGTTTGAAACTGATAATTAACTTCTGCTACTTTGTTTTATATTTATGAGTAATGTACGTACACAAAAATCATATTCTATTTATTTAAAAAATTAGTTATACTTTAACCTAACTAAGTTTTTTGTCTGTTGTTAAATAAATTTCTTACAGATTTTGTTTTGTAGAAATTTATATGTTGAAGAGGAATAACTTCATTTAAAACATTTTTATATTTAGTATAATCAATCTATAGTAAAACGTTTTTATAGATTGCTTCTAAATATTAAAGTTGTAAAACTGTATTGTTTATTACGTCAAAGAGAAATAAAGAAAAAAAAAAAATCTTCCCTTTTTTTATGAAATCTTCTGGTTTTTCAACAAAAATCTTCCCTTTTTTAATTGAAATTGGTTGGCAAGTATGTAAATAAAACAAAATTTCTAAAATAAAATTTAAAAGTATACACTTTTGTGTGCTCTAATATCATCGATATGTGATTAAAAAAAACGTTTGAAATTCTATCTCTAAGACAACCATAATCATTCAAAAGTTGATCAAATTTCTCATTTCAGTATGTTGAAGTACTATATATACTTGAATATTTTTTTAATTAAACTTTTTGTCAAAATGAAAAAAGATTTCTTCAGGAAGGATTACCAAAGTTTTACAAGTAAAGTCTAACTCACAGTTTCAAAAATAATAAATCAAATTTTCTTAAAATTATAAATTTATGCATAAAATACAAGTCAAGCACAACCTCTGCATGAGGTAATTTGTAATTTGAATCATGTATTTTGCTTTATAAGGGTAAATGTTAATCTTCATGCATTTTTTTTTTTTTTTTTTTTTTTACTTTTGCTGGAGGTCTACATGGACATTAATTTTCAAACAGGTTGGGCCAGCAAAACAATGTTTTAGCAAGGGCAAGGACAACAAAACATATTCTTTTTACTTCAAAATCTGTAAAAGGAAATTAGATTTCATTTTCAAAAATAAAAGGTTCATAATTATCTCTATAATTGTAAAAACTTTTGTGTTAAAAAATTAAAGTATTTCATGGAATAAGTGTATGTCGTAGAGGTTTGCACAGACCAAAAGTTTCCATGGACCACTGCTTGTTTCTTTTTTTTTTTTTTTCAATGTGTGGCTTGGCTCAGCCGTTACAAAAACTGATAAAATCACATGAATGTGGCCTTAATTACACCCCTTTCCAAAAAAAGAAAAAGAAATTGACTGCGGTCTGAAAATCACACCTGGCAGAAAGAAGTAAGTTCCTTTGCTTCTGTAACTTGTTGCGTCAATCGTGCTTTTGATAATTACGTCATCTTTTAGATAACCTTTCATACAATCTAATGCTATCTTTATCTTTTCATTACTTCATTTTTCAAGCAACTGAAAAAAATTAAAAACTGAAGATTTTGCTTCTTCCCTTATTTTTGAGAAATTATATATTTTATTGTCACATCATACAAAATTTTCACAAATAAGTTATGCAAAGTGTATAAAGATATTTTTAATTTTAGAAGTCTAATTTTTTTGCAGAAAATTTAAACCAAGTAACAGCAATTTAAACTTAAGATAGGCGTGATTAACAGGAAATATTATTTCAGATTTGTTCGGTTATTTTTCCTTAAAAAGAGAATTATTGATGTACAAAAATGTCTCTTTTGAAACCTTAAAAATTTATTGTGTTTATTTTTCAATGAGATGATAGCATTATCATTGCTTTGAAAGGTTCTTTTGAAGACAACGGAGCTTGTTTCTTTGTTTGGTGTTTTAAAAGGGTTCTCCAGCTAAACTGGCAAACTAGAGAAAATTCTCCTCAAATTTGTAAGGAGAAACAGACATTGTGAACAAAACTACTAAAAATCCATAGTAGACAGTTTTTGATTTTAGCTTATAATTTTAGCTTGTAACTTTTTGTTGTAAAATTCTGATAATGTGTTATTTTATTCTAGGGTCATCCAAAAGTTGTAGAAAAATTAAAAATCTTGTTAAAAAAATGGAGTGAAGAAGTTTTTAAAAATGACCCAGAACTGAGCTTAATACCTTCATTGTATAATAGTCTCAAATGTGAAAAAGGAGAATTTCCGAGTGAACCGGTAAGATTTTTAAAAAATATAATTCTTAAACTAGTATAACTCTTTTTTTTTTTTTTTTTTTTTTTTGTATTTAGATGTTAAACAGGGATATCAACCCAGGGTTTAATTTTTGGGCCTGTTTCTATGAAAAATAAAATATTTTTTTTTAAATTTCTATTTTTGTAAAATGAATTTTATCACGTGTAACCTGTAATTTTTGTCGTCACTGTAATTTAATGTTTAATATCTTTAAGATGTATATTTAATGAATGTCAAACTAAATGGTGTTTGGGCATGAAATATTTCATAAAGGAATTTTAAAAGTAGCAGTTAAAACAACCAAATTTTAACTAGACAACTTCAGTTAAAACTTCATTTAATAATGATTAAAGTACTATAAATAGATTCAACTCAAACATATTTTTAAATGATAAATAAATATTGATACCTATTTAACCTCTTTCTGCATGGTTTTTTTTTTTTGTATTGCAAAAGCATATATTATTGTTTTTAAAAGATTATTATACCAAATTTTCAAACAATTCTGTTAAAAAAAAAAAAAAAAACATAAGTTTCCTATAAATTAATTATAAGATAATTTTTTTTTTTTTTTTTTTGCATGTACCATGTTTTTAAATTTTCCATTGAATCATATAAACTTGACAATTCTATGTATTAATAAATACTTTAAAAAAAAAAAATATATATATATATATATATATATATATATATATATATATGAATTATCCCATCAACTTGAAAGAAAATGATCATATATGTAATAACGAGTGCAATTATAAGAAATTTTCAAACATTTATTAATTGAATAAAAATATTAAAAGAATGCATTGTCATCATGTTCTGAGCTATTCTAAAAGTTTAAAATGTCTAGTTAGTCAGGAAACACTTTATCAATGTGTATGAAAAATAATAAGTATAAAATATAAAAATAGTTATAAAACAGATCATTAATTTTTGGTCAAATAATAATTTAAAGAAATTAATTAAAACTAGTTTAATAGCAAATAAGATCAGGGATTTACAAAGTGCTGCATTCTATTAAATATGTCAGTCGATTTCATTTGCTTATCATTGCACCCGAAATGCCTTTATTTCAACATTTCCAAAAACACGGCATCAGTATCTTGTCAACATCAGGATTAGCTTCCTCTTTTACATCAAAATTCACGTCAATTCGTAAATCAGTAAAATGAAATGAAAATCCTTAAACTTTACTGATGATCCATAAAAGTTGGCAAGTATGCTGTTCCAAGATCATCTGCGAGTAATCCATCGAGTATTATAGTTTATGGGTGGAGGAGGGAAAAAAAAGGGGGGGGAGATTACCAATTGCAGTTTATAGCTGCTGCTGGTTTATAGATTTCTGGGTTATCGATGCCTCACTGTAGTACTTTACTGGTTTTTGAAGTTGATAAGGTTAGCAGCCTCAATTATAGATCGTTCTGTTATATAGATTGATGTTTTAAGTATCTTCTACAGTCGATAACAAAAGTGTCCAAACACTAGCAAAAATTCCTATGTAAAAAAAGGACACTTCATATGGTTTTGTTAAATAAATCCTTGTTGAATCCTGTTCTTATTCAGTCTAAGAACATGATTTGATAAAGATTTATTTAACAAAATCGTATGAAGTGTGCTTTTTATACATAGGAATTTTTGCTAGTGTTCGGACACTTTTGTTACTGACTGTACTGTGTGATATACGTATAAATATTTTAATTGGCTTTTATTTATATTTTAGTCTCCTACCAGTAAATCTTCAATGACCAGGATAAAAGACCCTAATGTTGTTACTAGTCAGCAAGAAGAAGATGATATAGCTAAAGCTATTGAACTTTCGCTGAAAGAATCGGGTTCACCTCGTTCTACTAGTTCATTGTATCCTCTTGCTTCTGTAAAAGGAGACGGTGCATCTAGCGTTCCAAAAGTCGCAAAAGAGCCACGTAAAGTAAGAGCCTTGTACGACTTTACGGCAGCTGAGGATAACGAATTGACTTTTAAAGCTGGAGAAATTGTTTTAGTTTTAGATGACAGGTAAATAAAATTTCATTTTTAATTTTAAATAAACATAAATACCTTTTGAACTTTAAAGCATTTTGGCTTGAGTCCCAGCCATCTTCGGTGCCTACGTGATGTTAAAGTGTGGCTGCTATTTCCTCTCTTGTGTGGTTTCTTGACTTGAGCAGGCATCATCATCTTTAGTCAATGTTTCTATTGGGCTGCTCTATACTCAGGCATGAGAATTTTCTGCGGATCAGCGATTTTCCGCTTTTTTGTGATTTTCGTTAATTTCACAATTTATTTTGTTAAAATCAAACTCCAGAGTTCAAACACTCCACGAAAAACTTTAGATTCTCAATCTTTTTCTATCCAAAATATAAATATCAATATTCATTTTAAACATTCTTTATCAGATTCTATAGCATATAAAAGAACAGAATTATTCAATATTTCTCGTGTAATTTTTTTTTGTCCTTTCCCCCCCCCCCTTTTTCATCTCTAACTATCGCCGATCAAACAATCTGCGGGAAGCCTTTTATTTTTGAATATTTATCTCCATCCACAACAAAAATGTCAATATGAATTTTAAACTTACTGTATGATATTCTTGAACCCATAAAGAAGAAGAATTGTGTTTAATATTTCTCACTCATGAACTACTTTTTAAACCCCCCCCCCCCCTTTCCCATTTTCCACCATCAGTCAATGTTATTAAATGTTGATTGCTGGCTAATGTTTTTTTTTTTTTTTTTTTTTTTTTTTCTTTTTAAACACATATTCTGTTGTGCTGATGTGTTATTCTTTTAATTTGTCACTTTTAAAATATTTTGTAAAGTTTTTTCCTGTGAGCGTTATTTTTATAAATTTTATGAACACATTTGTATAGTTTTCTCCGCACACGTTATTTTTCATTTGAAATTAATTTTATGAACACGCATGTTTCCTCTTTTTTTAATTTTCTGCACTCTCATGCCTGTATACTATTGCAGATGCGTTCATTGGCTAAATGCAATGGACTGTAATTTTGAATAAGAACTACTATTTCTGACAATAACACGAACACAATTACTAAATTAACAGTTAATATTGTACCATATTTACATATACTAAAAGCTGACATACTAGTCATGTTACCAAAGGGGGTTGACACCATGGTCAACTTAAGCAACAAAGGTGAGCCATGTCACTGGTATATCGAAGATGGAGTGTATGTTACAATCATGACAAATAATACACTGCCACTAAAAACAGAAGATAATCTAAACTAGAGATACTCACCAAAGTTGGCGCAATACAGCCAATATCACAATGAGCGGCAACAGCAAATATTTTTTTCTTTTTCTTTTTTTTTCTTTTTTTTCTTTTTAATACAGTGAGCAAAGCCTGCTCTTACTTTTGCAAATATAAAATGGGTCCCAGTGGCAGAAAGTTTTGAAGCTGTCTGCGACAGGCTTTTAAAATTTCATAATCTGTCTGCAAAATTTGCGTGTAATCAGGGGTGAAAATCGTTTACACTCAAAAAGCCTATAAACTGATGGGCCCATGAAGGGGGGGGGGTTAACATCAGTGGTGATCTCGTGCAACAATACACAAATATAATTTTACTACAAAACAATATAGTATAAACAATTGTATTCATTTAATTCATCTCATTCAATTAAATATTTTATAGCAATGTTTGACACAACACAATATAAATAATTATAAATAATAAAAGTATTAGTTTTAGTTTTGATACAGAAATTTTTATAAGTGATTTGTTATCCGAAAGTTGCGGACAATTTTTTTTCTCAGTGCAGACAAAAACTGTCTGCAAGCCGTTTTTCTGTGTCCGCAACTATGTCGCCATGTCGCAGTGTTTCTGCCACTGGGAAATGGGTTATATTGAATTAGAATTGCCATGTTTATTACTTACTTTCTTTGAAAACTTTCTTAAGAAAGCTTTTCAGAAAAGTTAAAATTTCTTTTCTCTTTTCATTGAAATTTCTAAATCATATAATTGTTAAAACACAGTAATTAATTAATTATTAAACTTTTTCTGTTATTGTTTTATTTAGAGATGCCAATTGGTGGCAAGGATCAAATCATCGAGGGGAAGGTCTTTTCCCATCAAATTTTGTATGTGATATAAATGCTGAAATACCACAACCTGAATCCAGTGAGTGCTTTTATTTATTTATTATTTATTATTTATTTTTGAAAATAAAAAAATAATATCCTATTTGATTCCAATATCTAATACATTTTAATAATAATAAACTAGTTAAATTTTGATATATTTTAAACTCCACTAGGACATAGTCATTGTTATGGTATAGTTTCTCTTATGCAGTCATATATTAAGATTTAAATAAAACTATAAATGAACTGTTATATTGTTGACTTGCTCATAACATAAAAAAAAATATTTGTCTTGCTTAGAAACTTAGATTTCATTAACACAACTTTCTAATAACATCATATAACCTTGATTTTAATGTAAAAAATATGTGCATATTAGATCCGTTTTTTTCCTCTTTTCAAAAAGAAAACTGAAAAGTAAAACTACAAACTGAAGCTACTTTTATTATTATTCTTTTTAAATACTGGATGTTTAAAATAACAATACATTATGTTTATCATTCGCATATTTGCCATGTGCGCTTGATTTTTTGTATTTTCTTTTTGCTGCTTGCTAGAAAATGAAATTTTTCAGATTTTGCCATGTATTCCATTTTTCTACCTATAAATAAATATATATATAAGCAAAATAACCAAGTATAAATGAAAATTTATCCCAAAACACATGAGGGGAGCTCCCCCATGTAGGGAATGAAATATGAGAAGTTTCTGATGAAACGTTGGCTATTCAGCCAAAAAACACATTTCGAGCCCCCAACTTCTTTACCAACTTTTGTACTTTATTTATGACTTTATTCTTTATTTTTCTCCAACTTTTGTACTTTATTTATGCACTTTATTTTTCTCCAACTTTTGTACTTTATTTATGAATTTATTTGCTTTTTATGCTTTGTATTAATTAAATTTGTTTGCTGGTATGGTCTTGCTTCCATCTATGAGAAGTTGGGGGCTAGAAACATCTTTTTGGGCTAAATAGCCAAAATTTCATCAGAAACTTCTCATTTCATTCGGGTCATTCCATGTCAAATCATCCAGAATTTTAAAAAAATGACACCCACCGACTCCGATTTGGATAAAATTTTTTACAGTTATAGAACTTTTCATGCTGATTCTAGAAATGTCAATTATTTTGAGATCAGTGAAGTAGTTTTCAAGTTATCAGCATTTAAATACATGCCAAAATGGCTGCCTGCTGGCCATGTTGAATGTTGCATATAAAATATAAATGCTTGTATCTCCTCTCATTTTTAAGATAGAATCTTCAATTTTTTTTTGGTTTATTTAGAATATAATAAGCTCTTATTTACCAAAGTTTTGTTTTCTTAAATCTTTACAATTATTTATAATAGTGACTTTTTGTTGTTTTTCTTCATATGTAATTTGAGTAACTTTAGCAGACAATTTCTTCCATTGCCCCTTCTTCAATTTTTACCAAATTTTGTATACAGGTAGCCCAAACTATGTTTTTATGACTGATAGAAAAATTTTGATGGGCAGTTTACAGGATTTTCATTTAAACAATTTAAACTTAATCTCCCCGATATTACCTCTTCCACAAAAAGATGGTTTCCTATTTCATTCTGATTTTAATATAAATCCCATGCTTTACTATGAGAATTTCTTGTTTTACAACACAATTTAATTACACAGCTTATTAAATACTTGAAAACTAAGAAAATAAATCTTAACTAGATTTTTTTTTCTCTGCACCTTTTTTTTTTTTTTTTTTTTTTTTTTTTTCATAATGCATTCTGTATGCAAAACCACATTTAATTATACATCATCAAATATCAAATTAACTATGATAAAATTGAAGTATGTAAAATAAAATTATAATAGTATAAAAATTGAATGCATTATAATACAGTTAGTTTTCACTATTAATAAGAAAAATTGTTCTAACAAATAATATTTCATACATAAACCAAAACACGATATCTATCAGTGGAAATTAAAAATAACATAAGTATAATAAAAAATATAACTTACAGTCAGAAAAATGCAACTATCTACTATATGTTATTAAGTTAAAGTCTTCCCTGTTTATTATTATATTTTGTCCATTTTGAATTCACCAAAGCAGTGGATTCAGCATCACTGAGTTTATATGGTTATTTGCCTTTTTCTGACTGTAAGCTATATTCTTTATTATACTTATGTTATTTTTAATTTCCATTGATAGATATCGTGTTTTGGTTTATGTATGAAATATTATTTGTTAAAATATTTTTTCTTATTAATAGTGAAAACTAACTGTATTATAATGCATTCAATTTTTATACTATTATACTTTTATTTTACATGCTTCAATTTTATCATAGTTAATTTGATATTTAATGATGTATAATTAAATGTGGTCTTGCATACAGAATATTATGAAAAAAAAAAAAAAAGTGCAGAGAGAAAAAAAAATCTAGTTAAGATTTATTTTCTTAGTTTTCAAGTATTTAATAAGCTGTGTAATTAAATTGTGTTGTAAAACAAGAAATTCTCATAGTAAAGCATGGGATTTATATTAAAATCAGAATGAAATAGGAAACCATCTTTTTGTGGAAGAGGTAATATCGGGGAGGTTAAGTTTAAATTGTTTAAATGAAAATCCTGTAAACTGCCCATCAAAATTTTTCTATCAGTCATAAAAACATAGTTTGGGCTACCTGTATATAAAATTTGGTAAAAATTGAAGAAGGGGCAATGGAAGAAATTGTCGGCTAAAGTTACTCAAATTACATATGAAGAAAAACAACAAAAAGTCACTATTATAAATAATTGTAAAGATTTAAGAAAACAAAACTTTGGTAATTAAGAGCTTATTATATTCTAAATAAACCAAAAAAAATTTGAAGATTCTGTCTTAAAAATGAGAGGAGATACAAACATTTATATTTTATATGCAACATTCAACATGGCCGTCAGGCAGCCATTTTGGCATGTATTTAAATGCTGATAACTTGAAAACTACTTCACTGATCTCAAAATAATTGACATTTCTAGAATCAGCATGAAAAGTTCTATAACTGTACCGAATTTTATCCAAATCTGTGTCGGTGGGTGTCATGGCCTGGATGATGTGACATGGAATGACCCATTCCCTATATTGGGGAGCTCCCCTGAAGAAGGCCCTCATGTGTTTTGGGATTAATTTTCATTTATCCTTGGTTATTTTGCTTATTTATTATAGTTTTATATTTCCTTTAGCTGCATCTGTGCATGGGTTTATAAATACTCTGTTCTAGTTTTATATTTAAAAATTAAAGTTTTATTCCATCAAATTTTTAAGATTTATCTTATATATACATATCTTATTATTTTCCAAACATATGTAAGTGAAGTATTGTAATCATGATTTGCGAAATTGATTTTGTATCTCAAATAGCTCAAAAATGAATGGTTGTAGAACGTTTCAAATTTATGATGAGTTATGAGTTTATTATGAGTTTATATTTCATTTATCATGAGTTTATATTTTATTTATGTGAGTGTCGTGATGTTTTACACCTTCAACTTTGGTCTTGACACAAGATCCCTTCTTAGAGATATCTATGATTTTACACAATTTGTTTTGATGTGTGTACGAGTGTATGTTTTTGCGTGAATGAACATGATAGTATCTAAACACTTGTTGGAATGAGCTGAAAGTTAGTGTGTATGTTATAGGACACCATAGCATCTAAACACTTTGTTGGAATGAGCTGAAAGTTAGTGTGTATGTTATAGGTCACTATAGCATCTAAACACTTTGTTGGAATGAGCTGAAAGTTAGTGTGTATGTTATAGGTCACCATAGTATCTAAACACTTTGTTGGAATGAGCTGAAAGTTAGTGTGTATGTTATAGGTCACCATAGCATCAAAACACTTTGTTGGAATGAGCTGAAAGTTAGTGTGTATGTTATAGGTCACCATAGTATCTAAACACTTTGTTGGAATGAGCTGAAAGTTAGTGAGTATGTTATAGGTCACCATAACAAAAACTAGAGTCTTGCATTGAGTCGGGTAACCTGATTTTACCCGACCTGCAGTTCAGAGTCGGGTCGGGTCAGGTTGACTGGATTTTTTTACTGTTGGTCGGGTTTAGTTTTCAACGAATCGGGTTGACTTGAGAACATCTTTTAAAAAAATTTCATCTTTTTAACCCATTAGTAGTCGCTAGTTGGTCGATTTGCCACCTATCCTTCATTATTGCCAAATTTTTTTATTCAATAGCCATCAAAAATTTTTTAAAGTGGCATTTGATATGCATAAAAGGCGAATAAAATCGAAGAAACGTCGATCACATCACTTCTTAAAATTATTGGTGGCAGTTAAATAAAAAGTGCACAATCTGTAATAGGTGGCGCTGTCTATAGCGACTACTAATGGGTTAAAGTAGAAATTTGTGTGCTCTATTTTCCCATGATGAATATATGCTTACCCAAATTATCATAGTAAAATAAACATTCATATCCAAATAAAGCAACGAATTAAAAAAGAAAAAAAAGCAATTATTATTTAGAATGTAAGCTGTTGAAAACAGGCTACTTCTCCCAGAGTAACCAGATGCATGATTCATCTATTTTGGTGACTCAAATCCCTTTGAAATAGGTTGTGAATGTAAACTGTTACCTAATATTTTTTCTCTTGCAGATGTTTTTAAGAAATTATATTAATGTAGATTTAGATAAGGTTAGGGTACGTTTAGTTGGCGTCTGTAACGCTGTATTATTTTATTATTGTGTGTGTGATAAGCATTAAATAATAAAACTACAAACACTGAGCTTGAAACACATTTTTGTACACTTGAAGTACGCAACACACATGAATAGTTAAAAATTATTATTAATCCATTTTTCAGATTTTCTTTTATTTTTAACTTAATGTATTAGTAATAATATTTTAAATTCTTTTTAAAATGATTTACAAGCAGTGTGACAAGGAAGATTTATTTTATAAATTAAAAATGGTTTGCATGATTTTTAGATGAATTATTAACTTTCGTTTAGATTCGGGTAAAAGAAATTGGGTTTCAGGTCGAGTTTGGGTATAAAGAAATCTGGGTTGGGTTTCGGGTTGATTAAAAATTAACTTGTCAGGTTCGGGTTGGGTAAAACTTGACCCGTGAAGGACTCTAGCGAAAACTATATAGATTTTAATAAATCTAACATTTACATTAAAATAAAATGATTAAAATGGCCTACTTGAAGTTCCACATGAGATGTTTCATTGCGGCGCCGCAACTTTTTCAAACGTCCTCACATCATGCTGTTTGACGATGAAACCGTCTCTTCCACACCTTGATCTTCAGGTCTCAACAGGTGGTGCCATTTCTGGTCCAGGCTTATTATAGGGCTTATTAATAGACTTTGTATTAGCTTATTATAGGACTACTACAAAACAAAAGACAATAAAAAAGGCAGCTACATAGGAATGACTGAGAGGAAAATAAAAAATAGAATAAAGGAACACCAAACTGACATAAAATTTGATAAAACAACCACTGCCTTAACTAAGATCCATAAAGACAAAGAAATAGATTTTGAGAACACTAAAAAATCAGCAAATTATAAAAATCATACTTACACACTGAATCAAGAAACAATTTGAATTTTTGCAAGTAATTGCAGTTGCAATAAGAATGACCCTATAATAAGCTTGGACCAGAAATGACGCCACCTGTTGAGACCTGAAGATCAAGGTGTGGAAGCGACATTAGTTTCATTGCACGATGTGAGGACATTTGAAACTTGAAACAGTCGTGACGCAAGGATCGTGATGAAAGATCATGGAACTTCAAATAGGCCATTTTAATCATTTTATTTTAATGTTCTTAAGAAGTTTCGATGTTTTATTTTAAACTAACATATATATATATATTTAACAGACACACAGTGCAAAATTTTTTATCATTATAAACTATGGTCTCAAATCATTTGAAGTGTAATAGCATTAAACACCTTATTTGATTGTGCTGATTGATTACAGACTTATCTTACTTTAATTTATTTAAACAACCGTTAATTACTTAATGTTCAGAAAGCCATGTAAATCATTTCCGATTTTTCTTATATGTATTTCCCCTTGCAAATTTAAATTGCTGAACACTGGTTTACTTTATATTTAAAATAATTATATTGAAATAAAGATACATTTTTTTAAAGTTTTTATTTCAATGTAAACCAAAATAGAATCATCGTCCTTTAATTCAAATTTATTACCATGTGTCAATTTTGTTATTTATGTTATTAATTTATCATGTTGTGAATTTTATCTTTCAATGGTGCTTGCAAAGCAGATCATGACTTCATACAACATAACATCATGTGTTTACTTACGAGAACAAACATATTGAAAGTTGTATGTTTGCTATCCTGTCCCTAACAGCACATCTTCTCCAAATGACATCCTCAGGGTGTCTTATGGATGAAAAGACATCCTGTGGACATCTTCAGGATGTATTATGGACAAGTGTGTTGTTAGGGGTATAAAATATTAATATATGTGTGCTGCTAAGAAGCAATATAACTAGATATTTTGAAATGCATCTATGATAGAATTTACTTTTCTAAAGAACTCAAACATAAATTCACATCATACTTACTGTACTATTTGTTCCTGAGATTTTAAATTATCAAAATTGAGTTATCTAACTTATCTTAGAATCAATGCCTAATATTTTCCTTAATTATTTTATTCTTGAAAATTATAGTTTGCATTTATAATAATAATAATAATAATAATATTTGAAAAAAAAAAAATGCTTTGCCTACTATAGAAAAAATCTTCTGGTTTTTTGAGGTCAATTTTCTTTATTTTTTTCAGTGAGAAATCGGCAGATATGCTTTTATAATGTTGTCGTTGTTCAATTTTCTAATAAATAATTTTGAATTATTTTCATTAAAAAATAATTAAATCTTCATATTGCTAAAATAAATTAATGTAACATTTTAAAATTCAGTTTGAACCTATATGATCTTATCTCTAATGATTTTGATAAATTTATTTTTTTAACCTCTTGCTCTTTATTTATTTATTTATTTATTTATTTTTAATCATTTGAATTTGATTCTAATTATTTTCTGTTTATAGCACTTAAATCTGAGAAGAAAACTGTTCAGTTTGATGAAGAAGTAAAAGTAAAAACTCTTGCTGCAGAAGTAGAGCCAGAAATAGATGAGAGTAAAATAGATAGAACAATACATTTATTACATGAAGCAGATCCTACAGGTGAAAGACCAGATGGCGAAGAATTACTAAGTTTAGAAGGTTTGTACAGATTATTATTATAATATGTATGTATAATGAAATATCTTTGAATGAAAAGTGGTTTATGCTTTTCTAATCCACCATTTTCATGACTAATTGTTTTAAATGCGAAAATCATTCAAAAATTTAGCACTTATTTACTTTCTACAAGGTGGCTAGAAAAATTCGGAAAAAAACTTTTCTGATTTTTACCTGATTTCCCTAACTAATTTTGACAGATTTCCACGATTTCCGTTACTTATTTCATACATGCCATAATTTTGTGTATATCACACTCTTGCATAACATGCTTGCCAAACCACTGCAATTGAACAAAAACAGGAAAATAAAACGAAAAATTCAAAAATTGGGAAAGATTAACAAAATTATAAAATATGAATCATTTTAACTGCACAACATATTAATATAAGAACATAAAATTATTTTATGTTAATTTGGCAAGATTAGACTAGAAAGCAGCCAATCCTATGCAATTATGGTTAAGATTACATCTTTTTAGCGATTTTTCAGTCATGTTTCAGTGGGGGAAATGAAAAATTTCCATGATTTATGGGTGTTTTTACAAAAATCCTGATTTTTCCTTTATATTTTCAGATTCATAAAGTACCCTGATTTTTCCATGATTTCCCTGTCTTCCATGATTGTCGCCACCCTGTTCTACTAATACAACATAGTTTTTTATGAATAAAAAATTTCATTCATTTGTGCATATCTTTATATAGATATTTTTGAAATTATTTTAATTGCATAAATAAAAGAAATAAATTTCAGCTTATCAGTGGGTAAATATGTCTTAGTTTAGAAAAATATATTTAAATAACTACTGTGTAAAGATTAGTGCCTATAAAATTGCTTATTGTTATTTTTGTTTAATTTAACGTAGGTTAGGGGTCCAGTAATTGACATCTATCCCGAAATAATTAATAAATAAGAAAAATAATAAAATCATGTATTTTACATATAAGAATTTTAACATTTTATGTCAAACACTGGAGCATAGGGTGCTAATAAAACTCTAATATGCTTTCTGCGACAAGTCTTGTTCGTGCAAACCTTTACTGCAGGACAATATTGACATATTTTCTTATTTACACGTAATATGTACATGTAACTATAAAGACCAATATTATTAGTAGACTGTTGAAGAATTCCTAAATACAAGACATAAGTTTCTATTTTCTACTGAAATTTAGAAATAGCTTTCATTTTTATGGGCAAATCTTTCTGCAAGTGACAATTTCTTTTCTGCAACAATGTCGCTGTGTCGCCTAAATTCTGCCACAGGGCTAGTAGGTTTTGCCACCTTCGTGGGCCACTATATTTAAAAGAATTCTCGAAATTCCGTATTGCTTATATAAATAACAAAATTATTTTTTACTTTACTCTGTTAAAATCAGTCAAAATCTTGGTTTGAGTTCCCACTGCCTTCAGCAGAAATCTTCTTGTTTACACTATGCTGAGTCTGGATCTCCACTGCCTGTAGCAGCCCTTTACCCAAGCACACAGATAGAAATAAATGCGTTTACACACGTATATCGGTTGGATCCCCAATTTCTTTTGCAATGTCTTTCAAGACTTTACTGTGCCAAGTTCCAGTCCCCAATGTGTGTAGTTGTGCTATACTCATATGCACCCTCCTATTTAACTATTTAAATTTTACTTCCACAAAAGTGAGAGGATTCCATATCCAAGACCTCCAAAAATTTCCTTCTTGGGGTAATTTTAAACAGAGTTATGCTTTAAATTGTGTGTGCTTCCAACACCACACCACAGGTAAAGTCGGAGAAATTCACAAAATCCTATTAAATGCATGGCAATAAGTAGAAAGCAATAGTTCTACCTATACAAAATATTTTCCTTGTTAACTATTACTATTATAAATAATTCTTTTGTAGTTTCACAATAATTGGGTAAAAGTAATTCTTATTCTGAGCATTTCAATTTTCTACTATACTGCCATGTTAAAAATTATAAAAAAGGAAAAAAAAAAAAGGAAATGGGATGGCAACATCACTATTGGTTGATTTGCTTCAAAACTTGATAGGCATTAACTTATGTCAAGGTGCAGCTACATATAAATTTCTATGAAATTCTGTGCATTAGTACTTGATCTAGAGCTGCCACAAAATTTTTGTCACACACTGTCAGCCATTTTTCTAAAAACGATAAAATCGTGTCTGGGATCTTTCAAAACATGTAAATCCATTGAAAACCAGATGTTGGAAAATTTTACAAAACCAATACTTTCTTCGTTTAAATGCAGCAAAATGTAATAAACAAAATGTGAATAAAAATAATTATAAGATAAGAAAACTTTTTATATACCATGTTTTTAAATTTTCTGTTGAATTATAGCTATAGAACTACATTAGTACGTTATCAATGTGTATAAAATTTTTAAAGTGATAATTGATGTCAATTTTTGTGAGATGTATAATTTAACTTTTTATAATTTTTTAACGTTCACGTTTAATTGAACGTATTTATTTTTATGTCGAAAGAAAATGAACTTGTAATTTTTTTTGGCAACAATTAAATTATAGCTTATATTTTAATGGCTATTTTTTAAGCTATTAGTAGGTTATTATTTTCATATCTTAATTAGAAGAAAACTAATCAAAAATTCCAAAATTGGGCTTTGAAGTATTGTGTTGTCATTGGGTTCTGAGCTATTCTGAAAGTTTCAATTGTCTAGCTAGTAGGGAAGTTAGTTAAAAATCAATTTCAAGATTTGTACTGGACAAACAAACAAGAATCAAAGTTAATAAAAACGTGGTAAAATATTCAGTTTTAGAAAAGATGCAATATTATCTTTTTATAAATATTAGAATAACATTTTAAATTAAGTATAAAAGTATGTTTCTGCAATTCATCTACTTATCACACACTCTGAAAATTCTTCACTTTCTTTCAGTTCTTATGATGATTTTTTTCTTATTAATATTTTCTATAATTCTTTTTTTCAGAAAGTTGTTTAGCTATGGGACCACTTATTGATCAAGAATTAGAAGAAATTGACCGCCGTCATGCATCTTTAACTGCAGCTAACAGGCAACTAGTGGACGCATTAAATTTTTATCAAACCCTTATGAAGGACTATTCTACTATGCCATACAATTCGTATCCAGTACCAGATGTTATGCGTTATCCACAATCTGTCGCTCAACCTCAGGTATTTTGTTTTTATTATGTTATTTATTTTCCGAACATACATATGAAAGGAAAGTATTGTAATTATGACAGAAATTGGGCTTTAATATTTTGGTGTATCTATACATTTTGAAGACCCCCTTAGTTCATTTTTTGCTATTTTTTTTTATGATGTATGTAACAAGATAGCGTTTAAATGCTTTGTTCGAATGAGCTGAAAATTGGTGCGTATGTTATAGGTCACCGTAGCATAAACTGTATAGATTTGGTGAATATAGGCACCAACACTTTGTTTATTTAAGGAGATACTTCATCTGATTTGACAAGCAGTCTAACCCCATGTAATTCTATGGAGAAATTTGTTTTATAAATTACTCATTACCGAATATATATTTTTTACCGTGTTTTTATTAACATCTATTCTTGTTTTTTTTTTTTGGTACAAATCTTGCAATCTATTTTTAACTAACTGCAGTTTATTGAAAATGAAATTAACACGTTCGCTGCCGGTCTCACGTGACTAATATTTGAAACAGTGTTTTTTTCCTTTAACCTGCCGATTATGTTTGGCGTATTTCACAAGAGTGCTACATCACCAGATGTTATGGGCTTTGTGTTTACCTTTGCTTGTTTGCGTAATGTGTTACGTCAATACGATGTATGTGTTGCGAAAAATAGTTTTTTTTTAGTTTTTAGCTCGTCTGTACATGCCATTGTTATGTAATCTTTAATACATTTATCATTCATTAAGTTTGTTTTTATTAATTTAAATTGAAGCTAAATTTTCATTAAAATAACTCCTAAGTATTAGCTTATATCCTTAATTCCTAATTGAAATAGCTTTTTTTAATGTTTTCAACACTTACTTCATTCAGCAGTTCGTTGCTGTTTGTTTACACACGATTGACTTGTGAGATCATGTTATCATAGAGAGTCTTGTCACACAGCGCGTACTTCGCGTTTCTCCCGTAAGGTGGCCTCTGTCATCCGTGTAATATTTTATTGAACCACTCAACCCTCATACGAGACATCGTTATTTTGATTGGTTCTCTTGAGGGGTGTTTTTTTTTTTTCTGTCAACCGTGCTGTTTGTGGTAATTTAAATAAGTTCTTATTTTCTTATAAAAGCTGTCTGCAGGAGTAGCTAGCTGGGTGGCACTTATCTTTGACCACTGCTGCTTTATGTTTTGTTGGAAAGGTATTTTTTTTAGAGGATGTAGTTTAAAGTTTATAAAGTTTGTTTTAACTCTGTCATGAGGTGGTGAGTTTTTTTTTAGATGTTTGTTTTCCCTTTTCTCTGCTCCTGTAGACCGGTATACCATCGCAAGTTTAATTTATCTTTTTGAAATTGATTAATTAATGTTACTTTTTTCTGACTCACTAGAAATTTTGAATTTGTTTTTTTTTGTTTGTGCCTTGCTTGCAATAATTGAACTTTGTTAAAAGTAATCTTAAAGATATATTTTCTAGTTTCAGTCACCTGTGTTAATCATGAGAAATATATTTTTAGAATAGTTTAGTGTTTCCAGAATAACTTATCCAGCTGTTTCTGCTCCATGTGGCAAAATTTTAGAATTGTTCCTGTTAATTTAATATCTTGTTTTTTGTTTTTTTTTTTTAAATAAACATTAGTTTTAAATAGACTTCAATTTTGTGTTCAATGTCTCCTACACTAGCAATTATCACTTTTATATTATTTTGTGGATATGGAAAATTAAATATAAATGCAATATCAGCCACGCTAAACTGTGCAGCTCTATTTTACAGATATTTTATTTAGCTTTTTTTAATTTCAGAAATTAATTGAAATTTAGATTAGAAGTTTTTTTAAAAAAATGGTTTTTTTGAAATTGCTATTTTGAGAATCTTTGCAAAAGGGGGGAAAACTAAGTTACATTGTTGCTTTAATATAGCAATGTAACAGTATGACGTCAAACGTATGAAAATTCGTCTTCTCGGTAAAAGCAAACTCTGGAGTTAATGAGTAATAAATTAAATTTCCATAGCAAATAGTTTCGTTAGTACTAAGCTATACTGACCAAACGTCCCCATTTTCTAGGGACAAATGGGGACGCCCTTTTTTCTTAAGGCATTTTCAGTTTTAAAAAATTGTGGAAACTAAATTATTAATAATAACACTTTATTTTTAGTCCTTATTTATTAGAAAGGAAAAAATGCATGCATAATTTGATAATTGTAGCAATTTTTAATGCTTCTCTATTATAAAGGTACTTTGATCTGGTCATCCTATAACTAAGCAGATAAAATATTAAATCACTGGTGTCATCACTTTGGTTGTGTATTGAGCAAACGTGTTTTATTAGAGAGAAAGCATTCTATTTTGAAATATTCTTCAGGGAGGATCAAAATTTCGATGGCATACTTCCAGACCACCTCTAGGGATGAGCTTCAGACCGTCACCAATTGCCTATTGCGCAGCACTAGTGTGTTCTAAAATCTAATCAACCATCTATTTCGAAATATGAATGTTTCTGATGTTTGTGTTAGTGTTGTTTGGCTGGTTGAATCGTGTTGGAATTTAAGGTTGGTTAAGTTTTACATCGCACTAATGCTGCGCAATGGGTAATTGGCGACCGCCTGAGCTACCCCTCGAGGTGGTCTGGAAACATTCCATCAAAATTTTGATTCTTCACTCAAAGGAAGTTGAAACTTAAGAGGTACTTTTGAATTTTAGAGGCATATTTTTGAATTTCATGTCAATACTAATTGCTACAGTACAAAACTTTGCATATTTTTTAATCTCATGCATTTTGGGATAGGGGTATAGATGAGAGGGTAAACAGATCAGAGTACCATTATTACAGAGAGCCGTTAAAATTTGCTGTAATTATTCAGTTGCGGATGTATTTTTTTCATTTTTAACAAATGAGGACTATAAATAAAATATTAATGATAAATCATTTACTTTATACAATTTTTGAAAACGTAGAAAAATGCCATTAAATTAAGGTTGTCTTTCTGTTGTCCTAAAAACCTTTTTTCATATCATTTTTCAAAGTTTAAAAAACATTTATATTGCCTATTAATTATGAGGAGAGCTTATTTTCGTTTTAAATGAATAGCGTTTAGTGCTATGTATAAGTTAAGTTTAATTTGAAAAATATAAAGAATACAATGTATTGTTTAGTATAATATTTAAGGATAAGTTTTATTAAAATAACTTTACTTAAAGATATAACTTACTTTTATCCTTTATTCAAGCAAATAACTTATCTTTTTCTATTTTTAAATACATTTGATATTATACTTCTTTATTTAATTCATATAGGATAAAATTATAATCTTTGTTTACATTCTTTGAACACATCGTTCAGGCCAGTTGAATTCCAATATGGCGATACTTACTTTTGTGGCCCATAGATGGCGTACGTATTCAGCGTCGTCCGTTGTCACGGTAACGGATTACGTACGATGGGCGTGTTTTTGGATCGCCTGGAAGGGAGAAATGTGTAGCCTGGTGATTGGCTGTTCTGGAATCCGGTGATAATTGTATATAAGGATGTCTTACATAGGTTTATTCTCTCTTGCTTATAATTTTCGTTTGTAATTACGATGATTTGAAAAATTTAAATACGTTTTCAACTATTTTTAGTTTGCCTCAAAGTATGAGGGCATGTTTCTGTTTAATTAAGTTGCAGTATATATATTAATGTTATTTGAAGGCCAGCATCCTTTTTGTGCTAATGCTGAGCAATGAAAGCATTAATTCTACTTATAAGCAGTTAGTTTTTGGCAAATAGTTTTTCCCTCATGGCAAGTTTTTCTAACTATCACTAGCAAAGTCTATATTTTCTGTTAAGTTTTAAATTTTTGTTAAGTTTGAAACTTCTTGTTAAGTTTGAATAAATATTGTTATGGATGTTAAACTCTGTTTTATTTAAAAACTGCACACTATGCCTTGTTACATAAAAGTATGAGCCAAATATTCCACTGCAATCTCTGGATATATTTTTTAACATGTTAAGACAGTTAAACTTAGTCTTCATGAGAACATAGGTTATGGGCATGTCATTTGGCCTTACCTTGTTTACAGTTTAGATGTGCAGTATATTTTTACAATGGCTATGAGTTTAACTCCTTCTATTGAAAAATTAAATGCTAGTAATTATATTACTTGGCAGAAAGATATTCGTTTTATTCTTATAAGAGATAACTGCTGGGAATTGGTTGCTAAAAGAGAAACTTTGCCAGAGGATGATGGAAAACCGGAAACTACTAAGCTTATTACAGATTTTAAGCATAGGTCAAGACTTGCACTGTCTACTATATATTTGCATATATCTCCTGAAGTTCGATGTATTATAGAAAATTGTAATGACCCGGTTGAAGCATGGGAGGCTTTAAAGAAAAATTTCTTGTCAGATTCACGTGCAAGACATATTCAATTATTTACGGAATTTGTTAAATGTGACATGCTACAAAATGAGTCTGTAACTGCCTATGTAAATAGATTGAGTCGTACAATTGAGTTGTTGAGAGAAATGGGTCGTCCAATGGAAGACATATATTGTTGCTATCAGCTTCTACGACATCTCCCGAAGAAGTTTAATTCTGTGGTTCAAGATATGATGCGATGGAAGTCAGATGAGTTCAAGTTCACTACTTTGGTGTCCGAATTAACGTCTGAGGAAATCCGTTTGCAGTTACAGAAAGATGATGAGCAGCTGGTAGAAGTTCAAAATATTCAATATAAAGGTAAACAAAAGTTTTATAAACCTTTATTATGTTTCAATTGTAATAAACCAGGTCACTTTAAGAAAGACTGTTTAAATAAGAACTTTAATGCAAATTTTAATAGAAATTCTAATGTTAAATCAAATGTAAATCCTAAGTTTAAATCTAAAAATGTTAAATCCCAAAGGAAGATTGCTTGCTCTGTCAATTCGGTCAATGAACCTTCATATTATATTGCACAGGTTAATTTTAGTGATGTTGGTGGCGATAATCTTTGGATTTTTGATACGGCCGCGAGTCATCACTGTTGTCGCAATAAAAACCTGTTTTCTGAATATTGTCCTGTAGAAGGTGAAAATTTGAAGGTGGCCATTGATGGAGTAAGTTTTCCGATTGTTGGGAAAGGTGTAGTTAAATTGAAATTTGGTAATAATGATGTATATCTTAAAGATGTTTTGTTTTCCCCTGAATTGAGGAAAAATTTAATTTCTGGTGCAAAATTGGACTTTAATGGTGCCAAGTTCACTGGAGGTGGTGGTAGAGTAAATGTTTTCGACAAGTTTGATAAACCTCTTTTTTATGCCAAACTTAAAAATGGTCTTTACTATGCCTATGCCAAGTGTTTAAAAGTGAATGGGGGGCTACCTGATGAACCTGTTGTAGCTAATTTAACTGACTTAGAGGACTGGCATTCTCGTTTCGCTCATATTAGTCCGGAACTTATAGTCAAAACTAGTAAGCACAATGGTGTGAAAGGGCTTCCTAAGCTTAAATTTAAAAAGTTTTCGTGTGAACCTTGTCGGGTAAGTAAACAAAATCGTGTTTCTTTTAAGTCGGTTGATTCTGTTCATGGCATTAAATCACCCTTGGAGAAAGTGTACATGGACGTTTGGGGTCCAATTCCAATTTTGGGAAAAAGGGGGGAAAAATTTTTTCTTTCAATAATTGATGGTTTTTCACGTAAAGTGACTTTATACCCAATGAAGGATAAGTCACAGGTGTTTAGTATTTTTGAAAGGCACATTGCCAGAGCTGAGCTTAGTCTTGGAAAGAAGTTGAAAACTATTAGGACAGATAATGGTTCTGAGTTTGAGAACGAGAGCTTCCGTGACTTTTGCAATAAAAGGGGGGTTGCTCACGAGCTAACAAACACCTATACACCAGAAGAAAATGGTGTTTGTGAGAGGCTCAATCAAACAGTTCTAAATTGTACTCGTGCTATTCTGTCCGATAGTGGACTTCCTTTTTCTTTTTGGCCAGAGGCTGTGCTTTATTTTAGTTACACTTGGAATCGTGTGATTCATAAAAACCAGGAAAAAACTCCTCTTGAACTTTATACTGGAAGAAAACCTTCGGTTAGACACCTGAAGCCTTTTGGTTTAGTAGTGTATGTCGGAGTCCCTAAACAGAGACGCGACCACAAACTTATGTCAAAGGCAAAAAAGGGAGTAATCGTCGGTTACGCTCTTCGTACAAAAGGATATAGAGTCTGGATAGAAAATGAGGATAGGGTCGTCGAGACTGTAAATTTAACTTTCTCCGATCGTATTTTTAATCAGCACAGTGGGGCGGTGATGGGCCCTTCGTTGGAAGAGTTGGGTCAGTCTCCAAATAGTCCGGTTGATTGTGGTGGTTCCGATCCCGTAGACATTGTGTTTGGAGGGGGGCCTGATGATTCCGACGGGGAGTCTATCGCTGAACTACCTGATACTAATGACTCTTGTTCTAAAATTGTTTGGAGGAGAAAGCCAGTACCGAGACCTCATGGTGATAGGACAGATATATATTATTACCCTAACGATAAAACTACTAGGTTGAGATCTTTAAATGAGGTTAAGAGTTATTGTGAACGTAATAATATTGTTTTCGAACCTTCCTTGTTTGATTTCTCTGGTAGTAATAAATTTGAAGGGGTGGTTAATTCAAATGATCCTGTTTCTAACCATGTTAAAAAGGAAACCTGACTAGAACTTTCTGTACCTAGAACTTATAAACAAGCTATGAAGTCACCTCAAAATTCTGAATGGGTTAAAGCTATGGATGAGGAAATTTCAAATATGAGTCAGCGTAAAGTATGGCATTTAGTCCCTTTACCTGATGGGAAATCTTTACTAGGTAACAGATGGGTTTATACCATTAAAAAGGATGAGAGTGGGAATATAGCTAGGTTTAAAGCTAGGCTCGTCGCTCAGGGGTACTACCAAATTCGGGGGGATACCTACGACGAAACATTCTCTCCAGTGGTAAATTTTTCTGTTATTCGTTTTTTCTTTTCCCTTTTAGTTTCCTGTCTTAAGTGGCAAAACATTCAGTGTGACATTAAATGTGCATATTTATACGCTCCTCTTAAAGAAGAGATTTATATGTCACAACCGCTTGGTTATATTGTTCCTGGTGAGGAAAATTTAGTTTGCAAATTAGACCGTGCTCTGTATGGTTTACATCAGAGTGGTCGTTTGTGGTTTTTCGAATTAAATAAGGTTCTTTTAAGTTTAGGTTTTCTTAAGTTTAACTGGTGTAATTGTTCATATTATTTTGAGGACTTTATAGTTTTATTAGTCTATGTCGACGACATAGTTATTTTTGGAAAAACTCGGGCTCAAATTGATTCCATAATTGAACTTTTGGGGGGAAAATTTGATCTTAAAATTTTGGGTAAAACGAAGAAATTATTGGGTGTTGAGTTTAGCTATGATAACGATGCTGTTCAAATTTATCAGGCATTGTACATAGATGAAGTTTATAAAAGGTTTAACTCATTTAAAATACCATATACTTCTTTACCTATTATAAAAGGGTTAAAATATTCAAAAAGGGATTGTCCAAGCAATAAGGCTGAAATGGAAGAAGTCGCAAGATTACCATATAGGAATATCTTGGGTTGCCTTTCATTTTTAGCTAGTAGGACTAGACCAGATATAGCCTATGCTGTGAATATTTTTAGCCAGTTTCAAAATTCTCCAGGTTTAACCCATTGGAATGGTTTGCTTAAATTACTTGGTTACGTTTCGGGTACCAAGAATTTAAAATTAAATTTAAATTGTAAAAATTCTAGTTTAGTCGCTTTCTCTGATGCTGATTTTGCTATGAACAGAGACGACTTTATTTCAATGGGGGGTCAAAAAATATTTTTAGATAATAGTCCAATTTCATGGCGAACTTTTAAGGAAAAAGGGGTAAGTCTTTCCACAATGGAAAGTGAATTTGTTTCAATGTGTGAATGTGTGAAAGAACTTATGTGGTTCAATCGTATTTTGGAGGATTGTATTGAATTTAATTTAATCTCCGAAAAATACTCTTTACCAACCCTTTTTGCCGATAATATGTCAGCTATTGAATTTACGAAATCGCCTATAGAGAATAATAGGTCGAAGCACATAAATGTGAAATTATTCTTTATTCGCGAGTGGCTTTTTGAGGATAAATTTGAATTAAAATATGTTAAATCTAAATCTAACTTGGCGGATCCCTTTACAAAGCCACTTACTAAAAGTGACTTGCTTAATTTTGTAAATAAAATATTTGTATAGTAAATTTGTAAGAAAAATACCTGTAAATTTCATATATATATATATAGTAAAAATTGTAGTTTATAAAGTATAAATTTTGGATATGTATCCTTATTTGAAGTTTTTGAGGTGCAGAATTTTTTGGATGTTTTCTTCTGATCTTCATTGCTTTGTCATTGTAAAGAAAGTTTTTTTTTACTTAGGATGAGTGTAAACGTGGCCACGAATGTTTGAGTTATGTGATTGTTATAATTGTTTAACTAATCTTTTATTGTTTTCAGTAATGAGGTGATGAAGATAACAAAATTTCTTAATGCATCATTTTGATATATTATTAATATATATCCTTTTTTATCTTTATAGTAGATTTATTCAGTGTTTTGGATGAACTGTTCTGTTATGGTGGACTTTAGCGGGTATTGATGGATTGCCTCTGTATAAGAAGATTAATGTGATATTGTTATACTGTTTTTTTTATATTTTTTTTATCTTTTGTTAATGCTAGTGATGGTTAATGTTTCAAAATGATATGATGGGGGGCATTGTTGTCCTAAAAACCTTTTTTCATATCATTTTTCAAAGTTTAAAAAACATTTATATTGCCTATTAATTATGAGGAGAGCTTATTTTCGTTTTAAATGAATAGCGTTTAGTGCTATGTATAAGTTAAGTTTAATTTGAAAAATATAAAGAATACAATGTATTGTTTAGTATAATATTTAAGGATAAGTTTTATTAAAATAACTTTACTTAAAGATATAACTTACTTTTATCCTTTATTCAAGCAAATAACTTATCTTTTTCTATTTTTAAATACATTTGATATTATACTTCTTTATTTAATTCATATAGGATAAAATTATAATCTTTGTTTACATTCTTTGAACACATCGTTCAGGCCAGTTGAATTCCAATATGGCGATACTTACTTTTGTGGCCCATAGATGGCGTACGTATTCAGCGTCGTCCGTTGTCACGGTAACGGATTACGTACGATGGGCGTGTTTTTGGATCGCCTGGAAGGGAGAAATGTGTAGCCTGGTGATTGGCTGTTCTGGAATCCGGTGATAATTGTATATAAGGATGTCTTACATAGGTTTATTCTCTCTTGCTTATAATTTTCGTTTGTAATTACGATGATTTGAAAAATTTAAATACGTTTTCAACTATTTTTAGTTTGCCTCAAAGTATGAGGGCATGTTTCTGTTTAATTAAGTTGCAGTATATATATTAATGTTATTTGAAGGCCAGCATCCTTTTTGTGCTAATGCTGAGCAATGAAAGCATTAATTCTACTTATAAGCAGTTAGTTTTTGGCAAATAGTTTTTCCCTCATGGCAAGTTTTTCTAACTATCACTAGCAAAGTCTATATTTTCTGTTAAGTTTTAAATTTTTGTTAAGTTTGAAACTTCTTGTTAAGTTTGAATAAATATTGTTATGGATGTTAAACTCTGTTTTATTTAAAAACTGCACACTATGCCTTGTTACATAAAAGTATGAGCCAAATATTCCACTGCAATCTCTGGATATATTTTTTAACATGTTAAGACAGTTAAACTTAGTCTTCATGAGAACACTTTCATAATTCTTTTTTATTCTATTTTCTGAAAATTTTCCTTTTTGTTCTGCGTTTTATATATATATATTTTTTTGTTTTTTTCTCTCGATGTATTTCTTTGTTAGGTTAGATCGCCGGTGTTCGATCGTATGCCGCCGGTGGAGGGTTGCTATTCGGAACATGAATTTTCGAAATTTCGCCAAGCGGCAGCCTTAAGTAAACTTTCACCTGTAAAACTATATGTCACATCCCATGCTAGCGCGGGATCGGCAACGAACGTGTTAATTCTGATTTACATGACAAAATTAATTTTTGCCGTAGATATATGGACGACATTTGTTATCACTGATTGATAATCTACATGTTTCTGATATTCTCAATTACACTAATTCCGTTAATCCTTTAATTCAATTTACTTCAGAAAAAGAAAAAGATAATAAAATCCCTTTCCTAGGTATTTTAATTCAGCGTTCGCCTTCTGATACTCATTCTAAATGTATTACTTCCGTTTATAGAAAACCTACATTTTCAGGCCAGTATTTAAATTTTAATTCTGCGAAACCTTCTTCACATAAATCTGCTGTTTTCTGTACTTCACCGCGTTAAATCATATTGCAGTACTGATGAGCTTTTCCAGTTAGAATTAGAAACAGTTTTTTCGGACTTAAAACATAATAATTGTCCCTCTCGCTGGCTTAAAAGAAAATTAAGAGTATGACTTTAATATTGATAATCATGAAATTTATTCCTCCAAGTCACCTAAATCTTTAGTTACTATTCCTTACTATAAAAAAATTTCTGAATCTATTGCCGAAGTTTTATGCTCTTTTAATATATCTGTATCCTATAAACCTCAATTTCTAATTCGTTATTTCCTATCTAATTTTAAACCTGTTATCCCTCCCCTTTTCTCATACAGATGTTATTTATAATATTCTTTGCAAATCTTGCAGTTCGGTTTATATTGGTGAAACTGGCCGTTCCCTTCATACCCAAATTCTCGAACATAAAAGAAATTTCAAAAAACGCAATATATGTTCTAAAATAGTGCAACATGCCATAGAAACCGACCATCTACCTGATTTTAGCAATATTAAAACTAATCTGTGGCCACCACAAGACTTTCTTCTATATTTTCCTATACAAATTCACGCAGTAAAAAAAAAAAAAAATACGATTTTTTTTTCAAAGTTTTTTTTCGTTAAAAAAAAAATCGATAACTTTGTTTTAAATTATCACATATTTATAGTTCAACCATTCATTTTAAAGATATTGACGATACCTTTCGAAAGATACCCATCTTGAAAATTTACCCCCCCCCCGGGGGTACTTTCCCCTGGGGGGGGGGGAAGCGATGACCCAGATGTTTTTCCCTAATTAACTACTACTATTATCAATAATTCATATTAATTTCACAATCACAGGTTAAGAATAACTCCCATTATGTACATTTACACGAAATTTTGTCCTATACTGCCATGTTAAAAATTTAGAAAAAATACGATCACAGCACCACCTTTTGAGTGATTGATCCCCAAATCTAATCAGCCCCAGTTTATGTCAGGGGCCAACTAAATACCAAGTCTGGTTAAATTTCGTTAAAAAAAAAAAAATAAATAAAAATAAATAAGATTTTTTTTTCTAAGTTACTTTTTGTTAAAAGTAAAAAAAATCGATAACTTTGTTTTAAATTATCACAGATTTATAGTTCAACCATTCGTTTTAAAGGTATTGACGAGACCTTTCGAAAGATACCCATCTTGAAAATTTACTCCCCTCGAGGGGGGACTTCCCCCCCAGGGGGGTTCACGAGACTCCTACGCATACAAAATTTTTTCCCCAGTTGACTACCTCTATTATAAATAATTCTTGTAAATTTCATAATGATTACTAAAAAATAATTCTCTTTATGCACATTTATACAAAATTTTGTCCTATATCACCATGTTAAGAATTTAGAAAAAGCGGGATGGCAACGCAACCTGTAAGACAATTTTTACCAAAAGTTGATAGGCACTAATTTATGTCAAGGTGCAACTACATACTAATTTGTATGAAATTCTGTGCAGTAGTTCCTGAGATACAGTTGCCACAAAATTTTGTCACACACACATACACAGACAGACTGACAGACAGACAGACAGACATTTTCTAAAAAGGGTCAAATCGTGTTCTACAGCTCTCAAAACGTGTAAATCCATCAAAAACCCGAGGTCGAAAATTTTTACGAATCCAATACTTTCTCTATATTACATATAGAAGAAAGTAATAATCATATCTGACTGTTCAAATTATCATTCAAGAATTTTCCTTGGGGCTGGTATACGAAACAAGTTTTCCTTGCTTACCCCTTTTAAGGGGTGGTGATGCCATTACAGTATCACCTAATTTTAATTTTCAACTGCAAAAACTCATCCTGGAAATTTTTTAGCAAAACTTTGCTTTTATAACATAGCAGAAAATTTTGTCAAATTCTTTTATTTTAATTTTGTTCGTGAATTCCAGTGGCAGTGTAATTTAAATGGTCTGAATTACCTTGCACCGGAAAGGGTTAATGAGGCATGCACAGTTCCCGCTGAATACACTGTACTCTGTTAAAGGAGTTCTCTTGTTCTACTCATCAAATTTCTTTTTGTTGTTTTACTGATGAGGAGCCTGTAAAAGGCTCGAAACGTTTAAATTTATGTTTTGTGTATTTTAATGTTTTAAATTGTATATTTTTAGTGTGTAGTGGCTCGGTTTTTAATGTGATTAAATAGTTTAATATAATTATATATATGAGACATGATGATTTTTAAATATTTTATTTTATTTATTTATTTTTGTGTAATATCGCATTTTGAGATACTGAATGCATAAGTTCTATTTTTAGCAGTAGATCTTGTATGTATATCTTTTGTCAGCATAACTTAAAAACAAATAACTGCAGGAAACTCAAATTTGGTATTTTGAAATTCGTATTAGGTTGCCACTTGAAAATTTGATCAAAATTTGACAACTTTAAAGGCAAATTTGCAACTGCTTTTTTTTTTTTCCTTTCAACAAAAATAAGTACTATTATTGAATGGGGGGGGGGGAGTTGAGGGGAGCAGTAATCTTCTTCACACAGAATTATATGTCAAATAAAACTGTTCCTAAAACCTATTTTAGGTTATTTTTAAAGTAGATAGACCTTTTATTAGCTTACTTTATTGATCTTACAACTTAATCTATTTTATAATACTGAAATACTGGGCAAGAGAAAGTCGTGTGAGTGACACACCAGATTTTTTCCCCTTTAATTCTCTATTTTATGAAATAAATGTGTATTATTTCAAATAAATGCACTAAATAAAGTGAATTATATTTTCATATTCACAAAAACATATTTCACATAGAACATGCAATGAAAAATATTTTATCTTTGTTTACAGGGTCACACACAGTTTTCAGTTTTTAATACTATGTTTGGAAGTGACTCAAAGTGCATTTCTGTTTGTCATGGTTTTTTTTTTTTTTCTTCCCTGTAGTAAATTTAAATACACTGTTTGTTGTGTATGTAATTTTATGAATAACACAAGGTTTCCATTAAAGCGTGAGATTGCAATAATCTCACATACATTTTTTAACATTAACACCTCTCTTCACTTACCGTCGCCGGAAGCCCGAGTCAATGTTATTCTATGGGGAAATTTTCTTTACAAATAACTTATAAACTAATACATATTTTTAAATTCTGTTTTCACATTCAGAAATTTCCCACCTGTTAAATGGAAGGAACTTTTTTAAAAAAATATTTTTTTAATTTTTTATACTTTATTCTGAAGCTGCAAAATGCGAATTTTCAACATGTGAAATTTTTTATTTTGCAATTTCAAAATAAAATATTAAAAATTAAAAAAATACATTTTTAAAAAAGGTCCGTCCATTTAACAGGTGGGAATTTTCAGAATGTGAAAACAGAATTAAAAAATATGTATTAGTTAGTGAGTTATTTGTAAAGAAAAATTTGCCATAGAATAACATTAGCTTCGGCTTCCGGTGGCGGTGAGTGAAGCAGGCCCTTAAGAGAAATTTACACGCTCTTCTGGGGCTAATTTGTTAAAATATTTGGTTTGAAAACAGTTCATTCATAAAAATCAACAGTCTTAAAATAAAAATCTTTTCACAAAAATTTGTAAATTTAAGTGGACCCTTCAGAAAATTAAATGGTTTAAAAAAGTTTTCAAAAAACTTGGTTAAGAAAATTAAGTGTTTTTCTAATCAGCCTGTGCTTTATAAATGTAGTTACAATCAGAGATATTTTTAACTCTTCCACAAGTGTATTTTACACATTAAAATCTAAAAATACTCCTTAAAATTTCAACCATGAGTACTTTTCACGCTTTGTATTGTTAGGTTAAATTTAGTGTATTTTGTTAAATGTGTCTAAAAAAGTTTATATTCTTTCAACAATTTAATGCTCTGCATACTTTTTTTTTTAAATCAATTAATATCTTCTCTTACAGTGGATAAAAATTTTTTATAATTAAAATTATTTTGAGTAAAACTGTAAACATTTGCATCAATAACAGAATTTCTCAGATTCACGTATGGCCTTATCTTTCAATGTTCATTGCAATTTATAAACTGAGTCACATTATGTTCATATTCTGAGTTCTGATATTATATTATACAAATTATGCTAAAAGGAATATTATTACAATTGGCCAGTCCATAAACTTGAACTCCTAATTGAAACTTATAACATGAGTTCATATACATATATTTTATTTTTGAACTTATTAAGCAAGAAGTAAAATTTAGCATGAATTCACGAAAGATCAACTTTTTTCTCTTCCTTTTTTTTTTTTTTTTTAACTCCTAATAAAGCCAAATTCACTCCTTTAAAAAAGATCAAGGAGTACAGTAGAGAGTCAAAAATCCGCACAGCTTGGGACCAGAGGTTGTGCAGATTTTAGGATTTGGTGGATTTTGGAGTCCCTAAGAAATCATTTTCAATTTGAATAATAAAAGAAGAATATTAATAAAACTAATCATATACCAGTGAATAATAAAACAATTTCACTTGTATATTAAATTATTAGGTGCATAAGAATAACACTGAACATTTAAAAAATATTTATAATGAAAACAATAAATAAAAATGAAAAAATAATTGTCAAATTTAGACAAAATCAGTTCATATGCAGCTTGTTTTAAGCCACACTTGAACATGCACACATACATCATTGAGTTTTTTTTTTTTTTTTTTAATCTATTATAGTCATCAATTCTTAAGTAACATAAATTTATTTTGCGAAGAATTTAACTGAATTCTTTCTTACAACTATGCCTTCATCAGATAGCATTTTTAAAAATTAGTTTCATTTCCTCATTGATATCATCATCATCATCATAATAAGCATAATTTTCTTTTGATTAATTTAGTATAATGTAGATAATTTGTTTATTAGCAACTTGGTTCTTGCAGTTTTTCATATTTTTATTATTATAATCATAAAATGCAAGCACAAAATCTGCATTTAAGATTTTTTACAAAAATTCTGATTTGCAGTTTTGGAACATAAATTTCATTGTTTGTATCTGAAAAGCTGTGTGGATTTCGGACTTCAGCGTATTTTAGGTTGGCGGATTTCTGGCTCTCTACTGTATTTTCATTTCTAGGAAAAAATCCTAGCAATATCCCTGGTTACAATAATTAAACAATGATTGGAGAGGGTCAGTTGCCCCCTTCACACAAAAATATATGTCATATAAAAACAGTTTTCAACTGTCTTTGATGTCTGAGATAAAAAATGAATTAAAGTAGAAAATTGTAAGAAGTAGAAAATTTGCATTACTTTGTGAGTGGCTAATCATCAGTTTTATTTAGATGTAATTTTATACCAAAAAGTATTTTACTTTTTCAAATTCCAGTTTAAATATACTAGTAGAAAGTGCAAAAAAAAAAAAAAAATCAAGAAATATGGCATTAATTATGAGGGAAAATGCTAATGAATAGATTTTATTAATTTTGGTTAATACTTTACTATAAAACTAGGTGATAATTAAAAAAACTTCTATTCCCGTAAGAAGAAAATTACTGTTCTTTTTTCATTCTTTGTGTTATTTTTGAAATAATTAGAAAAAAATAATTCTAAATTTTTTTTATTCTATAAGGAAACAGTTATGTATTTTTTAACATTTCTACTGCAATTGTATTTTGATTCTTAGTTTAATTTAAATATTACCCATTGTAAAACACTTGGGGGGGGGGGGGGGGAGTTTAAAATATTGTAAGAAATTTATTATGAAATTTGGGAAATGCTTTTTCAATATTAATTTAAAGAATAAGAAAATATTTAACCCTAAAAATGTTTACATTTAATACATTAATATTAACCAAGTGTGAAATTTACTCACTCCATATTTAAAATACATTTGTGGCATATTTTAAAAATTCATTCTTTTATATCTGTATATGTTTAAATTTTATTCAGAAATTAGTGCGTACATTTTAGAAATTGCTTGCCCATTTCTTCATCATATAAATAAAATTTACTTAGTTAGTAAGTTAGTAGTTAATATGCTAAAATTAAAATTTATTTACCTTTTTTTAAAATTCTATATTTCTAAAAATTCAGTTGATTTGTTTGAATATTAATCTGTCCATAAATGGATGTATAAATTGTGTTTAAGACTCCTGTTTTCCTTTTACAATTTCATCTGTCTCTAGTCATCAGATCCCATGTAACTGTACGGGGAAATTTTTTTATAGAGTTACTCATCATCTAATATTTTTTTTCTTATGGAACTCTGAAAATTTTACAACAGTTAAATTAGTGCTTGTTTTTTAAAAATTGATTTTTAATATTAGTTTAAAAGTATATAAAATATTATGCATTTTTTTTTTTTTTTTTTTTTTTTTAAAGCAGTAAAATGAAATATAAAAATTTAAACAATTTTTTGGAAAAACGATTACTAATTTAACCAGTTGTGAATTTTCTGAATCTGAAAACAGAATTAGGGGAAAAAAAGGGGGGGGGGGCGTAATGATTAATTCTATAAACAAATTTCCCCATAGAGTTACATAGGATTTGATGACTGGAGATGAAGAAATTGTAAGAGGGAAAGTAGAGCCTTAGTGAGGTTGTACAAGTTGTATTATGTGAAATAATTAAAAAAAGAAAAAGAATAATTTTTGACAACTTGTTTTGTTTTTTTATTAAATATTATATTTATATTTTTCATTAAATTATTGTATATTGTACTTTCTCTTTTCTTGTGCTATATTTCATGTTTGTTTATATTTAGATGTATAATGCACCTTTACCAGCCAATTATATGCCTACAGAAGCATATCCACCCATGAGCGCACCACCTCCAGCAGAACGTTTTACAGCTCCCATGCCTCCATCAGGTAAAACATATATTAAATGCAGGGATCGATTCTAGTTTTAATTTTTGCCATCCATTTTTGTAAAAAAAAAAATTTGTTTCTGTGTAAAACTTTTCATTTTACCAGTCATTCTACAAGGGTTATTCCATGCTTTAATTTTTGGGTCCCTGTTTTGTTAAAAACAGTATTTTTGAGACTTTTTGTATGAGGGTAGGAAAGTATATTGTGCAAAACTTTCCATTTTAAGTCATTCTATTTGGTGTTTAATATTAAATTAATAGAGTTTCATTGAACCATTTAAGTAAAAATAATACTGAAAACATAAAAACATTTTATAAAAGGATCATTTTTAGTAAACAAAAATATTGTGAAGGGACTCATTTTATAAATTTGAATTTTGTGAAGAGGCAGCAAAAGTGGCTCATTTATTGCCTGGATCAGCAGCCTCTACTCTAAATAATGTTGAATATTAAGTTAATAGTGTTTCTTTAAAAAAAAAGAAATATGTATATTAATAAATGAAGAGTGTAGACATGTGTAGATTGATAAATGAAGAGTTAAAAATCACTTTAACATACATAATTTAAAAATTCCTTTATATAAAAGCAAAAAAAAAAAAATAATAATATTAAGGGGACCGGAGAGTAATGTCGTTTTTGCTCATATTGATATTTGATTGCTATTTATCAGCTCATTGTGTACTTGAACTTGTTCCAAAGACATTTCAAGGTTAGAGTGACTTTTTTACTTGTAAATTATGAAAACTTAATTTTTTCCCCTAATTTATAGTAAAATAATTAACCAAATAAAAAAAGAGGTACACATCTGGCCTTGTATGCTTTTTTGAGTTTCAAAAGAGTAAGTAAGCAACTGTTGTTGCAAAATTCGTTTGTGATGTTTATTCAAGTGCATTAAACCTTTTTTAATGCTAAAAGTGGTATTTTAAATTCAAATTTGATAATTTTGATCATTCGGATTTGTGTTGATCAGGAAGACAATCTTAAGACAATGACATGTTAAGAGCGGAAGTAGAAGCAAATCCGTGACAGACAATCCAGAAACTGAACACTCTTAGTATACCATCCAAGAATATTCGCAGCAAATTGGTAAAGTGAGCAGAGCAAGTTTTTGGGTCTCCCATAATTTGTCCGAATAAAACAAAGCTAACCAATGGAACTTATTGCTTCAGTGAAACAATACAAAAGTGTTTTTTGATTACTTGATCTTTGGAGATTAAAAATGGGTCCTTTATGATAATCCAAAACGCAAAATGCAGTGGCTCTCTTCGAATAAATTACTGCAAAATACAGTTTAGCCAAGTTTACAGCACAAACAGGAGCTTTTGTGTGTTTGGTGAAGTATTTGCGGGTTAGTTCATTTTGAAGTACTAAAAATTGAACAAACTGTAAATGCAGACTTTTACAAAATTGCCCAGCTATTGTCAACAGAAAATGCATTATTCTGCAAAACAATAATGCAAGACTGCACTGTGCAAGACGAACCCTGAAAAAGAAATATTAAATTGGGGTGTGAGGGATTGCTTCATTTACCATACTTGCCTGATATTGCGCTATCAGATCTAACTCATTTTGACTGCTATGATATTTTCTAAGTGGCAAAAACTTTGAATATTTGGATGATATCGAAAATGCAATCTCTAGAGATTTTGTTCAAAAAACAATTGATTTTTATCGATCTGGCATTGAAAACTTGCTCTCTAGACGCTAAAAGGTTGCTGATATCGAGAGTGATTGCATAATTCATTAAGAATAAAATCTTGTTAAAAAATTATGTATTTCAATTTGGTGTAAAAAGAAAACATTATTTTCTGGTCCCATTAATACTACATTTTGAGATAAAAAATTTATAAAATATAACATTTTGGGTACATTTATCTAGTAGAATTTTCTGTATCTATCTGCAGTGAAACAAAATTTTGGATTAAGTCTGCTATTGCAAGAAATATTTGCAATTCATGAAGTATGTAAAACTTGCATCTACAAAGAAAATAAATTAAAAAATATACAACAAGTACAATAATCTAGGGACATTGTAATTTATATTTGTATTTTTAAGCTTGGCATTTCTTTCTTTTTCTTTCTTTTTTTTTTTTTTGAAATGCTAAATTAATCTGCTGAGCTCAGCAATCTACAGCGATTGCTGCCATGCTGCACTGTTTCTGCTACTGGGACATTTAATAGTGTTATATTAAACCTAGCAATCGTTTGAAATAATATTGAAAAATGGAAAATTTTTATAAAAGGATCATTTTGATAAAATTAAATTTGTGAAAGAGCCATTTTTGTAGATTTGAATTTTGTAAAGTGGCCTATTTTATGTAATGAAATTCTGACAAGAGTTAGCTAATAGGCTCAGTTTTTTATATGGATAGTCTTTAAAAATTAAAATGTGTATAATTTTGAAAGTTGTTTTCTCAGTCGGAGATTCTAATGTTTTGTTTATTTATGTAGGAGCTCTTCCAACAACTATGCCTCCTCGGGTGATACACGCAGCAACACATCCACATATACCTTATGGTACAACTAATCAGAACTCTTATCCAAGGTAATGTATATTATACAGAAGGTTATTTACATTTTATAGAAACAATTAAAAAAAATATATTATGTATAGATTGCATTTTTTGCAGCAGTTTGCTTCTATTTTTATAATATTAATTCTTAATTAAAGCTACAGCACCCATTTTTAATTACAAGTAAATTCTTTCTTAGCACCCTCATGTTAATTTTAATCCCCCTCCTCTTGTTTAGTTTTTCTAATTCTGTTCAGTGTTCTTAAAGTACATTTTTCTATGTCAAATTTTAATACCAAACAATGCATTCCATAAAAATAGTCATAAATGCGAAAAGCTATAAGAAAAATGTCAAGTGTCAAGTGTTTATAAAGTCCCGGACCCATTTTGATGTTTAATAATTCATAAAATAATGAAGATATAAACAAACTTATGGCATTTATTGATGGAATAACTCATATATTTTCTTTTCAGGTTTGAATATCTTTACTTTTGTAAATATCGTCTGTGTGTGTGGTTATAATTTCAGATAATTTCATTTTCCAGTCTAAATATCTGTACTTTTCTAAATATCGTCTGCTTATTAATTGCATTTTTCTCTCTTTTCACTTTTTGTGACTCTTTTGAAAACCCCCATGAATACCATGAGGCACAAAGGGATTCCCCAAAGGTTAATGTGTGGTGTGGACTAATGCACAACCGAGTCATTGGCCTTTCTTTTTTACAGAAAAGACGATCTCATCAGTCGTATACTTAGACATGTTGGAAAACTTCGTATTTTCACAACTAGAAGAGCTTCAGCCACATGTCTTTTTGCAACAAGATGGTGTACCACCTCATTGGGGAACCATCGTTCGTAATTCTTTGAATGACCATTTTCCAGGAAGATGGATTGGGCGAGAAAGTCCAATTCCTTGGCCACCCAGATCACCTGATATAACACCGCTGGACTTTTTCCTTTGGGGATTTGTAAAGGACAATGTTTACAGGAGGAGAATGTCAAACATTGATGACCTAAAAGTCAGAATTACAACCGCAATAGCCTCTGTGGATGCCAACATGCTTGCCGCTACCTGGTGTGAAATTGACTATCGACTCGATATTCTCTGTGTGGCGAAGGGGGCACACGTGGAAGTTCATTGACAAGGGTCATAAAACTTTTTGAGTTTATCTAACCATTTATGTTATTAATTTTAATCTATCTTTATTATTTTATGAGTTATTAAACATCAAAATGGGTCCGGGACTTTATAAACACCCTGTATCTTATAGACGTTTCTTTGTATAGGACATATTTTATTCTTGTTTCTTATTCTGTCCTGTTTTCAATAAGTAGTAGTTGACTTGGACATTTGATTAAGAGTTTCATACATATGAAGCAAAAATTCATTTAGTGTCTTTTCTGTGTATTACTGATATTGATTCTTCAAAAGTTAATTCTCAATATTCTGCTAATAATAAAGTAATTATAATACGAACTGAATATTTTAGGATCAATTTTTAAAGAATTAATTTTAGTGATAGGGAAAAGATACAATAAACATTTTTTTGCTTCATATGTATAACAACCCCTAGTCACATATATGAATCAGCTGCTGCATATTAAAAACAGGATGGAATTATAAATGAGAATAAAATGTGTCCTTTATAATCAAGTGCATTTAAAAGTGTGTGATTTTTCTCTTATGGCTTTTTGTGTTTTTGATGTATTAAAATTTCCGTAGAAAATAACATTTGAGAATATTGAACAGACTGTACTAAGACTTTTTTTATTTTAAATAGAAAATTTGTTTTGCAGCTTTAGTCAAGAATGAAAGTGATGTAGATATAGTATAACATCTTAAATATAGACTCTTAACGGCCCTCTTCACTCACTGTCGCCGGAAGCCCGAGCCAATGTTATTCAATGGGGAAATTTTCTTTACAAATAACTTAGTAACTAATACATATTTTTAAATTCTGTTTTCACATTCAGAAAATTCCCAACTGTTAAATTGACGGACCTTTTTTTAAAAATGTAATTTTTCAATTTTTAATATTTTATTTCGAAATTGCAAAATGAAAAAATTTCACATATTGAAAATTCGTATTTTGCAGCTTCAGAATAAAATATAAAAAATAATATTTTAGAAAAGGTTCGTCAATTTAACAGCTGGGAACTTTCAGAATGTGAAAACAGAATTTAAAAATATGTATTAGTTAATAAGTTATTTGTAAAGAAAAATTTCCCATTGAATAACATTAGTTTCGGCTTCCGGCGGCGGTGAGTGAAGAGGGCCCTTAAAAGCTGGAATTATCCAGAATTTGAACGCTGAAATTATTATTTAAATCTTTATTTTCTAAAATGATTGTAGATAGCACCAACACTCAAATGTGGGAAAAAAAAGTTTAAAATTTTCATTTCAGAAAGTAATCATAATACTTTTACTTTTCTATTTTTAAAGTAATATACAATTGCATTATCGGCTCTGAGAATCAAAAGAATTAATCATTCATCCAACCAATAGAGTAGTTTATTTTATTTTTTATTCTTTACAGTGAATTTTTAGATTTCTTTAAATTTCATTGCTTATACTTTGATTTACGCTTATAATCATTTGTCCTATGAATAGGGTAGGGGAATATAATGAGTGGCTAAGCAAATTTAAGAACTGTCTCATTTTTTAAAAATTACTGATTAATTATTAATTAAAAAATGAACAATGATTTAGTTATTATCTATCCCACTATTATATCTGGTAAAGTAAAACTTAATGTTTTTTAATTAGAAAAAAGGAAAAAATAAATAAATAAGAGTCTTTCTGAAAAGGAATATTATTACTTTCCTATTAGTGTAGACTTTCTAAAGCATTTTGTAAATAACATTATAACTTTAACTTTTAAAATGTTCAAGTAGTTGTTGGAAAGAAAAAAATTACTTTCAAATTGTACTAAATTATTTTCAACAACAAATCTGATCATATTACTGATTTATGTTTGAAGCATAATTTAATGTTTTTTTTTTTTTTTTTTGTTTAACCATTTACATGCCAATGTTCCATAAAAGGTACATACACTTTAAAATTTGATGAAAAATGCAATTTTCTTTGTAATGCTCTATAAAAATTACTGTACAAACAATATATATGGTTTGATTTTTTGGTACCAAAGTTATGTTGCTAAAATAAATAGTAACAGAAAGTTTAAAAATATAAGTACATAATTTAAAATTAGATAGTGGGACACAAAGATTTTAGGGGGGGGGGGGGAATCAGTACACTTCCATGTACACTTTCTGTTTGTGTATAGTTTTAAGAACTGTTTTTTACTATTTTTTATGCTCTTAGCATTGAGTGGATTTCTTTTATAAATTGTTTGAATAATTTTTTGCATTGTTATTGTGGATTTGTTTTCTATTCTGCATACCAGAGAACAATTTGTCCTTTCCCCTGCAGTAGGGTTTAACCTGGCAAAAACATTACTTTAGCATTTTAGCGAAAATAGGCAAGCACTATTTTAGCTTTTTCGAAAGTTAATTCTTTGGATACCATTGATTTCTTTTACTTAGCTTTGTTATCCTCAGTTTTATGTTTTGATTTTAACAATAGAAAAAGAGGTACTCATATCATATGTGAAAAATGAAAAAGCAATTGAAAAATTAAGTAAAGTGTAGTGGTAGATAATCGTGAAATACTAGTGCTAAGAATGCTTCTATGAATCAAATTCTGAATTCTGACATACTTTTAAATATTTTTGCATTTAAATTCAATCATTAAAAATTAAAAATAAATCCAAATTACTACATAAATAAGGATTCCCAAAAATTTCAGTCCTTTCGTAGTTTTTGCCTGCAAATATTACCAATATATATATATATATATATATATATATATATAAATCCGAGTTATTATAGAGATATTTTATACAGTTATCCAGTTTTAGCTTTTTAGCGAAATTCTGACCAACATGTTTCAGCAAAATATACCTTTTAGCAAAATGCTAATAAAAACTAAAGGCAGTTTAAACCCTGCCCTGCAGTAACAATAGGTTTCTGTTTGTTGGTTCAGTGCATACTTCCAATGCATATACACCGTACACAAAAAAATAAAAATTGTTATGAAAATTTAAGAATTCAGCTGCCGTAGTACCACCAGTGTATCACTAATAAATCTTTTTGATATACTATTGAAATTAGGGACATTTACTTCAGATACCCTGTAGTGTTTATTATAGAGATTTCTGTTATATATAGATCATTTTACATGTCATAAAAACTAGTGAAGACAATTGGCCTTAAACTGAACCCAAAATACCATATCATAAAAATTACCCCTAGTAAACATGGCGAAATATGTGTAGAATAAATTGTTATGCTAATTTTTAAGAACTAATTCAAACTACAATTGTTTTTATAACACAAATATGTAATTTAATGATGTTTTTAATTTACACAAATGATTGATTATCTGTATAAATCAACAACATTTGCATTATGACTGCATTTAAAATTTGTTTTTTAAGCATTTGTCAATGATTATTTGTTTCAGTAGTTTTGTTGAATTATAGACACACACACACCAAAAAAAAAAAAGTAGATTTATCACACAATTTTCAATTTTTGAAATAGATTATTCATATGGGAAAAAAAATGCCTTCAAATGCAGAATACTGTTTTCTGAACATTTGAATCTGTCAGATTGCCAATTTTCCTTTGAATTTTAAAAAGGGGGGCAAAACCTTCTTTAATCTTCTATGTTAAAAAATTCAGGTTCTTAATTTGTTGTTGGGGGGGGGGGAGAAGTTAACCCCCACTCAGTGCAGACTCTAGCTATCTAGTAAATATATCATCATATAGTCTCTAACAATTTTACAAATAATAATAATAAAATATACAAATAATTAACTCACTTTATGTGAAAGGGGATTGAAGACAGAAAGTTAATATCAGGCAAAACCAATACTATCCCTGTGAGGACAGTAGATATTATCTTTGTAACCGTTACTTAATATGTTGCTAATATTTTCTTGAAAGTTACCTGGAAAACACAGACAATTTTTTTCTTTAACACTTTGAGTATGAATCTTATTTAAATACATGCTTCAATAATTTATTTTATTTTTACTTTCCGAACACTATAGTGAGGAAAGTATTGTAATCATGTCAAAAATCCGAATTTGAGATTTTGATGTTTCTATACTTTTCGAGGTCCCCTGAGTCCGTCTTCACTATTTTTACGATGATATATGTATGTGTGTGATTGAACACACTAGCGTCTAAACGCTTTGTTCGAATAAGCTGAAAGTTGGTACGTATATGTATATTGTAAGTCACCATAGTACGAACCCTATTGATTTTGGTGAATCTAGCACTTATAGTTTTTTTTACAGGAACACCAGGAAAAATTCTTTATCATTATGGCCAAAATCTTAAACGCCTTATTCAATTGAGCTGAAAATTTATATGAATATTATAAATCACTGTTGCACTAACTATAGGCATTTTGGTGAATCTAGCATTTATAGGTTTTTACAGGGACACAACGAAAAATTCTCTATCATTATGATCTTATGGGCTCAAAGCTCAGTAGTGTTAAATAAAACATCGTGTAATATATGGAGAAAAATACTCAAAAATTCTATTATGTTTTTCTCTCTTTTGTTTGTTTAATAACTCCTCTTTCTTTATTTTATCTACAAAACTGTTAATGACTCAATGCTCGGAAAGTCGAGTGGAGTCACTCCAGATTTTTTTCCCCAATAAAAACTTAGGAACATAAATATGAAACAGTTTCCACTGGACCGGGTATTTAAATGAGTCTGGGAAAGTCAGAGAATTCTGATGAAATTTGTAAAAATAAGCCATATTTGAAAGCTTGTTATTGTAAATTGTTAAATTGTTCACTAATTTTGTAAAGTTTTCATGGAAAGTAAACGGCATAAGTCAGTGAAAAATCAGGGGGGAATGATGAAATGGATAGGGAAAAGTCAGGGAATTTGAAAAAGTTCTGATTTTAGCCACCATCCATAGTCTCAAACTTAGTTTATTAAAGTACGAATATTTTGTACAATATAAAATGAAAAGACTTCCAAAAAGAAAAATTCAATGTTTACATTTAATAATTTATGCATTTTTTGGCTTACTGTGTTATATAATTTGCCAATATAAAGATTTTCTGCTGTAATAGTTGCATAGACATTTTCATACTTGCCAATTCTGTTTTTACCAGTAGACTACTGTTTTTTTGGTTATTTCTACTGGTCTACTGGTTTTTGTTAAAAATGTACTGTTTTTTTAGGAACTTACAAGAAAAATCATAAAATTGAGCAATATTCCTGGAAAATATATGGAGGAAAATATACGGATAATAAATATACTAATGGAATGAGGCTTGTTAAATATATGTGTAAAAATTGCAATATTGATTTTAATTATTTCAAAATCTTAAATTTTCAGGTTTTTTAAATAATGCTTTTGTAATTAATTTACATAGTCATTGTGAGTGTATTTTCAGCCAGATAACATAATTAAAAACTGAATTCTGATCCTCATTATCTGATGAAAATCTGGAGAACATTTTTTCTAAATGCAATGAAAATTTAATTTAAAATTGTTATGAACAGCAATTTAATTGTTCTGTTCTTAATAAAGCAAAATCTACTAGAAATGTAAGGCAACATTTTCTTTTCCAAATTTTTGGGATTTGAAATTAATTCTTTAATATACACAATCTCAATATTTTATTTGTTTTTGTTTGAAAGATGGGTGGTTTATTTAAACAATATTACTATTTACAGAAAATCTTTTGTAATTATTCATATGTTTTTCTTTTTGTCAACTATATATAAATTCAGTCTCTATTGTTAAAAATGTCAATTTATAAAATCTACTGCTTTTTTATTTATTTATTATTTATTTATTTTTATTTTATTGAAAGCTTGGCAAGTATGCCAGGGTTTCCACGTGTCAGGGAGAACAAGGAAAACCTGGAAAAGTCAGGGAATTTGAAATTGCTAAGAAAAGTCAGGGAAAATTGTAAATATTTCTCAAAAACCTGGAAAAATGATGATACAAACCTGGAAAATGTTTTTTGAGCATTAAATTTATATTGCAAGTCATGTTACTGTGTTGTCTTTTATGTCACGAGCTGTGTTCTGTTTTATACCGTGAGCTATTTTTTATGTCGCGAACCAAATTTTGTGACTGGAATTTTCTAAATATAGGCCTGGAAAACTTGGAAAAGTCAGGGAATTTTATTTTTGAAATTGAGTGGGAACCCTGGTATGCATTATTATTATTATTTAATTGGTATTTCATATTTTAAAATGTAAAACTTTTCTTTTAATAGCATTCCACACACACAAACTTCAATGCCTATGCCGACTGGTAACTTCCCTGCACCACTTCCATCTAGGGATCAAAATGGCATGTATTATAGTGATATGGTTGTAGCCTCTATGCCTCCTAGCTCTGCCCCTTTACCGCTTCAGCAGCAACCCATGTCATGAGAAGCAACCGGGAACTCTTATCCTAAGTGCCACAATATTTTCAAGTGTCCTACTTAGGCAGAATGGAGAGTTCCAAGCAATTTTGGACCTTGCATCGATAAAAACTAAATAGTAATGTGTATAAATTTGCAGGGATGTGAATATTACTCGAAGGTCATCGGAGGAGAAAATAAAATTCTTTTGTATAGCCTTGTAGATTTTGTGTGTTTTATCACTCTTTGTAATTATATCTGTTCTTATTCCTACTCTTTTTGGAGCTAATTTTAAGAATTTTGATATTTATTGTAATGTATGATAAATTTCTGTTGTACTATGTTATTTTATTATGTTATGTTTATCTTTTTGCTTTTTTATGTACCAAAGCATGGAGTATTAGGATGTTGTTGTAAACACATTCCCTTCATTCTATCCGGAAATGTACAGAGTTCCCACAGTATTTTAAATGTACCTTTTACAGGATATCAGGGACAATGGAACATAAACAATTAAAGCTTGATTAAAAATTAAATAAAAATGGAAAATATTTTTGGTCTTTCTTAAAGCAACATATTTTTGATCATTGATGTTTTTTTTCTCAGTGATATTGTGACTTGTCATTGTTTCTTTGTCATCAGCAACTTCTTAGTTGTCCATGATGAAGAGACATTGTCAAATTACAATATCATAAGAATGACTAATGCCAACGGTAAAAAATATAATGCTGTTTGATTTTAGTTTTTTTTTTTTTTTTTTTTTCTTTCTTTTTTGGGCTTTATGATAAAAATTAAATTTCATTCCTGATAGTGTGATAGAATTATCAGCTGTAATTCAAATAAATAAAAGTAGCTGTTTTCTCATATATTTGAAAACCTGTGTTAACATTTCAAAATTTCCGTTAGAAAACATATATATATATATATATATATATTGTGAATGTTGTATAAATTATTCTGCAATACGTTAATATATGGTACTATTCTGCTATTTTCTTTGAATTTCAAGGAAAAATTCATGATATGATGTACATAGCTCTGGTGCTGTGTTCCAAATGCTTTGGATTTTTCTCTGAGTTTCCAGCTGTCTTTTTAAAATCTAAGACAAGGAAAAATTGTAACTAAAAGGAAGATTCTATGCTAGAATTTCAGAAAACTTAAGGCTGTCTGTTGAAAGAAAATAAATATTAATGTTTAGCTTACTTCTAATATCTAATAAAGCATTTTAATTTCAAGGAATAAGTTCGCATCAAAATCAAGATGCAGCATAAACACATTATATGTGTGCGTACATATAAACATAAAATGTGTAGGAAAAATATATGGAATGTGTTTGTGGAATTCATGCAATTAGACACTGTAATGAATCTACTCAAAGCATTTTTTTTTTTTTTTTTCCAGGTATAGTTCACAAAGACAACAGAGAACACACTGGTTCCATTGCATTCCTGTTTATCGGTCTCTGGTGGGTTCTGAGATATTTTAGCAACTAAACTTCTTTCAAAAATTGCTCTATTTGTTTGCCTTTGCTTTTTGTTCAGAAAATCCTTGATTTTGATTGATTATTAGTCTACTTAGGGCTCTCACAAATATGTAATTTTTCAGGGTTTTCTCTAATATGTATAAATATGGGCTAGAACCCTTTAGAAGGATCACCACATAGTCACATTGCCCAGATGTAGGACCCATGTTCAATCAATTAGCATAAATCTTAACACCAAAAACACAAAAATATCTCCAGGCGTTAATTTCTGATCACAGTTAAAGTATGATTGTGTTGACCTTTCCAAAATTAATCTAAAAGTTTATTTTATTTTTCGAATCATTAGAAATCTATAATTTGTAATAACAATTTGTAATTTTTGAATAGGTTTTTCATAAAATTAATTTTTTTTGTATCCTTTCATGTGTGAAATAGTATTTGAAAAAAAAAAAAAAAAAATTGATATGCAGTTCAGAAACTTTTGTTTTACTCTCAATTACTCCTGTGAAAAATTATTAGGAAGGGTGGATGAACACCTTTTTAAACCTCTCTCATACTTACTAAGGCTCCTATATATACGAGTTGGCGCATCAGGCATTTTGTTGCCTTAGGGTTGCCACATGTACCCAGCACGTTTCTCTGATAAACAAACCGCAAACATTTTTTTTTTATCGTCTTCCGTTACTTTAGAGTAACTTATTTATTATATTTCATAATTTTAGCTAAGTAAACTATGATATGGAAGTTTGTTTAGAGATAAACTGCTATAATCATTCAAGAAGTGAATATAAAGTGTTCACAGACCTTCTACTACTGTGTATTTGAGTTTTGGCGACATTTTGTCAAAGAAACAGAAACCGTCCTAGCAACACATCGTACATCCATAGGATATCCTCAGAATAAAATGTCCTCCTGAGAATGTACTGGGAAAAAAATGTGTTTTTAGGAATATTATTGTTGCTTATTGCTCTTACCTTGACCGAATTAGCTTCAGATCAAGATTTCTTAACATCATTAGGGAAGCCATAAGGACGCCAAGCGGGAATGCTGTCCTCTTCGGAGGCAAAAGAATGGCGGTGATGCGCCGGCCTATTATTTTATTTAGGGGCTCTAATACTTACTACTGGTGATAGAATGGCACACAATGATCAGTTCACATGCTTTTATGCTCTTATCAATGTACATTACAGAAATATGCAATTATTTTCCCCTCCTTCCCCCCAAAATTAAGTAAAATAAAATCCCTACTCTTTGGAGACTGATTCTTGAGTACAGTATCATTTTACCATCATTTGAAAAATAACTTTGTATTTAATTGGAGCTAATTCTGGGACTACAGAATTTTTTCCCTCTGTGTTTACCTTTCTAAAACATGTGATTATTTCATCATTGATTGCCAAAATATACGATCATTTTACTGGTCTTTGAAAAACTTTGCATTTGATCACAGCTGTTTGCTGAAATAAGTGGTATTTTTTTGCTGCCAGTTTCAGGTATACATGAATACTTTAGCACTAATTGATTAATGTTGGAACTTTTTTCAATATATTCAGGTGATATGTAATTATTTATCAAAAAGTAAACAAAATCCTGCATTTTTTCTCTTCCTCTCTTTGTGATTCCTGAAACATTCAATTTTTTTGTCTATTAATAAAATTTATGCTTACAAAGAAAAAGGTTAGTTAGAAAAAAAAAAAATAATAATAATAATAAAAACAAATTTGATTCCTGGCTCTGGTATTTTTTCACATAGTTGGTATAAAAAATCAGACTTCTACTCCAAAATTTCTGAAATGAACTTTCAGGGTTGATAAATAAATTTCTAAATTTAAAAAAAAAAAAAAAAAAAAATTTTTTTTTAAAGTAATCTTTCTATTTTTTATTCTTTTTGTAAACCATAAATCTTTTCTCCTTTAAAATTATCCAAAATTCTTGTTTTGGTAAGTATGTAGCATATATGCAATTGAAAATTTGTCATTGTGATAGCTTTTGAAATACTGAATCAGTTTCAGGCTACATGTATTGAAATAGACCACGGACTAGTAACCCTAACAGCACATCTCCACACGACATCCACAGGATGTACTGTAGATGAAAATATATCCTACGGACATCTTCAGGATATACTATGCACAATTGTGCTTTTGGAGAACCTATTTGTTTTCAAGCATCACATCTCCACCAAAGCATGTTTACTCCACCTCCCGTTGTCACAGAGTTTACCTTTCAAGAAAACTTTTATTGCCAAAAGAAGGCACTATTCACCCCCAAAATTGTAGTGTCGTTCACGGAATTTTCCTCCACAACCAATATAGGAAATCCGTCCTACTTCCTATCAGTATTCAATGATCAATTCAAAATGGTGTTGACTTGAAAAGAAAGGAAGGAAAAAAAAAAAAATCAACCTACTCTTCCAATTGAGCTAAAAAAAAAAACAGTTTAATTTCAGGAAATTTTATTTTTCCCCACTTTGAGTCACAATACCTGGATCATTTTAGCCTTGTTCAATAAATGATTGTAATTGATTGTAATAATCAAAAAAAAAAAAAAAAAAAACTAATTGTGAATGATGAATAAGAATTTTTTCAAAAGAAATATCAGGAATTTCAAAAACATATGTGCAAAAGTTGCATGTTTTTATGTACACCCCACGACAAAAAGATAGGTATAAAGGGTTTTTTCTTTGATTTTTCATAAAATAACATTATCTAAATTGCGCTTATGATTTATTATTATCATAAAATAACACTGTTCCCGGACTAATTTTTGTTGTAAGACTAACTTAGAAAAGTTTTAAGACTAAAATTTTTTTTTTTATTTAAGACTAAACTCCGCGACAAAAAGGTAGGAACAAAGGGTTTTTTGAAATTTTTCATAAAATAACATTATCTAAATTGTGCTGATCATTTATTTTCATAATAAAATATTATCATATCAAAAACATATTAAATATTTGAATCATATTCAAAGTAATCATATTCAAAAATTTAAAAAAAAAAAACTCTTTGTTCCTATCTTTTTGTCGCAGTGTGTAGTCTTAAATTAGAAAAATTTTAATGTTGAAATTTTTCTAAATTAGTCTTAAAACAAAAATTAGTCCGAGAATAGTGTTATTTTAAGATAATAATAAATGATAAGCGCAATTTAGATAATGTTATTTTATGGAAAATCAAAGAAAAAATCCTTTGTAACTATCTTTTTGTCGCAAAGTGTGTATATATATATATATATATATATATATATATATAATTTTTTTTTTTTTTTAAGTTTTTATTCTTTAAATGACCTTAATAACTTAACCTTCTAATCACCAGTACCAGATATAACTGTTCAAAGTTGTTTTTTATGTAATGCACTTATAATAAAAAAAAATATATTTATTTTCAATTTTTATTTATTTATTTTTTCTTATATTAACTTGACATGATGTAACTATTAATGTATGTAACGGAACCTTGCAATTCAATTTTTGGCTGTTTCTGGTCATTCGATTGACTTGAAATTTTACACACGACTTCATAGTCAATGACAATATTACATACAAGTGTTTCCAGGCTCCTATCCAATCAACGGCAACTTTTTACTTCTAGGGGTAAATAAAAATCTCTCTCTCTCTCTCTCTCTCTCTCTCTCTCTATATATATATATATATATATATATATATATATATCACAGGATTTGACCATATTTGTATAATGTCCAGTGGCAACAATTAATCAATTCTTTTTTTTAATTAAAGATTTATATAGTGTGTCACTCACCCTTCATTTTTCTCTTGCCCTGCATTTTAACTCTAAAAAGATAGATATTTTGTGCTTTTTAGTTCACATTGCAATAAAAACTAGGGATGCACTGAATAGCAGTTTTGGCCGAATACCGAATGCAGAATATTCAGCTAACCGAATGCTAACTATTCGGCTGGCTGATTTTACTCTTATATTTAGGTATCAATCACCTAATCTTTTGTGAACTTTTTCAGTAACACCATTTAAATTTAGTAATATTTAATTTTTTTAATTATGAAAAAATATCAAACTGCTATTCAGAAAAAGTGATTTATATAAATGTAGAAAAATATTAAGAAATGTTACTATACATAAGTAGTGGTATAATGCTGAATTCACAGACAAAGAGAATTATTAACTGTTAGGCTTCTTAATGAACACACAAAATTTCTTAAATAACAATATCTTCTTGCGCGCACTCAAAAAAAAAAAAAAAAAAAAAAGTGTGAAACAACCACGCGACTGCCATTACCCACTATTACACATATTATATGTACTTTTTGGAGATAATGTGATCAGAAGATATAAAAGTGACCTAAAGAAGTAGAAACCTAACATTTTTCTGCTAAGATAAACTTTATATACATGTAAAGACATATAAGACGAAGCTTGCATATAAGCGAGGAAAAAAATGGTAGTTATTTTTTGAAACACCAATTTATATAACAATTTTCAAGAAAATCGCTAGAGCCGTTTTTGAGATACCAACTTTTACCAAAACTCAATTATTGACAGGAAAACAATAATTACATACAAAAGCATATTTAAAAGTGGGTTAATAGTGGGTTTGAAAAAATTCCGTACATCTGTTTTTAAAGGAATGCCCTTGCGAGACCTGAAATTGAGCTATTTATACAGGACGCCTATCAATTTTTCTGAACTAACCAATTATAAGGACATCTAATAGTGTGTTTATATAGCAAATTTGAAGAAAATCATTAGAGCTGTTTTTGAGATACAGACTTACGAAACCACTTACGGTTTCCAATGTCCCACTTCCGGATTTCCAATTTTCACCAAAATTTGGAAAATTCATCTGTACACCAGACCTGTTTCAATTCTAAAGTCTCGTAGTTCTATCTGTATTAGTTTCAGAGATATAATAGCCAGAAGATACATACATATATATATATACACACGCACATATACATACACACTGACCAATTGCCACAAACTACTTTTTTGGACTCAGGAGACCTTAAAACAAATAAATCAGGTGAAAACTCGATATCGAATTTTTGGACCAAATACAATACTTCCATTACCTATGGTAGTCGGATAATGGAAGTAAAAAAGCAACTTAGAAATGCAGCATTTGGGGAAAATCAATTAAAAAATAGTGACATATTGGCTAACCTACATTAAAACTGACGAAAATGACTCTCACTCTCCTGCGGATAAATTGTGGAATAGAAATGTGATGCTTTTCGTGCATATTGGGGCACTTCGTATGCATTTTTCAGTGACAAACTCAAAATTGCAATTTTATGAATTTGGTCATTTTTTCTTGCCAGATTTAGATGTGATCTTTGTTTGATCTCTTATAGTTTCCTAGATGGCAACATCATATCATGTGAATTATATACGTTCTTTCTTAACTCAACTTTAGAAACATATATTGTTATTCTGTTATTGATAAAGACAACGTTTGTTGGATATTATTATGATTAATGTAACTAATAATTTTCTTTAATGTTACTTGAAACTAGATAAAACAATTATTTTGATTTATATATAATCTATTTCTTAATTTCTCAAAAAAATCTTAATTTAATGATAATTAAAATAGCAGAATTTTTATATGTTCAACTAGCCGAATAATAGTCGGATAATTTGATATTCGGCCAGACTGAATATTTGGCTAGCCAAATTGTTTTAGTTTCAGCCAAACCAAATATTTGGTAGTATGGCCGAAGGGTTACATACAAACGGAACGCTTGCAACTTTGATGAGGTAAACTCTGCAAGTCTTTTGCAAATACAATCGGCAGCAAAAGTATCTGAGCACTAGCAAAAATTCCTATATAAAAAAATACACTGAATGCAGTTTTGTTAACCCATATTGGACCACTCATTAAACAAATCATTAGAAAAATGTAATTTTTTAAAAACATGGTCAGTATAAGATACTTACACATATAAAAAAGAAAAAATTAAAAAATTATAATAATTTTACAAAATTTTTTATTTTGTTTGTTAGTCCAAAAAACAGTCTCTACACAGTCCAAAAGTGAGCATTTTGCAAATTGTAAAGATTTTTACGAATGGAAGTCCAAAAAACAATCTCTACATCCAACATTGCACATGTTGCAAATTGTAACAGGTTTTTTATTGCATGATTTCAGTTGACATCGTCTTTGGATTTTTCACTAGCACATGCTCACTATTTAGCAGAAGTAGTTCTTTATTATTCTGCAGCATTAATATTTTTTTCAAATTCCATTTTTCACAGTAATTTAATTAATTCAGTCTATTTCTAAAAAATTATGTCAAGTTTTCTGCAGATTTTAAATGTTTCTTTTACATTATTGACATTTAATTCAACTGTCCTATAAATAGGACGGCGGTCCAATATGGGTTTTAAATAAATCCTTGTTGAATCCTGTTCTTAGTCATTCTAAGAACACGATTCGATAAGGATTTATTTAACAAAACAGTGTTAAGTGTGCTTTTTTTACATAGGAATTTTTGCTAGTGCTCGGATACTTTTGCTACTGACTGTAGTCATACGTTTGGAACGCTTGAAAACGGCTACAAACGACTTTGCAAACGGAAGTGTTTCATTTGTTTCCCCGAATACTGAATAGATACCGAATATTTGGTGCATCTTTATAAAAACATGTTCTTTAATTTTTTTAAAGTATAATTTTATTATTTAATTGCTAAGGTCATATGTAACAGTAATAAACATGGGTAGAAATTAAGAAAATTAAGATACTGGTCCACAAGACCTGAAGTTTTAAGATTTTATTGGTTTAATCTCATTACATGGCACTTGATGTTCCATAAAGCAGCTTATCTTTAAAAAAAAAAAGGACTTTGTAGCATACTGTTTCAGTTTATTGGCAGAGTTATGTGCAAAAATAGTACTATTTTCTGTACATTTTACCTTGCATATAGCCCAGTGGGCGACAACCTGCAGCTCGTGAGCCGAAAGCAGATTTTTCGCCCCTTGAGATTTTAGCAAATGTCGACTTAGGAATACTCTAATTATGTTAATAAGAATGAATGAGCCAATATACATTTGGTTAAAAATTTTTGCCTCCCAAAAGATATTTTAATCGTTGTATTATTGGCATTTGGCTTTGTTCAAAAATGAGGTTGACGACCACTGGTATAGACTTATAAAATTAAATATAATTGAAAAAAAAAAAGAAAAGAAAATTCTTTGTTCAATTACTAATCAATTCTACTTGAAGAGGTATGCAAAATTTCAAAAAAGATCAGTGAATTAGTTTTTGAGAAATTGTCACCAAATTCAGTAATAGCTTTTTTATTATTATTAATTAATATTATTATTTTAAGTTTTAAGTAGAAATGAAATGTACTGAATGTGGTAAATTTCCAAAGGATTTCATTTCTAGACTTTTACTCCATCTGATGCAAAATTTTTGAAAAGTATTCTAGACAAATTGTATTATTAGATAAAAATAGATTTTTTTGAAAATTGCAATACATATTTTATTTCATGTGGTAAATAAATATTAATTTATAACCCTGTATTGTAATAATCTTCATTACATTGAAAATAGCACAAACTTTCTTTTTATTGAGGGGAAAAAAAAAAAAAAAAATCATAAGGTTATCATCGTTTACAGTAAGATTTTAAGGTCCCAAATGTTATCTAAATGTTTTACCTTGTCTTATTTAACTTAGTTCATTTACCATATAATTTTTTATATTATTTTAAGTGGGAACTCTTTAACATTGAATTGTTTGTTCTATTTTAAAAATTATTAAATTCTTGTATATTATTTGTTGATTTTACTGGAAGCTCAAAGACTTGTATAATAATTTGATGACTTGTTAAAGTAAGGCGACTTGAGGCTGTGTTTGTTATTCTGAAACTTTGTGATTCTTGCTAAATTTATGCAAAATATATTGTAACTTGAAATATTAAGAAATTTGCATTAAAATTTAGTTATTACTTTGAAAAGGGTAATGTCTTTTTACTTTTGTTTTTAGAATGCTTTTATATTAAATCGGTTTGTGTATATGTCATCAATTTTCTGTAACATGAATTTAGTGTAGAATCTTCATAGAACATTCTGGAAATGTCTAGAAATTTCATGGTATCTTCTAGAAACATCTAAAAACTTTATGGAATCTTCTAGAAACTTTATAGAAACATCTAAAAACTTCATGGAATCTTCTAGAAATGTCATGGAAAGGTCTAAAAACTTCATGGGTCACCTTTAAATTTTTAGTTCTGTAAATCAGTTTTCTACATAACTAAAAAGCTAAAAATAAAAGAAGAAGTATGTAACCTCCATGAAAGCATTCTATTTTTAAAATAGAATGCTTCTATAGAAGTGCTCTTAAAAATTAAAAATAAGGAAAATTTTGGTCAGCTCGGAGGGGGAGGGGGGAATTAAAAAGCATTTAAAGATGACAAAGAAAAAGTTTACTCCTAAACAAGAAGAAACTGCTTTACTTTGGAAAAAAAAACTTCAAGCTGAAAACAATTTTTCAATTTTTTTTTTTTTTTTTTTTTTTTGTATTTTCCACTTTTAAGGGTAACCTCCAGTCTATAAAAGCATTTTAATAATAATAATAATAAACTTATTTATTTTATACAGAAGGTGTGTTTACACTTTATGGAAACCATTTTAAAAATTAATGTATATGTGTAAAGAACAGATTTCTTGCAACAGTTTGCTTCTATTTAAGCCTTATTATTATTATTATTATTATTTTTAAGTAGCCTATTTAATAGAGTGCTGAGCTCATAATTGGAAGTTTACAGGATTGATACTCTAGCCAGCCAATGACAGTCATGCATTAATGGTGGCTGATGCATATAAAATCTATCATGGCCACAGTGTCCTTCATGTTCTCAAATAATACCTCTTAGAGTTATGGAAGCCAAGCTTTCTACAGAAGATCAAAATTGTGACGACATGTCTCCATATCACTATCCCATATTGTCATCAATTGATTATTACATAGCTCCAGGGCCCGACTTAGCCTAATTGAGGCCTGGGGCAAAAACTTCTTTGGGGGCCCCCCCTCTGCTTCACTATACTTCAGTAATGAAGAACCGAATTTTATGAAGATATTTAAAATTTTTACCTCATTATAGATATATAACAAGAAAATTGACTGGAACTTAAAATAATCCTCCCCCCTCCAGTGGTCAGACGAAATATCGTTCTGTCCATTTTATTTCCGATTGTTAACTTTGTCATCTAGCTGCGACAAATTCATATCCTTGCTCACATTAGGACGAAATTCAGCTAAATTTTCGCAATTACAATGGCTCAATTAAGCTGGATTTTACACTATACTGATATTTTGTTTTAAAAAAGCTCATTAAAGAAGGAAACGTAAAATAAACTTTCTATTCGATTTGGGGGACCCCCTCTGATGTGGGGGCCCGGGGTAACTGCCCCGTATGCCCCTTCTTTAGTCGGTCTCTGCATAGCTCTAGTACAACATGAAACCCACTCGCTTACTTGATTTTTAACTACATTGATGTACAAAATGAAAGCAATAACATGTTTTCTTCTTTTGCTCCTATTATTTAATGATGACAAATGAACACTGAAATATAAAATTTAAATCTATGTTCATTATCATGTCATAAGCTTTAATTTGAATTTTCAATTAAAGTGAATTTTTTCCATAAGTGATAAAAGCTATAAAGGAATCATATAATTGTACAGATATTTTATCAACACTTTATCTACCAATGATACTGTAAATTACCATTGATTTAAAAAGCTTATAAAGTCGAATTTATGAAAGAAATGTCAAAGATACTTAGTCTCTGAAAATCAGAACCTATAGGTTCTGATTTTGGAAAATTTGAAAATATTATAAAATGTATTTTTATATGCTTTATAATATGTTTCTTTTATATGTTTAAAATTTTGTATAGAATATTTTTATTTTATTACATTAAAAAAATAGAACTTTTTTTTTTTTTTTTTTTTTTAAATAAGCTTTTAAAACCTATGTAACTCCTGAAGTGAAGTTAAAAATAATATACTATTATCAGAATATTTTATCACTAGTTTTTGAAAAATAATTCTTATTTTTTATATGGATATAACATCAATAAAGTTCAGCTTTATATGGATAAATTCTTCAGCTACAAACATCTAAGTCAACTGCCACTTAATAAAGGCAAAAATTAGAAACAGGAATGAAATAAATCCTACTTAAGAAAAAAAAAATATATATATACATATATAATTATATGATTACTCACTTATGTGCTTTATCTCCTTTTGTCAAAACAACTCTTAGATATTGCTTGACCAAGGATTAAAGACAGGTCCTATGATTTGGAGATAGAAAGAAAACAATTATATTCTACAAAATGAGTTCAAGGAAGGTAATAACAGGCAGTCATTCAAGGTGGCAACAATCAGGGAAATCATGGAAAACTAAGAGTACAGGGTGGCGACAATCAGGGAAATCATGGAAAAATCAGGGTACTTTATCAATCTGGAAATATCAGGGAATTTTGTAAAAACACCCAAAAATCATGGAAATTTTCATTTTTGCCCAGCAAGCAAGACTGAAAGATCGCCAAAAAAAAAAAAAAAAAGTGCAACAATTTGAGGAATAATTTTATGGCTTGATGTTAATATGTTGTTCAATTAAATTGAGTCATATTTTTTGTAATTTTTCCAAAATTTTGAATTTTTCATTTTATTTTCCTTTTTGTAAGGAAAAAAAAAAAGATTGAGATATTTTTGCACATTAGTATAGTTTTTTGAATTGCAGTGGTTTAACGAGCATTTTACACAAGAGTGTGATATACATAAAATTATGGAATGTATAAAATAGGTAACGGAAATCATGGAAATTTGTCAAAATTAGTCATGGAAATCATGGAAAAATCAGTGTACTTTTTTTCTGAATTTCTGTAGCCACCCTGGAGTACTTTATCAATCTGGAAATATCAGGGAATTTTGTAAAAACACCGAAAAGTCATGGAAATTTTCATTTTTACCAAGCAAGCATGATTAAAAGATTGCCAAACAGGTATTATCTTAACTACGATTGCACAGGATTGTCTATTTTCTAGTTGAATTTCACCAAATTAACATTAAAAAAAAATAATTATTAAATATTTTTAGTACAACAGCTTGAGGATTAATTTTATGTTTTGATGTTAACATGTTTTGCAATTAAAATTAGTCTTTTTTTTTTTTTTTTCTTAATTTTGTTAATTTCTTCAAATTTTTCATTTTATTTTCCTTTTTGTAAGTGAACAAAGAAAAAAATAAAAAGATTGAGATATTTTTGCTCATCGGTATAGTTTTTTTTTTTTTTAATTGCAGTGGTTTATCTATGGAGACTCTCTACCGAAGCCAAGCTCTCTCTGAAAGCCAAAGCCAATGTTATTCTATGGGAAATTTTGCCTCATTATAATTCATTAACTAATACATATTTTTAAATTCCGTTTTCACTTTCCGAAAATTCACAACGATTAAACAATTTATCGCTTTCTAAAAATTGACTTTTTTATTTTTAAGATTTCGTTTTTAAGCTCAAAAATTAAAATTTCACATTGTGAAAATTTGCATTTTACAACCTCCAAAATAAAATATTAAAAATTTAAAAAAATAATTTTTAGAAAGCGATAAATTGGTTAATAGTTGTAAAGTTTCTGAATGTGAAAACGGAATTTAAAAATATATTTTAATTAATAAGTTATAATGGGGCAAAATTCTCCATAGAATAACATTAGCTCTGGCTTCTGGGAGCGATAAGTGGAGAGGCCTCCTAACACGAGTGTGATATACACAAAATTATGGAATGTATATAATAGGCAATGAAATTTTTTCAAAATTAGTCATTAAATTCATAGATTTTTTTTTTTTTCCCCTTCCCTCTCAATTTCTGTAGCCACCCTGTCATTACTAATTTGGTGAGAGAAGGAATTTAAGTACCAAGTTTGGTTAAGTTTCCTTTATTCGTTCGTAAGATACAGCGACCACAATATTCGATAAACATGAACAAACATTTACTAAAAATAATCAAATTGTGTTTAGGACATTTTAAAACATACAAATCTGTCAAAAAAATAAGTTAAAAAAAAAAAATTATGAATCCAATATTTTCTATATATACAGAAGAAAGTAACAAATTTGAAAAGCCAAAATAATAGATTTTTGCGGGGTTAGTTATGAAATATACAGGAAAAAAAAAAAAGTAGTGATGAGTTGTTTATTTTTAAGTTGCCACTTTATTTTACCCATGCAGTCATTTACATCCATAAGACATCAATAAAAAAAAAAAAAAAAAAGATCCATTAAACTTCTATAAACATCCTAGAGGTACCTATTAGCACGATAAATGTCACTCTTTTTTATATCCATACCATTAGATTATTACTTACAAACTTTGAATAAACACCATAAAATGCAATAAACTCGCAACAATTGTTTCGGGTCGAAAAAACCACGACCCTTCATCAGGCGAACAAAGTAAGCACGAGTGCTGCAATCAAAGCGGCAACGCACGCAAGTGCGTTGCCGCTTTGATTGCAGCACTCGTGCTTACTTTGTTCGCCTGATGAAGGGTCGTGGTTTTTTCGACCCGAAACAATTGTTGCGAGTTTATTGCATTTTATGGTGTTTATTCAAAGTTTGTAAGTAATAATTTTATAACGCCAGTTTTGTGATGCTTCTTTATTAAAAAAAACATACCATTAGATGTTTGTTAAATATCCGATAAATCTCCAAGTATCCAATAATTGGACTTGTTAAATCTAATAGATATTGACAATATCTAAATCTTGTTTTGATCTAACATGTTAATCTATTAGACACTGAAAAAGACACGTCTAAATTTCGTCTACATTTAAACATCTAATGGATATCTATAATGAGTTCAGGATATCCAAGACTTTTAATGCACATTCTTAAGATATTTTGTACCTTTTATGGATCGTTGGATGTAGTTTAAATGTCTAATGGACATTATGGGGATGTGTGGGTAGGTAGTTGCCATGTAGTGAATTTTTTTTTTTTTTTTTTAAGTGTATACAGTTGAACCTCATTAATGTGAATCTCAAGAAGGATAAAAAAAAATTTCATGTTATCAATAATTCATACTATCAGTAACTAATCTTCATACAACTAAAGTAATCTTGATTTTGACGGAGATTGTGGAAACAGTTCATGTTAAAAGTAATTCACGTTAACGAGGTTTGACTGTATTAGAGTGTAAAGCTTGTGAATAGTTGCATAAATGAAAGTTTGGGGCAAACAGCAAAATATAACTATTTTGATAGATCACTCAAAGGGCAGGGAAAACCTACAGGTAAGACAATTTGTAATACTATAATAATAATTTTTAATAGCATTTTAAAGAATAGTTTTCGTAATTTCCCAACTGTCAATTGCAAACTTAATTGAGATCTATTTTCCAAATGATATATTAAGATTGAGAATATGATTATTACTTTACTTTACCCATATATAGTAAAGAAAATATTTTAGTGCCAAGTTTTTTTGTTGGGAGTAGCGAACAATTCATTTTAATAAATAAAACAGATGCGCCTTTAATTGCGTATGCGCGTGAGCTCTCCAAACTGCTCCTGCTGTGGGCATGCCAGTTAAAAGAGAAATGTAGCTAAGTGCGCTGGCCTTCATGGCTATTACCTGTGTGGTAAAAAACGAAGATGTACGAAGTTAATGTACACTTAAATATTTTTTAATTCTTCTTATTTTTTAATATGTGTGTCGTAATTTGTCTTGTTTATCGTCTTCAATAAATGTTTGTTATATATATCTAAGAATTTCGATTTCATGGACCTCATATTACAACACTTGGTAGCAGAGCGTGGTTATGAAGGAAATTCTTAAAATCAAAAATTGCTGAAATTATTATTCCAAAAGAAAAGAATGGATAGAATCAATATACCAGAATTGAACGGAAACAATTATTTCATATGGGCTATGAAAATCAAAGCAACTCTATCAATTAAACGACTCAATTCTGTTATTACAACAGTGAAACCAGAAGGTCTGAATGCAGTGGAATCTCAAGAGTGGGATCTGAAAAACTCCGATGCAGTTGCCTATATGAAGCTTTCTCTATCTGACGAACACACTCTTCAATTTTGTAACAAAGAAAATGCCAAAATCTTCTGCTCAGTGCCAAAGCTAAAAGGGAGGAGATCCACATAAAAAGTTTTGTCCCGTAGCCCTATGATGTCATAATTAAATCCTGATTTGATTAATATCTTTTCCTTGTGATTTTGAATAATAAGAAAATTCAAAATCACAATTACCAGACATCATAAACAAAATCAAAAAACAATGACTTTCAAAAAGTAGAGAGACAAAAAAATATTAAGCTATATTCAATTGCAAAATAAGCAGTTTTGAATATAAAGGTTTCCATAACTAAACGTTCACTTGACGACAAAAGATCAGTTGTAATTTGCATGTTTATTACCTCAACCTCACTACCCTATTGTAAAACCAACCTGCAAATTTTTATTCGCATCAAATTTAGTCTTTACAAATATGAAATAGTCTGGTGTGGAAATTGCACTGCTTTCTTTTATCCTGCTAGTTATTGAAACACTTTCATATAGCATACATTTCAGTAAGTATGACATACATTCATTTAGAGAGGCAGCAGCTCCTCTCAACCCCCCATTTGAATATTGTGCCAACATTCGTAAAATATTTAAGGTTCTTATTAAATAGAAAAATATATTTCAAATTGAAACAGTTTTAGTATAGGCTCTCCCTAGGCAAAATTTGAAATTTGGTACTGAAGTAGCTCGGACGTTTATCACCAGGGTTTTTACTTAAGTCATCTGTGACAGCCACTTTTAATTCATCCCAAAATGTGACTAAAATTTAAAAGTCACAAAAGGGTCCTATACTAAAGGTGTAACTTCAAATTATTCACAGAATTTTTACCATACCACTCTGAAACTTATCGATCTTACTTAGTCAAAATTTCCACAGAATTTTTACCATTCTACTCTTTGAATCTAATCGATCTTACTTAGTTAACATTTTCAAGTTGCATTTCCTATACGATCTTCAGAATACCAAATCTGAACTTAATTTATTTGTTTGTAAGTTATAATGATAATAAACACAAAGACCAATTATTCATGTTCCTCGGACCTCAAAACACATAATTATAATGAAAACTCATTATAGAAAAATCTGAATTCCAAAACTACCATATGAGTTAGAGAAAGTCTACCATATGAATAATAAAAAGTAATGATCATTCTTAAGCTGTTTTAATGGACATGGTATAATTTAATAAAGTCTTTTCATCAATTACATCAAATACAAATTAATATATTGACTTAATTTTGGGTAACCTTAGGAATTGTCTATAAAATGTATATGCAGCACAATGTATTTTAATTTAGCACCATAAGAAAAATGCATAACATTATTTGAAATGCACTTCAAGGAGTGTCAAGACACAGCCTCTAATAAATCCAAATTCTTTTGTGGGCCATGTAAGTGAATGATGAATGACTTTCATACTATATCCCATATGAAACATGCTTATGCATTTATAATAAATAGTTTTTATTTGCATTGTTTAGAGCACTCTAAAGATGTTTAAATATACAAACAAAAATTTTACCTATAGACCTAATGTATTTGATTACTTTTGAACGTTTCTTCTTTATGCAAATTATTTGTTCAATTTAAACGAAATGTTTGAAGCAATATCTCTATATGATACAGCTTTATAATGCCAAGCTTGGACTTCCTGGGATTATTTGATTTTTAATTATGTTAATAATATTAATTACAAAACTTTGAATAAACACCATAAAATGCAATAAACTCACTAAACACCATAAATTGCAATAAAATTGCATAAGCACCATAAAATGCAATAAACACACGTTTATTCAAAGTTTTGTAATTATTACAAATTATTACTGTGGTGCTTTCTTATTATGTTGATAATAGACTTACGCACAAACAAACATCTACTAAAAGCCTGATTTTCAGATTCAGGGGCACACAAAATGTGCAAATATAAAAAAAATGCAAAAATTTGACACTAAAACAATATTTTCACTGCCATTATATGGATAAAAGAATGTAAGAAAATGAAATTCTATCATCGAATGAAAAATTTCACTCCTAAATTATAGACTTGCAAAATCAAATAATTATTATCCTAAATTATGTTTTTTGATATCTTTATCCCTTCTGTTATACCTTCCATTATATCTGTACTGATAAGTATAGAGGATTTAAGTCCAAAAATGTCGATTTTGAGTTAAGTACATAGTCAGACTCAGAAAAAAATTCTCAATCGATTGGTATAAAGGATTTAATTCTATGTCATTTAGTCTTTGAGAAAATCCATTGGTAAAAAAAGGACCAATTCAGAAATTTACCATTCATGTATGGTATAAAATATTTAATTCAATTTTTCCCGTTATTAAATGAAGGTTGACAACCACTGAATGGTATAAAGGGTATAAATCAACGAATAGACACGAATTTATGTCATCCTCAGAAACATAAAAAGTTTAAAGTTACTCCTCTCCACACATGAACTTCGGCCTTTCACAGGCCAGATAGCATTTTTTTGAGTCGTCAACCGCTCAGTTTCCCGGTAAAAGAGAACACACAAAGTGTTTTTCCAGAAAGTTAGAGAGAAGCCTAATAAACAATCACTCAACAACACCTGGAAAAGTCAGTCTACCCCAAAACATCTTGTTTTCCGAGAAGAAGAAAAAAAATTAGAAAATTCTTAAGTGCCGCTACCTACAGCCAAGGCAGGAAAAACTTGAGTTTTTATAAACTTTTAAAAGAGTATATATAAGTTTTTAAGTAAAAAATTTAAACCGTTCGTGTAACATTTAACTTTTTCTTTTATAATTGATAAATTTTAAATAATATAGTTTTCTGAGAAAAGGGTCTGAAAAATATAGTTTTTGTAAAAATAAACAAGTTTCTGAATAAAGTAAAAAAAAAAGGAAACAGTTCCAGTGAAATTTAAATTCTTGTAATAATATAAAAGTTTTGAATAAAGATGAAAATAAAATATTACAAAAGATGAAAATAAAATATTAAAATTTAAAATATTAGCAAAAATTTAAAATATTAACATTTAAGAAATACAGTTTTTGTAGGAAACCGAAATCCATCTTAACAATCACCCTCCCTTTTATGTTAAAAAAAAAATAAATTTATTTATTTATTTTTTTTTTTTTTTTTTTGTAAGTGTGCAAAAATCCATAAATTTTTCTGAAGGAAAAGAAGAGAATGTTAAAGTGTCCCAGACGAAAGTATAAATCAAACGCCGATCCCTACGCCGCCTGGAGCAAACGAACACTCATCTTACTAGAAAACTCAAATCCGGCCGGGTACCTGAGATTCTAGTCCTTCTCTACAAAAGGCTAAGTTCCCGAAATTATAATTGCATTCAATATACTACAAGTAGCCTCTTTTAATAAGTATATTCCTCACATAATGTCTAAATTAGTTTTTGAGTGATATATAAAGTAATCCGGAACGAAAAACAAGAAGCGAAAGCCACGATATCTACCCCGTAGCGATGTAAACAAAACAACAGCTGTTTATCCCTTCCTCTCTGGGAGATCTATCTCAGACGAGTTTTTTCTCTCCTCATCCTTCCCCGGTCCCAACGAATAAAACCGCGAAGAACCCTACTAAGTTTCTCCTCTACTGTAGTCAACGGCTGTCAATCACTCCATCTGACGAACTGCAGAGAACATTTATTTTCTCCAGTTGATGAGTCCTCCACACCCCAACATCTTGCTGACGCGGTGATGTAAAATATTTCCGAAGGAACAACTAAATTACTCGCTTTACAAAAAAAAAGGGCTAGACCTTTTTGGGATTGAAATTTTCCTAGGCAATAAAGGTTAGTAATCTAATTCGTAGGACAGAGCCACAACCGGAAAAAGCCTTTTACAGATTATGCGTTAATAACCATAATAAGAATAAGAAAATAAATGGACATCACAATAAGTAATACAGTATATATATGCATGTATAATGAGGCTACACAAATTTGTTTTGGCCCACCGGTGGGCATAAGATTACATATAATTAAATATAAACATAAAATTAATATAAAAATAATAGATGATAAAATATAAAGAATAATAGATGATATAAGTTGGTAGGTATATAGATACACAGAAATAAGTAACACATATTAGTAGTTAAATATAAACAAATACTTAGTGACATCAAAAAAAAATTTTGAATAAACCATGGCGGTTGCTTAGCCTCTCCTTGCAATGGGATTACACCCGAAAAACCAATATACCAAGCAAAAGTCCATTATATATAGGATAAACAATCCAAGGCAAGAAAATTTTTTCTCTTTTCTCGCTCTCTCTCTAAAAACACCTGTATAACCTTTAAAACAAAAAAAAAATTCTTCTAGAGAGAGATTGTTTACATTTTATGAAAAGTGATACACCTCTAATAGATGTATATATAGACAAGAGATACTCTTCCTTTTTCCCTTTCTCAGAAACTAACTGAATTTTGAAAAACACACTATCCACTTCTGACCTTATAGTCCTTAAAAATCAATAATCATGCAGTGCCTGTGATAAACTCCAGCCCACATAAAAAAAATTGTAATGAGATCCCAGTATTTTAGAAATTTACATATAAGGTAATTTTAGTATATACATACAACATAGCCTAACCTAGGACAGGGCAGCGTAAACAAATGATACAGAAAGAAAACGCAGCTTTAGTAATGAGAAACCCAAAAAATTCTTTCCTGTGGTGAATTCGCACACAAGAATACACGAAACCGTGTAATTATTTGAACTAACCTAAAAATTTTTGGTCATTTGAACAAAACACCAAACCACAGAAAGAGAAAAATGCAACTCGCATTTTTCAAACATAGAAGTGCGTAAAAAAAAAATTGACATTAACAAAATGTTTCACGTTTGAAAAATGCAGATTTCAAACTTACGAAAAAAAAAAATAAAAAAAAATCAAACAAAAATGCATATTTACAACAATTTATATATACAAAATTTACTTTCTGCTTCTAAGTGAATATTGGTGAGTGGGGATTTTTGACGCAGTTTTTGAATTAGCTCTAGACATCTTCACTTTTGACTGGCCTAGCATATGCGAAAAATCCTGTTCCGCTTCACTAACAGTAGGCGAGACAGATTTTTGTTTAAACGTCTGGGAAGGTAGGGTATGGCTGGGAATCGAACCTGGCACTTCCTCATTTTCTGCTTCACTAACAGTAGGCGAGACGTCTTGAGAGTTAAACACCTGGGAAGGTAGAGGATGACTGGGAATCGTACCTGACACCTGCCCATCCAGTGTCCTATGAGGGGAATTTACCTCGAAAACAGTATCAAACCGTGGCTGATCCTGAGAACTGTTAATAATCTGCGAATCACTTTCTGGTGAACCAACCAAATTTAAGAGAAATCGTTTTCTCCTCTTTTCTTTTCTCGCTAACCTATACTTTTCCCAAATATCCTCCACTACAGGGTGTAGGTCTCCATTAACTCGTACCTGTGGTGTTGTAATGTTTTCTGTCAGTTCATTCTCTATACTATCTAAGACAGGGAATACGGGTTTATTTTCATGGTGGGTGTTATTTTGTAATCTCTCAGTGCCTACTTGGGCACCTCCCCGACCCTGGGAACGATAACCGCTTCTGAAAGTATAATTTTGAGAATTTTGGGCTGAGTTCCTACTCTGTTGAACATCTTTTTGTCTCTTTAAACATTCTCTCTTATAATGGCCGGCCTTACCACAATAATAACACACAATATCTTTTTTAGATTTCGGAGGTGGTCGTTCATCTCTCCTACTCTCAAGGCTTTGGACTTTTGAGGATAGCTGTGACACTTGTACTGATAAATCAGCAATAAGATTCGCTAGAGTCTGGTGAGGAGCTGCTGACCTATCCTGGGTCGCTACTTGGGCCGCACAGGCCATCTCAGCTCCATAGCCGCTTGAGCTAGAAACTTGTTGGGGGCTAACCGAGAGAAAAGCTTCCTCTTCTGCGAGCGCAATGCGTTCGACTTCTTCAACCGTAGTAGGGGACCTAGCTATCACTCCTTTTCTTATTTCTGGCCTAAGGTTCTTCAGTAAAAGAGCAAGAAGCCACTCTCTTTCAGTTTGCGCTAAATTTTCGGGGGGGATTTTCTGCGCCTCTAGAGCCCTTCTAGCCCTAACTTTTGCCTTAGCCATAAAATCTGCCACCGACATGTCGGGTAACTGTATAAAGGACCAAAAATCATGTATCCTTTTGTGCAAATCCTCTTTTGCCCCGAACCTATCTCTCAATAATTTTTCTAAATCGCCGAAATCTTTAACATGCATCTTGTGGTCCCTGTACAGCTGCTGTGCTGCCCCTGACAAGCGCTGAGTAGCAGCGAAGAAAAGCTCTTCCTGTTTCCATCCTAGGAAACGAGCAAACTCGTGAAATTTTGAAAAGAATTCGCCGACAGAAAAAGAGGGGTCTCTCCCTGTAAAAACTGGGATGAAAGAGAGATTATCCAAGAGGAGTGCTCTTCTCTGGCACTGCGCATTTCCCCCCCCCCCCCCCCACTGCCAGCGCAGCACTCGAATTTTGACCTTGCGAAAAGAGGGACTCATTTTGGAGTACACTACCTCCCAGCTCTGAATCCACTTGCGTTTCTTTACTACTGGACCCTGTCATTTTAGTAATTTATCAGTACAATCTATTTATTCTAATTTTATTTTAGCCAGATGTTATCAAAAAAAAAAAAAATTATCCACCCCCTTTAATTCTTTTTTTTTTTTTTTTTGAAATAAAAGTCTAGAAAATTTCTAAATTACGCATATAATTAAAGATAGTTTAGTAAAAGCTTAGCATTTAAACAGTTTACTGAGTATAAATTATCAAATCGTGTTTACCCCCCTTTTTTTTTTGTAAAATTTTTAAATAAAAACAGACTGAAAAAAAAATATTTTGTTATCATTAATTTTGGATCAAATTATATATATATATAGGGGGGCTAAGTAAATAAAAAAAAATATAACGAGAGAGAGAAAAAGAAAAAAAAAAATATCCTTCCCTTGAGGGGAAACTTCAAATGCAAGGAGAGGGCAATACCAAAATTAATTATATTGTTAGAAAGAATTAATACATTGGGTATAAATATACTTCTATAAAAAAATCAATAAAAGCACAAAACACAATAATAAAAGAAAAATAATTTCAACGAATAGAACAATGAAAAAAAAAGGTTATTTTCCCCAAAGAGGATTTTTATATATAATTTTGATACATACTATACTGCAAATTAATAATATTAAGCATCACAATTAAAAAGAATTTTTTCTATTCCGCAATAACTATTATCTGAGATCCTGGACTCACGGCGCCAGTTATTATGTTGTTAAAAGTTAAAAATTGTTTTTCTCACCATTATTTTTAAATTTAATCTTTCTATCCTTTACATACATAGATTTTCCTCATATTACTAAGTTGCTTTAATCAATTATAATGGCTCTTTCACTTTTACCCTTCTTAAAGTTGACGCTTTCTTTAAACAAAACTATTTACACTTTATGAATGATATAAACTATCAATTTGCTTCTAAATTAGTAAATTCAACTCTGCCTGGAATTTTAACTCTATTAATAATAAATCTAACTTCAAATAAAATATATTAAATTAATAAATATTAAGATTCTATAATTTACAGATTTTTTTTGTGTATAAAAGACTATAAAATAAAATAAAGAAATAAACAAAAAAAAACTCATGTCTAAATTTAATTTGAACCTATTATCTTTACCAGTAACTTCTTATATATATATATCAAGTTTCTAAAATAAGGCCAAAAGATAAAAAAAAAAATCCAGAGTTTTCCCTGGTTTTCTCATAAAATGCTAAATAACTTTTATAACAATCAAATTTTTGATATCCTGTCAGAATTGTTTACTAAAAAATTACAAGAAAGCACCAGACTTTTTCTTTAATAAAAAAAATAAAACAAAATTGGCCAGTATCGTATAGTGTCAAAAGAAGATTTAAAATCGTTACTTCACCTTTCGATTTAGCTCTCACAAATAAAATATAATTTACTTTAAACAAAATAAAAACCTGCGTTGTGTACCCATAAGAAACCCAAGTAAAAATGAAGGACAATGATGACAGCGTTGTTACTTTTATGTTACTATATTATTAAATCATAGACCTCAATGTAAACAAATTTTATACCTAAATCTTCCAATACAACTGGACCCTTCAGTACACAGACACCACAAATACATAAACAAGAATAAAAAAAAATTTTATTTCTTCTTTCAGACGGCACCTGAAAAGGAAAAACTTACCACCTCAACCTTCTTTGGGAATCGTTTATTGACCAGATTTTAAATCCTACTATCTAAGTCACAAGATTTGACTATACAACTTATTTAACTTCAATCTATATATATTCTTTTTTTTCTTTTCACAATTCCCAATCAGAAGGTTAAAGTCGCTAACTGAAGATGTCCAGTTACGATTTTATTTAATGATTTCATTTGAAAAGAATGTTCCTACAACCTTTAATATATGTATATAATCCTTGTCGTTAAACTTTCCCAACCATAAAATTCAATCTTTTTTTTTTTTTTTTTTTTTTTGTAGACAAATCAATACTAGCTACATTTATTTTATATTAAAGCCTTTCTATTAAAAAGTTATAACAGAGTTAACCAGCTCTAACTCAATATGTGTATCTATAAATTCTCATTAACAAATTCATCCTACTCCAGAATAATAAAGGTATACTGTCATCACTGTACATCATTGGAGACTTTAATTTTTGCCCACATATTATCATCTTACATACTTTCTAAACAATTAGATTATCTCCTATTGGTTATCTTTCCTTTCGGCTAAATAACATAAAAATTTCTAACCTAAGAATTCTCTAATGAATTAGAGAACCTATTCCAATAATTAAAAATATGTATTTAAAACGATGACTTAATTTTAGAAACTCCAACTCAAGCATATTATTATATAATCTAAAATAGTTACAAATACATGACAATAGAATCTATATAAAAAAAACAAATTCTCTTAAAATAAAAATAAATAATATTTATTTAATCATAATATCCTCCACAAGACAGAAACATATGGAAATTTGGAAATATATTACGATCTTTTACAATGGCTGATAAACAGCTTTCCCTTCTCTTTCCTTTTAAACAATTCATACACCATATAAATGTAAAAATCCTAGAGTATTATACATTTTTTAGTTAAATACACTCAGTGAATAAATCATAAAAGGTTAAATAACTTACGAAGACCTTCACAGGTTGTGGCTGTCGGTCCTTTGACGAAACAGGAGTCTGGCTATCAGGACTAAGGGCTTTAGTAACTCAACGCTGGGGCTTGCCTTGATACGAACAAGGATTTGTAGGCGACTTGGTGAGTATGCTGAAGAGCGAAGGGCTCCTTCACGCAGTTGATTATCGGCTGGGGCTTTCGGCGACCTAGTGAATATGCTGACCGAAGCAGTGCTCCTTCACGCAGTTGATTATCGGCTGGGGCTTACGGCAACCCAGTGCGAAGGCTACTAACATGCTGACGATGGTTTTAAAGCCGCCCCATCTCCCACCTCAAAAAAAGGTCTTCATTGATGGGGTAGTCGGCTAGGTAATTCCATATAAAATATTACTTGATACCCACTAGGGGTGGCTGGCTTCCACCGGCGAAAAGGAATCTGGATCCCTGAATACTTCCCGTCGACTCCAGACTTCGGGGTTAGCCGAGAAGCTGTACCAGTTAGTGTTCCGCGCACCTGTAGGTTCTCCCGGCACCGTTCATTCTTTTCTTCCTAATAGAGGAGAGGACGATTCGATGATGTTGCTTCCTTTCTCACCCCAACCGTTCTGTCAATTTCCACTGGCCGAAGGGGCCCCTCTGTCTCGGAGCCCCCCGAGCCGTAGCTCTTTATGCTAGCTTGGTCTTGCCTCCAATGCCTCTATTTTTTTTCTCATAAAGCGTAGAACTAGATCTCGAGTGTTGCCAACCCGCCTTTCTACAATTATTCGTTGCCCAATGAGAAATAATATAGTCTAAACCCCTCCTAGTCTCGAAATTCGTAACGTGCCCCATTGGTTAGAGGCAGGCCCCTGCTTGGGGCGTATCTAAATTCACCCCACACTGAAGAAATAAAAAAAAAAAACATTTTCTCCGATCCCCCGAGTCGCGGAGGGAAAGGACATATGACCAATCTCCCAAAATTCCAGTCTTGAACCTTGTTTGAACTCGCCAGATTTTCAGACATACCCTTGTCATAGACACGAATTTATGTCATCCTCAGAAACATAAAAAGTTTAAAGTTACTCCTCTCCACACATGAACTTCGGCCTTTCACATGCCAGATAGCATTTTTTTGAGTCGTCAACCGCTCAGTTTCCCGGTAAAAGAGAACACACAAAGTGTTTTTCCAGAAAGTTAGAGAGAAGCCTAATAAACAATCACTCAACAACACCTGGAAAAGTCAGTCTACCCCAAAACATCTTGTTTTCCGAGAAGAAGAAAAAAAAATTAGAAAATTCTTAAGTGCCGCTACCTACAGCCAAGGCAGGAAAAACTTGAGTTTTTATAAACTTTTAAAAGAGTATATATAAGTTTTTAAGTAAAAAATTTAAACCGTTCGTGTAACATTTAACTTTTTCTTTTATAATTGATAAATTTTAAATAATATAGTTTTCTGAGAAAAGGGTCTGAAAAATATAGTTTTTGTAAAAATAAACAAGTTTCTGAATAAAGTAAAAAAAAAAAATGGAAACAGTTCCAGTGAAATTTAAATTCTTGTAATAATATAAAAGTTTTGAATAAAGATGAAAATAAAATATTACAAAAGATGAAAATAAAATATTAAAATTTAAAATATTAGCAAAAATTTAAAATATTAACATTTAAGAAATACAGTTTTTGTAGGAAACCGAAATCCATCTTAACACTTATCAGTACAGATATAGCCTATCTTTTTATAGCTACATGGGGTTGTAGAATATTTAATAAAGTTGCAGAACAGAAAGATATTTAGTAAGAGCTTGTGCTCGCATTAATTACAAAACTTTGAATAAAACACCAATAAAGTGAAAGAACTCTTAACAATTGTTTCAGGTCGAAAGAAAAATGACCCTTCGTCAGGCGAACAGAGTAGACATGAGTGCTGCAAATAAAGTAGCAACACAAACACTTGTGCCTACTTTGTTTGCCGGACGAAGGGTCGTGTTTTCTGTTGACCCGAATTCTTGCACTTTATTGGTGTTTATACAAAGTTTTGTACTTATTACTTTTAAATGCCATTTCTGTGGTGCTTTTTAATAATTTTTAAAGCTTGTGCTTGAACCATTTCTTTACTTATAAGTAGTCAAAAATTTATTACAAAATGTAGTTTATGTAACAGTAAATCAAATTTAACTAATATAAATCAGTAACTAGTCTAATTTGCAGACATACCTTTCATACCTTTATTTCTAAAAAGTTATCTTCACAATATTTAATCTGAGAATTTTCGGTAATAAATAAAGAGAGTATTTCTATTTAAATGAACATCTGCTTTGTAACAACCACACGACTTCACTTCCATTATCCACTCTTACACTATTATACACTATGTTTGAAGATAATGTGATCAGAAGATATAAAATTGGTGTAACTAATAAGATGCTTACCAATTTTCCTGTAGTAACCAATACAAACATTGTAAAGACATCTAAAAGACACTTTATATTGAGAGTTTAAAAGAAATTGGTAAAACTGTTTTTTGAGACACCTATTTTCGAGATCTGAAATTGACCTAGCTAATCCAGATGAGATGCCTATCAACTTTTCTATACTAACCAACTAATGCTTATGAAAAACATCTAAAATAAAGTTTATATAGCAATTTTGAAGAAAATCATAAGAGCCGTTTTTGAGAGACTCTCTGCCAGTCCCACTTCTGATTTTCTCTAAAACTTCGCAAACTCCTCCGTACACTGGGAACCAACTTATAAATGAGAAAAGGATATCTAATAGAGAGTTATAATGATGAGTTGGAAGAAAATCCGTTGCTGTTTTTTAATACACCCATTTAAATTTGGCTTACAAAATTCGGCTGCTTATCAATTTTTCTGAAGTAACCAACTAATACATACGACAGGACATTTAAAAGAGTTTCCATAGCAAATTTGAAGAAAATTGTTAGAGCCATTTTTCAGATACGGATTTAAACTAAAATACGGTCCAGCTTCCGGTTTTCCAAATTTCACTAAAAGTTGACAAATTCATCTGTACACCAGACATGTCATAAAGATGAAGTTTCGTAATTATATCTTTTTACTTTCTTCTATTCAATAGAAGAAAGTATTGGATTCGTAAAAATTTTTGACTTCCGGTTTTCGACCGATTTACACGTTTTGAGATGTCTAGAACACGATTTGACCATTTTTAGAAAATGTCTGTGTGTGTGACAAAAATTTTGTGGCGACTGTATTTCTGGAACTACTGCTCAGAATTGCATATAAATTTATATGTAGATGCACCTTGACCTAAATTAGTGCCTGCAAACTTTTAGTGTCAACTGCTCAACAGGTGGCGCTGCTATACAGTGATTTCCGCAACTTCAAGGGAGGCTATATCTCAGTTTCCATTGCGTATAATCAAACAAAACTTGATGTAGGAGAAGGTCACTATGAGACATTATGCTTATTCAATTTGAATGCTTATTGGCCAACAGATGGTGCTGCTATACAGCGATTTCTGCAATTTAAAGGAAGGTTATAGCTCAGGATCTATTACAGAGTATTGCATATAAATTTATATGTAGATGCAACTTGACATAAATTAGTGCCTATGAACTTTTACTGTCAACCACTCAACAGGTGGCGCTGCTATACAGTGATTTCCGCAATTTAAGGGAAGGCTATATCTCAGGACCTATTGCAGAGAATTGCATATAAATTTATATGTAGATATGCAACTAGTCATAAATTAGTACCTATCAACTTTTGGTGTCAACTTCTCCACAGATAGCGCTGCTACACAGTGTTTTCTACAGTTTCAAGGGATGCTATATCTCAGGTTCTCTTGCGTAACATCAAGCAAAACTTGATATGAGAGCAGGCCATTATGACACATTATGCTGATTCAATTTGGATGCATATCAGCCAATAAGTGGCGCTGCTATACTGCAATTTTCTTCGAGAACGAGAAGTCTATATCTCAACACCTGTGGCATATAACTGTATAAAACTTCATATATGGGATCAGTGACCGATTTACTCACTTTGAGGACCAGGGCTCTTATATTCAATTGTCCCCTTTTTCCAGTGGCGTACTAAGGGCGGGGAGGAGGGGGCGGTCTGTCCCGGGCCTCAGGTCATGTGGGGGCCACCGGAAAAATTTAGCCTTTAAGTATATATATCTGTACTGATAAGTATAAAGGGTTTAAGTCCAAAAATGTCGATTTTGAGTTAAGTACATAGTCAGACTCAGAAAAATATTCTCAATCGATTGGTATAAAGGATTTAAGTCTATGTCATTTAGTCTTTGAGAAAATCGATTGGTAAAAAAAGGTTCATATCAGAAATTTACCATTCATGTATGGTATAAAATATTTAATTCAGTTTTTTCCGGTTTTTAAATGAAGGTTGACAATCACTGAATGGTATAAAGGGTATAAATCAACATAATTCCTTTTCCCTAATCGATTCTTCTGATTTGTTTTTAGACAGTTTAATTTTATTTTTCGTTTCCTGAAAAATTAAGAATATGGACTTAAATCCTTTATACTTATCAGTACAGATATATTTAGTGAAGTTGCCATTCCATTATTTTAACCTAAAAAATTCCCTACAGTTCTTTAAGTTGTAGGTTCCTGTCTAAAGATCCTTAATGTACAAAATGTGACCATAGAAAGACAACTCAAAAATAAAAATAAAATAAAACAAAAAAAGAATCATTTGTGTAAAGCCTAATTAAGGCAGCACAAGTGGTACCAATGCCCTTGGCCTTCTTATTACGTGTTTGGCATCTGAATCAATCTTAAAATTTTTTTCAATGCCTAAGTGAAGAAGTGAGAGGGAGGGAGGGGGCTCTAAATAGTAGGGGCTCCAGTTAGGGGGGGGGGGCAGTAAAATGTTCGCCCTGGGCCTCGAGAGTTACAGGTCCGCCGCTGCCTTTTTCTCGTACTTTAATATTACAACAAACAAAACAAACCGCTTATTTCCGATTCAGTCGTTTAAAAAATACTTCACTTCACTTTTCATTTTGCTGGTAAGAGTAAGGCTAAACAAGATCCGTCGCTTGTCTATCGGATATTGCGGTGCGTGCCTCGGATTTAGTTAGCCTTAGTAAAAGTTTGGAATGCAAGCATCAGTAGCTATGCAGTTGTATTTGCGCTTAGCGAAAATATTGCAATTTTCCCGATGAGTTGATTGTTTCCTTGAAAGATCATCACGCCGATTTGTAAAACAGCGCAGTAATTCCTCAATCCATTGACGAAAACAAAAAACAAGGATCATTATAGGAAAATTTGGAAAATTTTCATTTTAACTATTTTTTAAAATGTATGATAGAATTTCTTTTCCCTTCACAGCGAGGCCCAGGGCACATGCCCCGAATGTCCTACCTTAAATCAGGCACTGTAATAACCATTATGAAAACGCATTTTTTTAGACGTTATATACGGAGAATAAAACTGTCTTTCTTTTCTTATATTTAGTGTTAGTTTTCCCTAAGATTAAAATCGTCTGCGTTCATTATGGTAGATAATTTTAATAAATATTAGAGTTTTAATAAAATATTTTTACTGAGTGAATTTGTATACGAAAATATAGAAGAAAGTCTTGTAGTGGCCACAACATACTTAGTTTCATTTTGGAGATACGATAGTCTCCATCTCCATAAACATGTAAATCAAATGAAAACTAGGGTCTTGGTCAAAACTAACTTTAGGGTCAAAACCTAGAGCATATATTTGGTTAGAGAGTACATTCTTCAGCGAAAAATGTAACCAACATAAAAAATCACATGATTAGTACTTTTCAAGTTTTTACCAATGAAGGTCACTTGCTACACCCCTCAACCGACTTTCGGACAAAGGGTGTCAAATATTTTTTGTTCTGACATCCAGTTATGGATGGATCCATTTCATTCGTTACGTGACCAATGACAATCATGCTCAGTGTTTGTTACCCCTTAAATAGGAGCTTAATATTTAATGCACTTATGCATATGCTCTACGGGTCAAAAGAAGCACAGAAGATTTAAAAAAAAAATTCTTTTGAATGATATAAACGCTGCCGAAGGCAGCAGGGACCCGAAACAGTTGGCTAAAAATATTTAAAGAAAAATGAATTATCACAGTGTTCTGAGCTATTTTGAAAGTTTCAAATGTCTTGCTAGTTGGGAAGTTAGTTAAAAAATATGGAAAATATAATTTAATAGCGAGATAAACCTGACCTATTTTTGCTTATTTAATTTTAAATTAAAATTGTGTTTTTTAATTAATAATAAAAAAAAAAAAAAACGCAAAATGTGTTATTTTATTTGATACGTTTCATGTGTTTTCTGTCAAGAAAACTTAATAATTGCATTAATTGAAAAGAAAAAATACGGTCTTGTCCACTTTTGACTGAAATTAAACCCAATATTTTTAAAATATTAAATATTTTATTAAAAATATTTACGATAAAGCACTTTCACTTTATTTATTCTCCCCCCCCCTTCCCCCAGAAAAAAAAAAAAAAAAAAAAAAAAAACCTTTGAACTTGAATGTAATAGCCATAGAATAATAATAAAGGGAGAAGGAGCGTACGTGTTTTGGTTTCGGTTTGTAAAATCCAGGAATGCCGGGTATAGGATTGTAACAGTGCTTCCATCTGATTGGTTGGCGACTTGTTGGCAAGATTTTTGAATTGTCTCGTCTCTCTGTCAATCAGTCTGCGAGGCAGCACCCACAACAAACAGCGATAAATGCGCTGAGGATGGGTGCTCTACTTCAAAGTTGAGAGAAGCAAAAGTAGCTTTCGCTGGCATTTCACTAGAAGGGGTTTCTAAGCATTAGAGTATTGGCGTGCTCCTTCTTCCTTTATTATTTTTTCTATGGTAATAGCTGAATTTTTATATGGAAATATATAATTTACCCTTAAATCACAAGAATGTTGTCGGTGAATATGTGCTGCCATCTAGCAGTAGTTTCGGTTTTTAAGTATTGCTTCATCTGACACAGGTATTGAGCGGACTCGGAAGGCATTTACTAAAAGAGGATTTTATAAATATTTGGCTATGTTTACAAGATAAATTTAATCTGTATAATGCAAAATTCTATACACTTGAAACCCCTCAAATCCGCCTATTCTTAATTTTGAATACCGTCTGATTAGAAAAAAGCTATGTCAATAACCTGCTCGCAACAAACATTGTGTACTGCTATTGTGGCACTCTTTGTGTTAAAGCCCATCCACCACGACAAGGTGGTGCCACTTCGGATAGGAAAAAATCGGTTTTTAATTGTCCTTCGGCCAAAAACCGCATAAAAAGCAAACAGTTAATCGGTTTTTAATTGTCCTTCGGCCAAAAACCGCATAAAAAGCAAATAGTGAATCGGTTTTTAATTGTCCTTCGGCCAAAAACCGCATAAAAAGCAAATAGTGAATCGGTTTTTAATTGTCCTTCGGCCAAAAACCGCATAAAAAGCAAACAGTGAATCGGTTTTTAATTGTCCTTTGGCCAAAAACCGTATAAAAAGCCAGTAGGCAGGCCCTCTTGGCTACTGCCAGGAGAGTTTTGACATCCAGGCTGTTACTTTTACTGCAAGCACACATCCCAAGGGTGTTTAGTCTTTCGTACTGCGAATGCAACAAGAACATATTTTAAAGAAATTCCTCAATTTTCGAAATTTCTTTTTTTTATTAAGTCGTGATGAATTAGAAATCGGTTCATTTTCATTGGTTGAGTCCACTTCCACTACCTGAGACAGAACTGATTCCCCTTCGATTTGCAACGGAGGTTCGTCATCAGTCACAGGCAGTGCAACAGGAACTGGTTGGTTCTTGTTTCTATTGAGTGGGTCCACTGCCTGAGAAAGGGCTGATTCCCCTTCGATTTGCAACGGAGGTTCGTCAGTGTCAGTCTCAGGCAGTGATTCAGAAATAGTAGGAAGACATCCAAATTGAGGCAGATTTTTTAATTTGGGATGCTTGCGAGGGCGACGGGTATTTAAGGCTGAAATATAGAGATTTTTCTTGCAGTTTAAAATATAATTTTTATTGCTATATATTTTCCTATCGATTTCGGGAAGGTAAACTTGTTCTTCAGTTATTGGATGAAGGTTACTTATATTTTGACTATGGACATCAGTATTTTGAAAAAAAATATTGGGCGAAGGATTAGATTCCGAAATAGATGGATAATTAGGTTTAAAACCTGGAATGTCATTGCTCTCCAAAACAATCCGAGTATCATTCGTAGAATGATCGGAAAGTTTAAAAACAAGCCAATTGAGGAGCTTTTGTATAAAGCACCCCAATAAAAAAGCACCTAAGAACACAAAAAGCGACATTCTTAGATGAAAGTAATTAGAATGAATAAAATAGTTAAAAAGTAAAATATTTCATTCTTGTAAAATATGTATTATATCTATATATAAATCCATTGTTCATATAATTAACTATTGTTGCAATTGTTCTTTCAATTGTTGAACTGCGATAATGGGTACACTGTTCAATAATACAATATTTGGAAAAAAGTTAAAAAAGAAAAAAAAAAACGAATGTAAGAAATTATATACGGTGTAAACATGCTGATCAATAAAAAAAAATGACTTATGAGACAACAGGCAGTGATACAGACAAGGAAAGTCTTCTTAAAGCGCATACTCAGAATATTTTGCAAAAAAGAAAAAAAAAAAAAATCCACTGATGCTACTAAATTTGCATACTAAAAGATCAGGCAAATTTATCGGCGAAATCCCAATAAATAATCCGTAAAACTTGTGTGCCTGTTATCAGCATATCTCAAGAACAAATCTGTACTGATAAGTATAAAGGATTTAAGTCCAAAAATGTCGATTTTGAGTTAAGTACATAGTCAGACTCAGAAAAAAATTCTCTATTGATTGGTATAAACGATTTAAATCCATGTCATTTAGTCTTTGAGAAAATCCATTAGTAAAAAAAGATTTAATTCAGAAATTTAGCATTAATCTTTTGTAAAAATTTTTAATTCAATTTTTTACCTTTATTAAATGAAGGTGGACAATCACTGAACGGTATAAAGCGTATAAATCAACACAATCCCTTTTTCCTAATCGATTCTACTCATTAGTTTTTAGTTAGTTTAACTTTATTTTTCGTCTCCTGAAAAATCAAGAATATGGACTTAAATCCTTTATACTTATCAGTACAGAAATAGTACCAGAGATTCCAAACTCGGTATTCTAAATGTGTGTCATATAGAGATGCTACACTAAGCTCTTCGTTGAGATGAAGAAAATGATTCGTGTACAGGGTCACCCAAGATAATTCAAATACATTACGTCTATGGGGAAAATTACAGGTAAGTAGAGTTTAACATCTGTAGACTGCACTAAATCAAATGCAACGAGTATATATGCTTTATATATGTAATAACATGTTTCGTGTAGACTATAGTATAGAAACCATTCACTGTTCATTTACAGGGCTACACAAAAGAACTAGATTATAGTACGACAATAATTGAAAATTGATGGAAGTGTACTTCAGGTTGTGCTATGTATTATTAATATAGGATTATATTTATGTCCTCCACGTTATGTGTACATAACTTTTAGAAGATATACAGGGCTGCCAATATTTAAGCCATTACAATTTTTTTTTTTTAATTATTATTGTTAGTGGAAGTGCTTTACTGCAATATTTTATCATGTCCAGGAAAGCTGCTCAGGAATTGAAATTAATTCCTCAGACATGTGATAAATAATGCATACTTTTAAGCTAAATATCCATCGCCTGGTTTTTTGCATATTTAGACGTTTTGAGGCTTCCTGAATACCGAAGTCAATTTTTTAACGTTTAACCTTTGTGTCTGTTAGAATAAATTAAAAACAAATAATTTCAGGCGATCCAAATGTTGTATTTTGAAGTTAATGTGTTTGTTACAAGAAAAGTTTGATAAGTTTCAAGGAATGTTTTGTTGTGAAAGGTGTCTCAATAATTTTAAATGAACTTTTGAATTTAATAACAGATTCGAATTCTATATAAATGTAGGCACAGTAGTGAAACGGGGGGTTGAGGGGGCAGTAGCTCCCCCCACGACGAATTACTTGTCAAATAAAACTGCTCCGAAGCCTAATTCGAATTTTTTTTTACATAGGTTTGCATAACAGTACTCGTTATCTTACCACTTAATCTCCAATCTGTATTTATCCGCGATTGTAATGAAATGCTCGCCCTCTGGTGGGCTAAGGTGAAATTACAATAAACATGGTTTAATTCGAATTCCATACAGCCGCCATTGCTTGCCGATATTTAGTTTCACATATATTTATTGAATAAAAATGAATAAATACGGTAAAAAAGATAACACATACTGTTGTGTGCTACAATCTAACTCCAAAGGATCAAGAAATCCAGAATTGAGCTTCCATTTATTTCCAAATGACAAATTTAAAATTTCTGTTGCTTCGGCTAATGGAAGTAAAGAATTAATCAGATGATTTGAAACTAATATTTGTTCAACTTCAGTTAAAAATCTACTTCCGATCGAACTTTGAATAAACTGAAGTATTTTTTCCAAAAGCAATCAATTTTCCATGATGTAATGGCGGAGAAATTATAGTACGAATATTAAGTAGAATAACAAAGAACACTAATGGAACACACGTGTCTATAATGTTTACTAACAACTGCAGTGTTGAGAAAGCGCCATCTATCGATCATTACAATCGCGGATAGTATTAAATTTCAGGGTAAGAGAAAATCGTGTGAGTGGCACATGAGATTATTTTTCATACTACATACTTATACTCATACTTTTTATAAATCCCAGTTTTAATTAAACAAAATTACCAGTTTTTACATTATGCTTTTTTAAACATTGAGAGGGAAAAAAATAATCTTCATCTCGAAATTATATTGTAGCTCTAGTAAAAGTAGTTCCATGTCATCCGAATAAATTGTTTAAGAAAAACCCCTGCTAGAATTGTAGAGCGTTTTCCTATGTTATCGTGGTCAACATCATTTAAAAACATCTGCAATGGTTACATTGGTCTCACACTGTGAGTCCCAAACCGCGTGCTTATAGGGATTTTTGTTCCCACAGGAGAAAAAATTTGTCTACATAATACCTGAAAATTAATGTAGAGGCGAATTTTAGTAACTATTTTAGTAACAAGAGGCGAATTTTAGTAACTATAATTTTGTTTTGTGAACCAATTCTAGGAAATCAAGCGAGAATTTCTCACTATACAAAGGATTCATAATGTTCATAATATTCATAATATAGTTTCATAATCTAGAAATGTGTAAACTAAAAATTCTTGATCATTTCGTCTATTCAAACTATTTATTTACCTTATACGCATAATTCAGAAATCTATAATTCTAATCTAGGGACTCAGAAAATGATTATTTATTCGTTCTAGATGAAAGCAGTATAATATTTTTCTGAGTAAAGATTGAAATTTAGTGTGGTTGACCGTAACAATGGAATAAAGATTCACCGAAAAAAAATAAAGAAATCTAGAACGATTATCTAATATACTTGAATATTTAGTTGTAGGGCGACTAAGGCGCCCGTTGAAAAATGATCATTTCATTTTAGTTATTTCTCACAAATAATAATATTTTGCCATTAATTTATTGCCATTAATAATAATTCATTGCCCGTGCGAAATTTCTCTTCGTTACCTTTAAAATTTAAAATTATTATTATTATTTTAAAGATGTCATTTTTTATTTTCATATTTTAATTAATTTTAAAAAATCTAATCAAAAATTCGTTACAAATGGGGTACCAAATGAAAGGGCGATTTATCTGAATCCGTCGGATTAAACATCTTATCGATCGGACAATTAGATTTTTTAAAATTAACTACAGTATGAAAGTTAGATGGCAACTAGCGTCGGACAAGAGTCCACGGAAATCTCTTAAGCCTAAAGCTTCTCAGAGTCAAACACTGAATTTTGTTCATTGAAGAAAAGAGTCGCTTTGTGGGAGTGTTTTTTCCAGGAGGACATAAAATGAATTCAACTAACTTTTGCATATTTTTATGAGGTGGTGGTAGTATTATCATTAAGGCCAACTGTCTGCAGTAGTGCTCTAGACCTGAGTAGATCTTTCAAAGAGATCATAGCCCATATTTACGCTAGTTTCGGAGAAAACAACAAAAAACTCCTAACGGTCAAGCCAACGAGCGCGACCGGGTATCGAACCCAACGCCTCACGTATACCAGCTTTCGAGGACAGAACCTCTCGCTCACTGGTGGCCCTATTTTTATGAGGAATATTATTCATGCAAAAGTGAAAACACACGTCAACGCACCGTGTATCAACCGGAACGCCACATTCTTAATGATTTCATGACAATTTCAATAATGATTCCGTGTTCTGGATCAAAGAACCGTACAAATATTAGGAATATTTTTATTTCTTTGTGATTGGAAGAATCTGAATAGACATAAACCATAATATGCTTTGGCAAGTTTATTAGAAAGTTGTTCTTTTGCGAACGTAACGCAGAAAAAAGTTAGTGTTTACCGTTCGATACAGCCAACAGCCGATTGAGTTTCCCAGTTTTGCGAAATTTTTGAAATGAAGGACTAAATCATTTTCATTTGAAAAAAAAAGGACAGAGGACGAAAAACATAAAAAAGAGGATTTTTTAGTTTTTAAATTTTTTATTATTATTATTATTATTATTATTTAAGCGGGCAGAACTTTGAAAAAAGAAAAAAAAAAAAAAGACTGCCCTCTTAAAAAGAGGATGTCTGGTCACCTTACATAAGATTAGCATGATTTTACTTTTTTAAATCAATATATTTATATATATATATATATTGTAGCTCCGTATACTGTAAGAATTCTATCTACATTTAGACCGAAATTTTACTCGCCACAGTAAAATTTCCACTCGCCAATGGCGAGCTGGCGAGCGGAAGTTTCGCGCCCTGTATTAAATTCAGTTTCTAAAATATTACCACTAAAATAAGTTCTGTCTCAATGTTTTTCCTTGAAATCTTTACTACTAGAAAAGCCCCGGTTCGGGAACGAACCGAATTCTGAGTGCGGGAATTTGTTTTTAAATGAAACTCGAAATGTACAAAACTCGGCCAGATGCTGCTTGCGTGCTAATGGATCAAAGTTTGTTAATGAAGTTATTTTTAAATTTATGAAATCAATGAAGGCTTTGCCCGCTTCGCTGGTCACTATATTTAAAGGAAACTTTTTTTTTTTTATATCGTTATATATATATATATATATAATAAAAATAAATAAATAAATCATGATATTGCTCTAAAGCCCGCTTTGGTTTCCCGCTGACTTCGGCAGCGACCCACTCATTCACAGACTCTCGGTTGCCTGTGACAATAGCTAACCAGTGGGTGCTTTATCAGATGAAACTTTTGAAACGGACAGTATCGAAAAAACTGAAGTAGCAGTTTTATATTTGAATCCCAGTTACATATGAATAACACTATACGTGGTGTACGTAATATTTTCTTTCACGTTATTTTCTATATTTATTTGATTTATTCGATCAACCATAAAATGACAACAATTTCACGCCAAATATAATATTACAATATGCTATGATCGGCTACGTCTATCGCATGAGACAATTTTTGGGGTTATAATAGTAGTTGAGTTAGTTAATAGTAGTTGGTATATAGAAAAATAAGTAATGAAATATGTAAACCTGATCATGGTACAGCCTTAATATAGCTCCCCTTGGCGATTTTTGAAATTTTATCGCCACTTTAGACAAAAATACATACTTTATGTGATTATTTTTTCTGTTTCTTTCTTTTCTTTTCTTTTTCTTTACCTGTTCTTTCTTTCCTTTTCTTTTTCCTTACCTGTTCTTTCTTTTCTTTTCTTTTTCCTTATCTGTTCTTTCTTTTCTGTTTTTCAATATTTTATAATTTATTTCTATTTTTGATGCGCTATTTGGTTTAAAGTGGCTTTCACAAAACTAGAGTCCTTGGCGAAAAATGTCCGATCTATTTCAGCATCAAAATTTTAAAAATTACCCAGGATTATCAATAAGTAAAGCTCGTTAGTATAATGCTGAATTAGCTTTCATGCCAAGCGCGATTCATCCTTGTCAAAAAACATGCTATTTAAACAAAAGAAAAAAAAAATCTAGAACTGAGGTATATTATTATTATTATTTTTTTTTTTTTTTTTTTTTTTTTACTCCATTTTCATATTTTTATTTTTTCATATGCATGAGCAAATTTAATATTTTATAATTTTTTTTTTTTTCCCTCGCGTGAAAGCATATTTTATTTTATGCTGAAAAAAAAAAAAAAAAAACCTACTTTTTTTGGGGGTGGGGGGTGGGGGGGGCAACAGTTAAAAATTTAAATGTCCAATTTTTAAACTATTACCAGATTATTATTTTTATGTTTTAATTAATTTAAAAAAATTTAATCAAAATTTCGTTAAAATAAGGTACCAAATAAAAGGGGCGATTTTTCTGAATCCTCCGGATTAAACAACAGCTTATCGATCGGAGAATTAGATTTTTTAAAATTAACTAAAGTATGAAAATTTTATGCCAACTTGCGTTCACACTCAGACAGAGTCCAAGGAAATCTCTTAGCTGTTTATATATAGAGATGCCAAGTGCGATTCATCCGTACCAAAAACATACTAATTAAACAAAACAAAAAAGAAAAAAAAAATCTAAACTTGAGGTATATTAAAAAAGGTTATTGTTGTTTTTTTACTCAATTTTAATTTTTTCATATGCATGAGCAAATTTAATATTTTACAACTTTTTATTTCTCGCATGAAAGCATATTTCATTTTATGCTGAAATAATAATAATAATAATAATAACTCGTATTTTTTTTTTTTTTTTTTTTTTTTGCAGCAATGAAAAATTTAAATGATTCAAAATTTCGTTACAAATAAGGTACCAAATAAAAGGGGCGTAAATACGGGATAGGACCCCTTAGAAAGACTCCTCACTGACGGCATTCCCCATAGGCCTAAGACCCAAGTGAAGCCAATCGGACTTGAATCCTACAATCAACCAACCAACCAAGAAACTGGAAAAATCCGAGCTTAAATTTGATGAAATGATATTGCCTTGATGAGTAGTGTTCTTTCCATAGTTGGCTTCAGAGCATGCCCAGATTCAAATGTCACGCTACGCCACTGCTACCCAGATATGTACAACGTGGAAGGAAAACAAGCTTCGCGTAACAAGCCATTTCCTCAAAAAAGCAACATGTGAGCTTTTGCTGATTTTTGAGCTGAATCTTTTACATTTTCATGATTTTCACCAAATAAATTCCATTTAGGAGCCCATGTTCCATTGCATATTTAGTTCGTCTTGATGAGTTCTATGAGGATGAGTTCATCTTGATGAGTTTGTTGAAGGGCTTTGGATACATCCTATGTATTACAGAAGCTGAAATATTGCCTTCGCGATAACGGAGTTAAATTGCTTCCTATCAGCCCTTTTTTCGTCTGATATACACTCACGTTGTACTCACACAATATATCATAGTTTTTTATAATATCAATCTTATCTACAGTCGGTAACAAAAGTGTCCGAACACTAGCAAAAATTCCTATGTCAAAAAAGTACACTTCATACGGTTTTGTTAAATAAATCCTTGTCGAATCCTGTTCTTAGTCAGTGTAAGAACAGGATTCGATAAGGATTTATCTAATAAAACCTTATGAACTGTACTTTTTTTACATAGGAATTTTTTCTAGTGTTCGGACACTTTTGTTACCGACTGTACTAAATTTGGTACATTTATATATATAATAGAATCTGAGATATTGTTTTACCGTAAACGGTATTAAATAGGTGAATAGCATCACCATCAGTCGGCCAAAATGTATCCAACTTGAATTAACATAGTCTTTCATCATTGCCATCATGCTTATCAAGTTTTGTGCATTTATACACTACAGAAACTAAGATATAACCATTCATTAAATGAGAGGAATTGCAGCATAGCAGCTTCACGTTTTGGACGATATATCCCAAAAGCTAATCAGCATAAACTTAAGTCAAATTCCAACTGAACTTCTGTTGGATTCCGACCATTTCTTCATGAGATACTGCGTCCGCAAAATTTTGTAACAAACAGAAAGATATTTTTTAAAAATTATTCAGGACATCTCAAAACGTATAAATCCACGTATAAATCTCGAAACGTATAACCGGAGGTCGTAAATTATTACGAATCCAATACATTCTTCCTATATGCATAGATTGTTGTTTATTGATAACACATATACATCAGACTTGTATGCTTCACTCGAAGTCCGCTTGTAAATCTTCGTCAGATAAAGACAGATAGCACATGACAGAATTACAATACGAAGAATTAGAAAAACACCCAGGGCCAGTGCGGGAATCGAACCCGTTCTCCTACGCTGGAAGGTGATTAGCAGTGTGGTGACATAGCACATAACCACTCGGCCACGGAGGGCCCATGGATTGATTAAGGTAAAAATTATTGTTGTGAACCATAGATATAGGAATAAGACATAGATTACTATAGATTACTCATACAGTCGGTAACAAAAGTGTCCGAACACTCGCAAAAATTCCTATATAAAAAATGCACGCTTACTATAGTTTTGCTAAATAAATTCTTATCGAATAATGTTCTTACACTGACTAAGAACAGGATTCGACAAGGATTTATTTAACAAAACTGTCTGAAATGTACTTTTTTTACATAGGAATTTTTGCTAGTGTTCGGACACTTCTGTTACCGACTGTACGGATGTTTTTACCAGAGTGAATATACACGGGAATACACATAGATAATTTCGCAAATAAAATTTATGAATAATTTATGTACTAAAAGATAATGAACAACTCCAGATACCCATTTTTCTTTCTTTCTTTTTTCTTTTTTTACTATACTATAGTATACTCATATCTGCACAAAACTCACTTTATTTTGGAATTTATTATTATACTTATTTAAGATAAAAATCGTCTGCATTCATCATGGAAAATAACTTTAATAAATTATAATTTAACAAATAATTTGTATTGCGTAAATTTGTATAGGATTATATATAGAAGAAAGTATTGTGGTGGTCACAACATCCTAGTTATATATTAAAATTTCCGTGGCTGCTAACTACATTTAAAAGAATTTTGAGAATTCCATGTTACTTACTAATACAAAATATTACAAAATATTAAAATTTAAAAAAGCATTCCACTAAATATGAAGACAGTAATTGTTTCATAATAATAACAAAGCAACTGATTAAAAAATTTATATTTTTCATAAATTACTTGAATCTTAACTTATTTAAGAAAACTTTTCTCATTTCTTTTCATATATTTATTCGAACACTTAAAAGCCACGCAATATTTCGGCATTTTCAAAATTCATTAACATTCTATTCTACTACTATTTTCGAGTTTTAACTCTCTAATGGCTGATGCCAAAAAACTTTTTCGGCATCAAAAATCTTTGCTCGTTAACATGGGGATGATAGATCTATATAAATTACTATATCTGTGTTGTGAACGTGAATGTTTTTTCTCCAATCTTTAATATGATAATGCAACAAAGCTTGGGTGTTTTCCTCATAGTTCACTTGATTCTGGTATGACGTCATATTTAAACTGGCTATTTAAAAGCATTTTTATTATTCTGGCTTCCGTAGTTTAAAAAGTCATTTCTAAAAGTATGGAAGCTTTTAATTCATCTTTCTTTCTGTTGCGAAAGGAACCAAATTGTATTATTGTAATATTTTGTAAAAATATACGTCTTTTTTTTTTAATTTAGAAAATAAACATTGAGATAGAAATTCGTAAAGGTTTTAATACTTCTATACAGTAAGTCTAGTTTTAATCTAATATTTATAACATTCTATAATTTATTTATAACATTATTATAACATTATTTTATTTATAACATTATATAATTTATTTTTTAAAATATACGTCTTATATCACTGCATATTGATTTTAAATTACTATGAGTTTTAATCAGTTATTCTCAAATTTTCCCTTTATAAACAGTATAATGTCTTTGTTTGGTGCAATCTAGTTATAGTGTCCCTTGGCGATTTTTAAATTTTTGTCCCATTTTGACTCGACTTCTTTTGTCTAGGACCCCTTTGGCGAAAATTGAAATTTTGTATCGAAGTAACTCAGTTGTTTCTCGCCAAGGTCTTCACTCACGCAAGTGCGATAGCCATTTTAATTCATCGCCAAAATAGACAAAAATTTAAAATTTGCCAAGGAAGTGTTATAGCTTGGGTACAACTATAGTATTTCCCACAGCTGAATTTGGCGATTTTTCTTTGGCGCCGATTTCAACTATAACGATGTCGTTCTGAACTGTTTGCGATATAATATGGCAGCCTGCATGCTATTTATTTTGGATTTATGATTTATAATTTAGCTTATGATTTTATCATTTATGCTATATGATTTATGATTTTCAAATTTATGATTTAGCCATTATCGCCAAAAATAAATCGCCAAATTCAGCTGTGGGGAAATACTATAGTTGTTCCATAGCTTGTACCCTGTACAAATAAACTAAAGCTGGTTTAGTTTTGGTACGGTTATTTTGATTTAAATTATTTATATTTTATCTATTTGAATTTTGTAATGTTAAATGGCATAATATTTTTCTAATGCACAGTAATAAGTTTTTGATCGTTACATTTTGTACACCTTTAAGATGGAAACAATTTGTATTACTATTATTTTTGAAGGCTTTGATATAATGGGTGGTACCTTTAGATATGTGTTTTATTATCCTATCTGGCATAGATTTGATATCTATCATCCTTGGCGACTTCTGTAATTGGCGACCAAAAACGTAATATGAAAATATACATGCCAGATATATTCGTTATACGAAATATTCTTTCATGATTGTTCTCTTAATATACATTATTAAAATAACCATGAATTTTGAAAGGAATTATATAAGATCACTAGATAACTTGGCGATATTATTCCTCTTTTTCACCAAGGATATCAGATATCAAATCTGTTATACTAAAATGTTTAAATCGTATGAAATGTATGATAAAAAAATAATTGAGGGTGCCCCCTTGGCGAAATCGTTTGGCGCATTTTTGTTAATAACCTATAACACTATATACATATAACCTATGCATATACACTGTATACATATAACCTATGCATATACACTGTATACATATAACTATATACATTTAACCTATGCATATACGCACTGTATACATATAACTATATACATATAACCTATACATATAAATAGGCTAACCTTAATATATTTACCGCGATCACAACTTGGCGAGAATCAAGGGGCACCCTCAAATATAGTCTAACCGAAATATATTATCTTCAGGAACAACTTTAACACAAGACTCACTTGGAGAAATTTGAAATTTTACATCGAAGTAGCTCGAATATTTTTCGCCAGTCTTTACTTACACAACTGTGATAGCCTTTTATTCACCAGGAAAATAGGATAAAAATTTAAAAGTCTCCAAGAGGATTCTATACTAAAAAGTACTTATATTCAAATTATAAAATTGTGTTTTGAATTATGTAATTTCTCTATAAACAACGCAGTTTTCTGTAATATGCTATCGCCTTTTATTTGCTATTTGTCGGTTTGACGTTGTAGTAGTTAAAAAAAAACTTTATATATGTTGTCCGAAAATGTATACATGTTTTAATGGCAAAAAGTAACATGTACAGGGTGTTTCAGAAATGACTCTTCAACTTTGAAATGGCATAATTTCGAAACAGTGAGAAAGAAAAAAGTGAAATGTTTCACTTATTCAATATAAGGTTTGTTCCAAAGTAATTCGCCCTATTTTTTTCTGCCGCGACTATCCTTAGCACAGGATTGCTGCTTGCACGGAAGGATGGGTGGAGTCTTGGAAAAAAAGCGCCACCAGCGCCAGTCGGCTCCGAGTTTCTGCAGAGTCCCAGTGCATGTTTCAGTGAACCCTTCTTGTGTAAGTGTTCGGTCGAAATCAAGATGGAAAAAGCTCTCAAGCAGAATTGTTGCAGTGTTGTGAGGACCGACTTTTTTGGACAATGTGGGAAGTGGTGACGAATCTTGGATATTTTTGTACGACCCAGGAACAAAAAGACAGAGCACAGAGTGGCACACGACGTCGTTCCCATGCCCAAAAAAGGCAGGAATGAGCGAATCGCAGGTCAAAGCGATGTTCATTGTTTTTTTTTATTCCAAGGGAGTGGTTCATTTTGAATTTGTTCCACCTGGCCAACCAATCAACGCAAAATTCTACATCGAAGTACTGAAAAGGCTAAAGCAACGGGTCAACCGCGTCAGGTGTGAGATCAAGAATTCCCTGAAAGCTGCACCATGACAATGCTCCCAGACACTTAATGCTCCCTCAGCCGCCTTACAATCCTGATTTGTCCCCGCCCGACTTCTTTTTGTTTCCGAAGATTAAAAAATCCCTCAAAGGACAACACTTGGGGACCCTGGAGATCATTAAGGCGGCTACGACAAGGTTACTAAAGGACATTCCTGTGACGGACTTTCCAGGACGCATATAAAACATGGAAATCGAGTCGGAACAAGTGTGTTGAAGCAGGAAAGATATATTTCGGTGAATATTGAGTAATTGTACTAATCGGTTCAATAAATTTCTTAAAATAAAAACTATAATAAAATTACTTTCAGGACAGACCTTGTACTACTTGTCAAAGTGGTATGTTGAATAGACAGGTCTGCAATATGTTATACAACGGTTTGGAGAAATAGTTCCAAGGTTAGCTAATCATACTTTCCAACCATCTCATTAATAATCGTAACATTGTTACGCCCCTTTAAAACACACCCTTTTTTCCACACCACTTTATTTTCAGAGTAAATTTCTCTAAATGTACTTACGATTAAATAAGAACAAAATTACTCTAAAAAAACATTGGTGTGAAAAGAAAGGTGGGTACTATAAAAGTGTTACGATTCATAATGAGATGGTTGGTAAATATGGCTAATAGATGCTGCGCCAACAAGCACATGAACCTTAGAGACCCTACATAGTAAGAGACTGGACATCTTTCCCGTCGATTAATCCGACATGTTTGTTCAATATCTGTTATATACAATACCATTACACTCTGAAAATGTTCACAGGGACTCTCTGCATGGCTCTTTGGAGATAAACAAAACCATTTTTCCAAGATTTTAATTAAGAGAAAAGTGTCAGGCGCTGGTAAAAGCATATTATGTTGTACGGCAATCAATTTATTTTGTGAATAATGAAGTAATGTCGTGTCTGTATAATTGACTGCATTTCTTTTTGTCTTTAAAGTAGTTATATTTATCTTTTTTTTTTTTAAATACTTCGAATATATTTTGGCATAAAAAATAGAGTCATTCAAACTCATTTATAAATGACTCGTATAACTCATACATACTCATATAATTCATTATAACTCATATATAAACTCATCTTCCAATTTCGTGTTGATATTTTTTCAACGTTACAGAATTAGACATTTTCATGATATATTTCATATTTCTAATTATAGCAAGAAAAATATTCATCATCTAAAAACCTTATAGAGAATAGATTTTATCCTTCGTTATTTTAAGAAATAAGCTGGAAAGAATTAAAAATGGAAGCTGTAGAAGATTTTCTAAATAATAATTATTGTTCCCTTTTGGTACTTTTACATTTCGCCGGCGCAAATCTCGCCAGCGTAAATGGAAACTAGTATGTTGTGGCTACCACAAGACTTTCTTCTATATTTTCCCCATACATATTCAAAAAAAAAAAAAAAAAAAAAAAAAAAAGGTACGATTTTTTTTCTAAGTTCATTTTTTTTTTTTTTTTTTGTTAAAAGTAATACATATTCAATCAGTAACAATATTTAAAAAAAAAAAAAAAGTACGATTTTTTTTTTTTTTTTTTTTTTTTTTTGTTAAAAGTAAAAAAAATCGATAACTTTGTTTTAAATTATCACAGATTTATTGTTCAACCATTCGTTTTAAAGGTATTGACGAGATCTTTCGAAAGATACCCATCTTAAAAATTTACCCCCCCCCCCGGGGGGGGGGGGGGTACTTCCCCCCCCAGGGGGGAAGCGATGCCCCCACATGCACAGAAATTTTTTCCTAGTTAACTATTACTATTATCAATAACTCATATTAATTTTACAATCACAAGTTAAAAATAACTCTCATTGTGTACATTTATACGAAATTTTGTCCTATACTGCCATGTTAAAAATTTAGAAAAAATACGATCACAGCGTCACCTGTTGAGCTATTGATCCCCAAATGTAATCAGCACCAGTTTATGTCGGGGACCAACTAAATACCAAGTTTGGTAAAATTTCGTTAAAAAAAAAAAATTTTTTTTTTTCTAAATTTTTTTTTGTTAAAAGTAAAAAAAAATCGATAACTTTGTTTTAAATTATCACAGATTTATGGTTCAACCATTCGTTTTAAAGGTATTGACGAGACCTTTCGAAAGATACCCATCTTGAAACTTTGCCCCCCCCGGTGGGGTACTATGCCCCCACATGCACAAAAATTTTTTCCTAGTTAACTACTACTATTATCAACCTGATCTTTCGAAAGATACCCATTGTGAAAATTTACCCCCCCCCCCTGGGGGGGGTATTTCCCTCCCAGGGGGGGGGGGAACCGATGCCCCCACATGCACAAAATTTTTTTTCCTGGTTAACTACTACTATTATCAATAATTCATATTAATTTTACAATCACAAGTTTAAAATAACTCTCATTATGCCCATTTATACGGAATTTTGTCATGCTGCCATGTTAAAAATTTGCATAAAATGCGATCACAGCGCCACCTGTTGAGCTATTGATCCCCAAATCTAATCAGCACCAGTTCATGTCAGGGTGCAACTAAATACCAAGTTTGGTTAAATTTCATTCATTGGTTCGTGAGATACAGTGTCCACAAAAAAATGATACAGACAGACAGACATTTTCTAAAAACTATCAATTCGTGTTCAGGACACCCCAAAACGTGTAGATCCGTCAAAAAACGGAGGTCGAAAATTTTCGCGAATCCAATACTTTCTCTATATTACATATAGAAGTAAAAATGTAAAAAGTTTCAAGGAATGGTGAGGGCAGTGCTGTCAGATTGGGGATTTTGTCCCCATTTTAGGGGATTTCTTGGTCTTTAGAGGACTTTTTTGGGGATCGAGTGTTCGTGGGGAATTTCGAGGAGATTTTTGAAAATTTTGGGGAAAAATCTGGAGAATTTTTCAACTTTTTGTCTAAACTAGTCTACCTACCTGATAAGTTTACAGCGTTGCCAACTTTAGAGATTTATCCCTCCGCGTAGAAACTTTAACATTTTCCTCTAGCATGTAGGATCATTTTCTGAAGGTCTTCTTCGTTTTTTTTTTTTTTTTTTTTTTTTGTTATATGGGAACTTTTTTCAAAAATGAGCTTCATTTGTGGAAAATTTTCGACTTAAACCTGTTACATATTTTAAAAGTTGTTTTTCCCAAATTCCTATGTACTTACTGTCATTCACTACGGTATGTTTGTGAATCTCAACATAATAAAAAATGCGCCTCCATTTTAAGGTAAATACAAGCATTTTTATTTGTCTCTCCGTGGCTTGGATGGTTAGAGCGCCATGTTAGTAAACCGGTGGCCCAGCGTTCGAATGTTCCGAGTGTTAATTTTTGCAGACAATTAGTTGAAAAGATGTCAATTGATAAAGGAAAATTTATCGTTGACTACACAGTGTCCTAAGAATTTTTGAAGAGTTTTTATAAGAAGCCTTTTTTTTTTTAAATCTCTTTTTAGAAGAAAAAAAGATTTTTGTGGACTACAAGCGCCCTCTATTGGGCGGAATATTCACTAAAATGTCAAAGAAACAATTAACAATACAAAATAAAAATGATTAGGAAAAACACATAAACATTAACCAAATCAGTAAAATGTTAAGTTATAATTAAAAAAAAAAAAATAATAAACTAAAATAATAATAAAAAGGTGCCTCAAACGAATAATTAAATTGCAGATATTGGCCCTTAATCAGAAAATGAAATCACAAAAATTATAGGCAATAGTGTGGTGCTGCCATCTGTTGTGAATTTTAAGAAATAATTTTTCTTTTCTTAACACAGTTCAAATTTCCTCTATTTTGGTTAATAAACAAAAAGTTACATTTTTTTTTGCAAATTAAATTTTATTCTAACTTCGAAAATATTTATGTGAGAATTTGGGTTTTAAAAGCATTTTTAAATAGAATTATTAGTTGTTTTGTTGTTAAAATTACTTTTTTAGTAGAAATTCACTTCGGGATTTTTTTGGAAAATAACTCTGATTTGGGGAAATTTGAAAGTTTGTTTGGGGAAATTGACATTCGACTATCTGGCAACACTGGGTGCGGGTGAAAGTTGTTTGAATAATTTGGAATGAACTTTTAAATTTAATAATAGTTTTGAATTCTCTTTAAATGTAAGTACAATATTGAAACGGGAGTTCAGGGGGCACCGCCCCCCCCCCCCCCCCCACACACAAAGTTATTTGTCAAATACAGCTGTTCCAAAGCCTAATTTGAATTGTTTTTAACGTAGGTTTAAAAACAGTACTCAAGATCTTACGCCTTAATCTCCAATCTGCATTTATAGTATTGAATTTCAGGGTAAGAGAAAGTCGCGTGTGTGCCATAACTAGATTACTTTTAGTAGCTTGAATAATAATCGATTTTAGAATCGGTTCTCTCTATATGTTTTTTTACTTTCTTCTATATTCAATAGAAGAAAGTATTGGATTCGTAAAAATTTTCGACCTCGGTTTTTTGATGGATTTACACGTTTTGAGAGCTGTAGAACACGATTTGACCATTTTTAGAAAATGTCTGTCTGCCTGTGTGTGTGTGACAAAATGTTGTGGCAACTGTATTTCAGTAACGACTGTACATAATTCCATACAAATTGGTTTGTAGTTGCACCTTGACATGAATTAGTGCCTATCAACTTTTGGTAAAAATTGTCTTACAGGTTGCGTTGCTATCCCGCTTTTTCTAAATTTTTAACAAGGTGATATAGGACAAAATTTTGTATAAATGTGCATAAAGAGAATTATTTTTTAGTAATCATTATGAAATTTGCAAGAATTATTTATAACTAGCCGCCTTCGGCGACCAGCTGGTTCGCGATCCTTGAAAAATCCGACTTTATGAAACTCCCGCTCGGTGGCGCCTGCGGCGCCTTTTTCCCGTTTCAGATCTTACAACAGCTTATTGACATATAGTAAGAATATCTTTATTGAAAAGTTTAATCGCATTAAATTCCCGCTCGGTAGCCTGCGGCGCCCTTTGCCACTTTTAATATCTGAAACAGCCTGTTCGCTCACCATGTTATGATCTTTCAAATTTCTGACTTTAGCAAAGTCCCGCTCGGTGGCGCCTGCGGCGCCTTTTCCCGTTTTAGAACATACAACACCTTCCTCGCTCATTAGAATTTAAAATATTGAATTTTTAAAATATTACATTACCATCTGGCGGTAGAAATTTCTGTAATCTACTGTTCAATTCTAAATCAACAAACCTTTCAAATGATGTATTACTTGTGAAAATATTTTAATTAGTAGCTGAGATACAAAAGAAAACTTAACAGGAAACCTTAAAACGTGTAAATCGGGTAAAATCTCGAATAATACTTTCGATAATATAAAAGAACTTTAAAATATCTTTCGAATGATGTATTAAAAATAATACAATCATAATTAGAATTTGAAATATTGAAATTTTAAAATATTTCAGCGCCATCTGGCGGTAGAAATTTCTGTAATCTACAGTCGGTAACAAAAGTGTCCGAACACTAGCGAAAATTCCTATGTAAAAAAAATACACTTCATACGGCTTTGTTAAATAAATCCTAGTCGAATACTGTTCTTAGTCAGTCTAAGAACAGGATTCGACAAGGATTTATTTAACAAAGCCTTATGAAGTGTACTTTTTTTACATAGGAATTTTTGCTAGTGTTCGGACACTTTTGTTAATGACTGTACTGTTCAATTCCAAATCAACAAAGCTTTCAAATGATGTATTACTTATGAAATTATTTTAATTAGAAGCAGGGCCTGATTATCGCACAGGCCGACTAGGCCTCGGCCTAGGGCACCTTTATCTAGGGGCATCAAAATAGTTTTTTAATTTAAAGTGATATTTTGGTAAAGATTTCCTCAAAAAAATTAACTGAAAGTTAGCTAACGATAATAATCTTTAATTGAAAATAGGGATTTTTTAAAATACCTATTGACCAATTACACTGCTCTGCAAAAAAATTGATATCTAATACCATTCTTGCTGATTCTTATGTAAAATGACCTCCTGAATCCGAATATGACTCCATTTTGCCCAGTCACCCACCGTTTTCTAGATACACCATCCCCTCCCTCAATTTCTTTCCCTGTTCGATAATTTTATGAAAATGAATTTGATTTGAAGAATGAAAAATAGTTAATTTAACATCTAACTACAGAAATATATAAAATTTAAAAAATAACATTAATAACAGATTAAAAAAATATAAGATATGTTATGCATAATTTCAGTGGCAAATCCCCCCCCCCCCCCCCAAAAAAAAAAAAAAAAAAAATCCCTTATCGGAAATGTCTATGTTTTAAAATTTTCCAACTCTGTAGCCCCTCAAGATATTTAACGGTTAAAATAATGCTCCCCACTCCTAAAAATCACATTTATAGCCAAAAAATCACCGAAAAATGATAAAATAGGGGGCCATTCCTAAAAAACGGTGGGTGATAGAACAAAATGGGCGTCCTATTCGGATTGAGGAGGTCATTTTACTTAATAATATGCTGAAATGGTGTCAGAGGCAATTTTCATGCCGAGCAGTGTTATCCGAATAAATGAAAAAATACAGCATTAGCTAGATTATGAAATGTACCAGTTTTTGTGGAGATCGGTTGAATGAATATAACTTTTTACAGAGGATCTAAAAATCCAGAGAAAGTTTCACTGACAGACTTACAGTTACATAATATAAATTAAAGAACTTTTTAGCATACTAATGGAAATATCTTTACATTTTCACTAGTATTTGGTCATGTGTTAATATTTACATACCCGCTGACTTTGTATGGTATGAATGAGATAGATTAGAATTTAAAAAGAAAACAGTATTATAAAATATTAAATAATGTAAAAAATTACATTTCTATGGAAGTGAATTCCAATAGAAGGAAGTCATAGAAGAAAGATAATATCTCCTCCCCCAATAATAATAATAATATTGATTTGAGGTCTCTTTGCAACAGAAGTGAAAACTAATTTCTTATGATGGTGATGCCTTAACTTTGTTGCCAGCAATCAAAATCAGTGCACAAAAAAAAAGAAAAAAAAAAGAACCTCTTAATTTGTTTGGGGGGGAGGGGGCACCAAAATCATCCCGGGCCTTGGGCCCCAGCTGGTCGTAATCAGGCTCTGATTAGAAGCTGAGATAAAAAAGAAAACCAAATACCTTGCCTTAAAATCTTAATATGCCAACCAATTTCAAACGCTGTAACTCTTTTTTTTTGCCTTTTTTCCCTCTCCCTCAAGCCCTCCCTAATAATCGTACTCTTTCAAAAATATTCACAATCGAATTATCGGGCATTAAAACTACATACTACGAAATTTCGACGGCTGCAAATACTGCAAAATATTAAAGAAGACAATCTTTTTCCAATAAATATGTCATTTTTTTAATTATTCATATATTTTCATGAAAATTGAACAGTAGCTTTATAATATGCTGTCTAGGCCGAATATTAATTCAAATGTAACGTGAATGAAAATTTGAAAAAAATTTAAAATATCAATTCCCCCCCCCCCCCCCCAGTATAAAACACATGATATCTTAATTGATTAGAACCATTTCCGTTTTCATCAGACAGTTGTCTCGTATGTGTTTTGTTTCCGACCGAGACCGCTTAGAAAATCGTCTGCCTGTTGTCAACTAAATTTCATAGTTTAGTTAATTTTAAAAAATCTAATTGATGTATCGATAAGCCGCTTGCACTCTTAGATTCGGAAAAAATTCCCCTTTCATTTGGTACCAAATTCGTAATGATCGGACTAATATTTCTAATTTATTTTCCATTTTTTCTGCTTTTAACTCCGTTAAAATATCTACTTTTATACAATCGAGGTGAATTCTGAGGCATTGAGATCGCTTTTTGATTAAGACATAGGTCTACATTTTAATTAATATCTCCGCAACTAATTAAAATTTTTAAATTCTGTTTTGACTATCAACTCGGGAAGGCTTCTGAGCACCCGTATGTCAAATTTTATACTTCTGCGTTCAGTAGGGGCTGAACGTATAGATGCACAGACAGACAGAGAGACAGACAGACAGACAGACAGACATCTTCTTTTATTATTATAGATAGATAGATATAGATATTCAACTGGGAAAATTTTTTTGTATGTGTAGGAGCCTCGCTCCCCCCCCCTCCCCCCTGGGAGTGAAGTCCCCCCTCGAGGGGAGTAAAATTTCATGATGGGTATCTTTCAAAAGAGCTCGCCAATACCTTTAAAACGAATGGTTGAACCATCGATCTACGATAATTTAAATAAAGTTATCGATTTTCTTCATTTTTAACATTTTTTTTTTTTTTTTGTAATATTGACAATAAAATTGACTTTTTTTAGATATTTAGTTTTATACTACTTCTCTAATATGGAAATCGTCTGCATTATCATGGAAGATAGTTTTTTTTAAATGATAATTTTAATAAATTATTTTTACTGAGTGAATTTGTATAGGAAAATATAGAAGAAAGTCATGTGGTGGCCACAACATACTAGTTTTCAAAAAGTTTTTATTAAAAAAATAGGTTTCTATTCAGTGCTTGTTATCTTACACCTTAATCTATTATCTGTCTTTATACGTAGTATAAAAACGCAAATGCAGGGCAACAGAAAATCGTGTGAGTGCCACGCCGCATTATTTCTGTTGAATATAGAAGAAAGAATTTTTATTGAATATAAACATTTTCTCAACACTTTTATAATTTAACAAGTACCGTCTAACATAACTTTCCTAACATCGCAAGATAATTATAATTTAACTTAATGCTTTATTTCTCAGAACGCCAGTCATATTTTAAAATGACTCATCCAAACAACATTTATACGAATAGGCAGCTGTGTTCATCTGCTGTTTTCTTTTTAGCAATTAAAATTCTCAATATTACTTTCGGGAAACTTCATCTTTCAGCAGAATCGATAATGACGTCACACAAACGCTGAAACTAAACCGAAACTAAAACATATTATATGCGTTGTGCGCGTTGTGTTTGCCTTTGCGTTCAGTGATGCCAGATTGGGGATTTTGTCTCCATTTTGGGGATTTTTGTGGCTTCTGGGGACAATTTTGGGGACCAAATGGTTGTGGGGACTTTTTTGGGGAATTCTAAAATTTTTGGGGAAAAATCTGAGGAACTTTCTGTCAATGTTGGAAACGTAATGATTTATCCCTACGACTAGGGATTTTCAATAGCTTCATTTATGATGTAGTGTAGGGAAAAATTTTAAAAACACAGGGACTTTTTGGTAATTTTTTAAGAAATTTCAAGGAATTACGCATGGATTATGTTGTTGATTCTAATTTTGTCATGATTATTCACTAAAGTAGGGACTTTTATCGTCAGAGTAGGGACATTTCGAGTTTTGAGTGGAACATCGTAAAATTTGAGTTTTATTAAAAATTATATTAAAATTACATATTACAATTTCTCTTTTTTTTACACATATACAATTTATTATAGGTTTATTCTATATTAATTTATTAATTTTTCTGTTCTTAATAATAAGTTGTATTTGGTTCACAATGTTCGATTTTTAACTTCCACACTCGCATTTTTGTATTTGGGGATTGTTTTTCAAAAATTGCCTTCATTTGGGGAAAAATTTGAGCTTAAATCTGCTGATATTTTCTTTTTGAAAAAAATTTTCTTTTTCTTTTTTAGTAGAAATCAAGTTGGGGATTTTTTCCAAAAAAAAAAAAAAATCCTAATTTAGGGAAATTTGAAGACCTGTTAGGGGAAATAATTTTCGTTCATCTGGCATCACTGGTTTGCGAGTTGGAAGTGTGGGGATCAAATAGATTTTGATAAGGAATTTTCTAGGCAATTGAAGTCTTTTAAGGATAAAATAGGGTGATGATAAAGACAAATGTTTAAAAGGTAGGTAGCATGTTTCTCTCTCTCTCAAGGTCGTAGCCAAGTAAATTTGTATAATATTTTTGAGTTAAAACTTAATTTGTAACACCCAGCATTATGTTATAAACTTTGAAATCCCTCCCGAAAAATATTTTGACCCCCCCCCCCCCCGTCTTTCTTTTTAAAAAATTTATTTGTTGATTTTTGTATTATGTGGATTTTTTCTTTCTCGTATCCAGTAAATAGATTATTGTTGTCAGGTCAAATTTTTGAAACTATGGTTTTGTATTTCATATTTACACATTTTGGGTGCCCCTGAATCCGCAAGTCAGGTGGTACTAGTGTAGAGATTAAAGCCGATTGACTACACGAAGGTCCTAGGACTAGGTGGAATGCCTTACGTGGGGGGTCTTTCTAAGGAGTGTTAGTCTGTATTTACGGGAGTATCGGTGAAGACTGTAAAAAAATGCTGAATAGCTCGGTAAACTAGCGTGACCTGGATTTGAATATGGTATTTTCCGTCTACCAGCACAGCCCTCAAACCAGGCTTCTAGCGGTTTGTCTGTGCGCCTGTCTCTGAGACTCTTATTAGAATAACTCAGAAACTAATATTAGTAGGAAACCCAGAATCGGTATTCTGAATTTGTATCATATAGAGATGCCACTTAAAACTTTTCATTAAGATCGGATAAATGGTTCGTGTACAGGGAGATTCAAAAGTATTTTAATACATTATGATGGCTATGGACAAAATAGCAGGGAGACGCAATTTAACATGTTTAGGCTACATTATACGAGATGAAATTGACTTATACTTTTCATATGCACAGAAGTACGTTCCACATATAATATGGTGTGAAAGTTATTTATCCTTTGTTTACCGGGATTCATAAAAGATTTCTTATATTTTATTGCTATGTTTAAAACTAGTATGTTGTGGCCACCACAAGACTTTCTTCTATATTTTCCTATAAAAATTCACTCAATAACAATATTTAAAAAAAAAAAAAAATACGATTTTTTTTTCAAAGTTTTTTTTGTTAAAAGTAAAAAAAATCGATAACTTTGCTTCAAATTATCACATATTTATAGTTCAACCATTCGTTTTAAAGGTATTGACGAGACCTTTCGAAAGATACCCATCTTGAAAATTTACCCCCCATGAGGGGAAGCGATGCCCCACATGCACATTTTTTTTCCCTAATTAACTACTACTAATATCAATAATTCATATTAATTTCACAATCACAGGTTAAGAATAACTCTCATTATGTACATTTATACGAAATTTTGTACTACTATACTGCCATGTTAAAAATTTAGAAAAAATACGATCACAGCGCCACCTGTTGAGCAATGGATCCCCAAATCTAATCAGCACCAGTTTATGTCAGGGGCCAACTAAATACCAAGTTCGGTTAAATTTCGTTAAAAAAAAGGAAAAAAAAAAGATCCCCCCCAAGTATTTTTTCGTTAAAAGTAAAAAAAATCGATAACTTTGTTTTAAATTATCACAGATTTATAGTTCAACCTAACCATTTGTTTTAAAGGTATTGACGAGACTTTTCGAAAGATACCCATCTTGAAAATTTACTCCCCTCGAGGAGAGACTTACCCCCCCCCCCCTAGGGGGGATGGCGAGGCTCCTACACATACAAAAAATTTTTTCCAGTTGGCTATCTCTATTATAAATAATTCTTGTAAATTTCATAATGATTACAAAAAAATAATCCTCTTTATGCACATTTATACAAAATTTTGCCCTATACCACCATGTTAAAAATTTAGAAAAAGCGGGATGGCAACGCAACCTGTAAGACATTGTTTACCAAAAGTTGATATGCACTAATTTAGGCACCTATTTTCCTATACAAATTCACTCAGTAACAATACTAAAAAAAAAAAAACAAGGTTTGTTTTTCGTTAAAAGTAAAAAAATCGATAACTTGGTTTTAAATTATCACATATTTATAGTTCAACAATTCGTTTTAAAGGTACTAACGAGACCTTTCGAAAGATACCCATCTTGAAAATTTACCCCCCCCCCCGGGGGGGTACTTCCCCCCCACATGCACAAAATTTTTCTTCTAATTAACTACTACTATTATCAATAATTCATATTAATTTTAGAATCACAGGTTAAGAATAATTCTCATTATGTACGTTTATATGAAATTTTGTCCTATAATGCCATGTTAAAAATTTAGAAAAGATACGAACACAGCGCCTCCTGTTGTGCGATTGATCCCCAAATCTAATCAACACCAGTTTATGGCAGGGGCCAACTAAAAACTAAGTTTGGTTAAATTTCGTTAAAAAAAAAAAAAGATATATTAAAAAAAAAAAAAAAAAAAATACGATTTTTTTTAAAGTTTTTTTTTCGTAAAAAGTAAAAAAAATCGATAACTTTGTTCTAAATTATCACAGATTTATAGTTCAACCATTCGTTTTAAAGGTATTGACAAGACCTTTCGAAAGATACCCATCTTGAAAATTTACTCCCCTCGAGGGGGGGGGGACTCACCCCCCCAGGGGGGTTGACGAGGCTCCTACACATACAAAAAAATTTTCCCACTTGACTGTCTCGATTATAAATAATTCTTGTAAATTTCATAATGATTACAAAAAAATAATTCTCTTTATGCACATTTATACAAAATTTTGCCCTATACCACCATGTTAAAAATTTAGAAAAAGCGGGATGGCAACGCAACCTGTAAGACAATGTTTACCAAAAGTCGATAGGCACTAATTTATGTCAAGGTGCAACTACATACCTATTTGTATGAAATTATGTGCAGTAGTACCTGAGATACAGTTGCCACAAAATTTTGTCACACACACACACAGTCAGACAGACAGACATTTTCTAAAAATGTTCAAATCGTGTTCTATAGCTCTGAAAACGTGTAAATCCATCAAAAATCCGAGGTCGAAAATTTTTACGAATCCAATACTTTATTCTATTGTATATAGAAGAAAGTAAAAAGGCTCATAAAGGGCATTTTAATTTGGTCCATGATTTATATATTTATTTGTTTGTGCTGAATTGTACGCTGTTTGGTGACTATATACTATACAAATGATATACAGGACAGGGCAACCAAAAATGAGTCGAGTGAATTTGAAAGAGTGCTGTGGAGTTCAATTCCCTGAATAGTTTGAAACAAATTTTTGAATTTAATGGCAGCCTTAAATGTTTTATTAGTGTAGCTATAATATTTAATCAGTGGAGTTGAGTGTGGGGGGGGAGGTGTCAGAATAGTATTTCCTCACACTGAAATGTATGTCAAATAAAATTGTTTTTAAAGGAATTTTTAACCTCTATTAAATATATTTTGTAAACGTTCAAATACAGATTTATTATATTTAACCTTAAGCTGAAATAATACGTCTGTAGTAAAGCAGAGTAAGAGGAAGTGTAAGTGCGGCACCATAGATCTTTTTTTTTCTGCGTTTATTGATTCTTGCAATATGTTCATTTTTACTTTCTCTTACCCGACAGAAAAAGTATATATATATGTATACAAAAAGTGCAATTTTTTTTAGTTAAACTAACAGTATTTTAAAACTAATATCCGGAATTATTTTTTGTTAAAGGGTTTAACTGTAAAGGACTATAACTCCCTTTCTGAACATTGTTCGAATCTTCAGAATTTTTAGGTAGCTTATTTTCCGAGTTTAAAATTTCTGCGCAGCACTAGTGCGACCTAAAACCCAACCAACCAACCGAGTTTAAAATTAAAAGTGTCCACTACTAGTACAGGGTGCACTACTGGTGCGTTTACGTTTTCATGAAGTAGAACTGCAGGGAGACTTTTTTATAAAAATGAAGTTTGTACATTTTTTTATCAAAAGAGAAAGCGCTGTCATTCATAATAACTGAAATTTTTGGAGTTTGTTTTATTTTAAACCGTCGCGATAATTCCCCATTTATCACTTAAAAAAAAAAAAAAATAATAAAAATAAAAACTCAGCTGTTATGATAAGAAGTACATTTATTTGAACTCAAAGACGGGCGTAAACGTAAACGATATCTTCAGTGTATTGCATGTTTACGGGGAAAAGTTTATTTGACGTATGCAAATCGGTCGGCTATGATGCTGTCTTCAGTAGTTTTAATAGTATATTTAACTTGATTTGAATTAAGTTCCTTGGTTAAAAATAAGGTATGTATCAGCTATTTATCAGTGGTGAAACTTTTCAGGGGCTACCCCTGAATTCAGGGTTTTTGAATATTTTACTATGTCTGAATTTATGCTAAATTGCGCAGGTCGACATGTAAAATTTTGATTTTATAATTTTGGCTGATCTTTATGTTTTTTGGTGTGCTTAAACCGAAAATGATGCCAGTTTTTCTCTATCACGTTTAGATTTTTGTCAATACAGGGTGCCTGCCAATACAATTTCTTCCATTACTCTTCCACCAACATAATTATATAGTAAGTTTTATAGTATGTTTCCATGATTAATTAATAATAGATGCCTATTGTTGTAATTGTGAAGCACTAGTGCGACTTAAAACCATATCAACCAACCAACCGATTGTTATGATGGTATATGTAAGAAATCGTGTCGGTAAACACCCTGTATTGACAAAAATCTATACGTGATAGAGAAAAATGGGCTCCATTTTTTGTTTCAGCATAACAAAAAACATAAAGATCAGCTGAAATCATCTAATCAAATTTTGTCAACTTTATTTTTGTCGGTCTGTATTATTTTTTATAAAATATTCTCATTTTGAATGTGTAATTCGCCTTATAATGTATTAAAAACTCATCAAATTTATTAACATAGGTTAGGTATAAATGAATACTTGTAGTAATAACCATATGATATGTCATTAATAAGTTTCCCATTTCTAATTATTCTGCATATAAGCTGTGATTTTCACGGTTTTTACATATGCTAGGTAGTTTCACCTCTGATTTATGTTTATATGATTTCATTTCTTAATAGAAATTGGTATTATGTATTAGGCATGTAATATATGTTCATGTATAACTTTTGAACAGATGCTGTGATAGTTTTTTCACTGTTATATAAAGGTTTGTTTACGACGAGGAAACCGTTTTATTTTCTTAAAATATTAACCCTTGGCGGCGCTAACATCTTGGGAACACTCTCACAAAATGTGTGAGCGGGGGAGGGGGGTCGTCCTATACTCAAACAATAATCGCTGACGTTTTAATAGTTAGTTTCCAAATTATTTATAATTTATAGAATTTTTACCTTGTTTAAAAAATCTGGCGTGACTTCATTCGACTTTCTGAACATAAAATAAATGGTTGTTTAAACAGATTAAAGTGTGAAAAGTCTGAAATCGATCAGCTCAATCGAATAAGGCTTTTAATGCTATTTCAATTCAAATAATATGAGCCCATTGGTCATAATAATAAAGAAATTTTCGTTGTGTCCCTGTAAAAATCTGTAAGGGTATCTATACTCAAAAAAATCTATACAGTTCTTGCGATAGTGACTTATAACATGTAGTATATAAATTTTCAGTTCAGACGCTATAATAATTTGAGCCCATAAGCCGTAATAATAAAGAATTTTTCCTTGTGTCCCTGTAAAAAGAACTATAAATTCTAGATTCTCCACAATTCACACATTCCTTGTGACGAAGTCGAAGATCTAGAACATGCATATAAAATTTCAGCTCAATTGGATATGGCGCTTAGACGCTTCGCACTTTCAAGAATTTGAGAATATAGGGCATAATGATAAAGAATTTTTCGTTGTGAGTAAGTAAGAGTCTATAAGTGTTAGATTCACCAAAATCTGTGCAGTTAGTGCAATGGTGATCTTCAGCACGTATATAAATTTTCAGCTTTAATCGAATAAGGGATTTCGACGCTATCGCACTTTATATATGAGAGCAAAGGCCATAATGATAAATCTCATGTCAAGACCATAGTTGGAGGTGTATAACTAGATATCATGAGAGTCGCAAATATAAATTTGCAACATTCTATGACCATTAGTTTTTGCGCTATGTGAGATATAAATACACTTCGCAAATCGCGACTATAATACTTTTAATAAATATGTATGTTCGGAAAATAATAAGATATATGCATTAGCAATCATTACTTTCTTCTATATTCAATAGTAGAAAATATTGGTATCGTAAAAATTTTTCGACTTCGGGTTTTCAATATATTTACACATTTTGAAAGGTCCAGAATAGGATTTGACCATTTTTAGAAAATGTCTTCCAGTCTATCTGTGTGTATGTCAAAAAAATTTGTGGCAGCTGTATCTTAGGAACTGCTGCACAGAATTTCATGCAACTTGATTTGTAGTTCGATTTGCACCATGTCATAAATTAGTGCATATAAACTTTTGGTGATAAATCACCCAACAATTAAGCTAAAAATTGGTAGGTAGGTTTTAGGTCACAATCGCACGATTTCTGTAGATTTTGATGAGTGCAAATAGTTCTTTTACAGTGAAACAAAGACAAAATTTTCATCATTATGACCAATGAACTCAATTTATTTGAAGTGTGATAGCGTCTAAACGCCTTGTTCGATTAAGCTAAAAATTGGTGGGTAGTTTATAGGTCACCGTCGCACAATTTGCGTAGATTTTGATGAATAAATAACTTATAGTTTATTTATAGGGACACCCTGTAACCATTATGGTATCCAGACTCAAAATATTTGAAGTGCATCAACTTAAAATATAAATTGGTATGCATGTTATAGGTTATCATTGCTAGAACCGTTCAGATGTACATGAGTATTAGACCATAGCCTCCTAAACTATATGCCTGTCGCGTGACTCGAAAACTTGGCAACAGCTGAAGCGGTAGACAGCGCCAGCTGGTACAGTTTGCGCGAATTTTTGTAATCAGCTGTCACCAATAATTTTAAGAAGTGATATATGTTATATATCAGGCCTGTCCAACCCAAAACACTTAGTGGGCCGCATTGGAAGGGGCCGTGCCCTTAGCGACCGTGCCCTTAGCGGAAAACTACAAACCCGTGCCCTTAGCGGAAATGTTATCCCCCCTCGGTGGCGTGCTTTTAGCATACGTGCCTTTAGCGGAAATGTAATATAAATTTTAAAATAAGTTAATAAATAGGTAAAATGAACTGTTCAATTTTCTTCTACACTTTATCCACATTTAGCACTGACTATATTTTGCTTCAGAAGTAAAACCTGCCGCAAAAATAGGTATGCGTACTGTAGAATATCCGTTATTTGAGGGAACGGTGTTATGTAACCATATTAAGTTTAATGAATCACAGTACGTACATTACTGCCATTTTATGATTTCATTTAAGTTTTTTGAAATATAATTAAGCATTACACCTTTTAAAACTAAAACAAAAACGAATAATTAGGAGGTACACATTGGTTATCAACACTTTCCAACTGTACGTATTCGTTGTATCGTATAACATTCTATGTTCTTTGTCTATTATCACACAATGGACAGACAAAAAGACAGACATATAGACTAATTGAATTCATAATCACTCTGAAACATTGTTGGAAAGAGTTAAAAAGGCTTAACACAAACAGAAATGCTGCTCTTAATTTCCTATTTGCACCCCTTAATATTTCGAAACTTTTTGCTTTGCCCTTGTAAATCTGGAGGTTAAGCATATTATAGTTTATACAAAACATTTTCTTAGCATATAAACAATAAATGCGAAATTCTTTATAATTTTTTGGTGAAGTTATTTAAATGTGATTTATAAAAATGTCTCTCCTAAAGCGCAATGCATTGGCATTTTTTGGATGTCCATCATGTACACAAACCAGTGGCATAGGTTCTATTATAGCCATTTTAAGTAGGGAAATTCAATAAAGAATTTGAATAACACATATCATTAATAAAATAAAATAAAATAAAATAAGAAATAGTATGCTGTGGCCAGCATTTTCCTATAGAAATTCACTAAGTGCAAATAATTAATTTTCATCTTAGAGAAAACTAAGACTAAATATCCAGAGAAAGACAGTTTTATTAGCTATAAATGTCATCTTAAAAAATGCATCTTTATAATAGTTATCTCACATATCAAGTTTCGTACAGTTATATGCTATAGAAGTTGAGATATAGCTTTCCTGTTATGGAGAAAATTTGCAGTATAGCAGCGCCACCTATTGGCCGATAAGCATACAAATTGAATCAGCATAATGACTGATAATGGCCTTCACATATATCACGTTTTGTTTGATGATACACAATGAAACCCGAGATATACCCTCTTCTTAAACTGCGGAAATCACTGTATAGCAGTGCCATCTGTGGAGCAGTTGACACCAAAAGTTGACAGACACTCATTTAGGTCAAGGTGCATCAACATTTAAATTTATATTCAATTCTGTGCAGTAGTTCCTGAGATATAGCTTTCCCTTAAATTGCAAAAATCGCTGTATAGCAGCGCCACCTGTCGGTCCATAAGCATTCAAGCTGAATCAGCATAATGTCTCATAATGGCCTTTTCTTATATCAAATTTTGATTGATTATACGCAATAGAACCTGAGATACAGCTTTACCTTAAATTGTAGAAACCGCTATATAGCAGCGCCACCTGTTGAGCGGTTGGCACCAAAAGTTGGTAGGCACTAATTTAGCTCAAGGTGCATCTACATGTAAATTTATATCACACGCATACAGAGAGAGACAGACAGGCGGACAGACAGACATTTTCTAAAAGTAGTCAAATGGTGTTCTAGACCTCTCAAAACGTATAAATCCGTCGAAAACCGGAAGTCGAAAATTTTTACGAATCCAATACTTTCTTCTATTGAATATAGAAGACCGTAAAGATAAAAAATTCATAAAATATTTACGGACGCTGGAGACGGACAAACGGACAGTAGAGTAGACAAATACTCTAATTCAAATCATATTCACGTTTTAAAAAATGGTAGAATAAACGCTTAATGTAAACGAAAATGCAATTCAACAAATTTCCAATAATAACCCTCAGTGTCAACTGAATATTTTTGTTTGACTCTATAAATCTAATGCTAATCATACTACATTCTATAGAAAGCATTCTTTTGTGCATTTGAATAGCATATTTCAATCTGCCACACGCACACCTTCTTATTTCCGCTAAGGGCACGGCTTCTTCTATTCCTATTTCTTTCCTTTCACCCCATTCCGCTAAAGGCACGTTCCGCTAAGGGCACGGTCGCTAAGGGCACGACACCGCATTGGAAATCTATTTTATTCATTCGGGCCGCACTGTATGTACAATCATAAAAAGAAATTCCCCCCCCCCCCCCCTCCTTTCCCGACTAATTTCGCGGTAAATTAGTGTGGAGACTTGCGGCTGGTGCCAATCAATTAGTAATAAGGCCTAGTTTAGAACGGTTTAGTTAGATTTTGCTTAAGGGGTGTCTACATATTAAAACTGACATCAACTTCATTTTTTTCAAAGGCACCCCCCTCCCCCCCAATTTCGACAAGCTTATCTTCCCAAAAAATTAATAGATTAAAATTTCTCTCTCTTTTTTTTTTTTTTTTTTTTTTTTTTTTTTTTTTAACGTTATTATGAATTAATCCAAATATATTCCATGCATATTTTTGATTAAAAAACATTTTTTGAATTATGAAAATAATTAATAAAATCATATTTCGAAAAATTATGAGTTACGACCTGCATTAATTTTTGCACGAATAAAATGGGCATCATTAAAAATATGGGTTACAGTTCATTCCTATCATTATTTTTCGAATTGTAGTGATATTTCAATTTTTATTGCTGTTAGCGGGCTGTCACTTGTTATCTTTTGTGTCATATATTACTTTGTTTGCGCATGATTAAAATAGTTATTGAAGTATGTTTAGACGTACACATCATTTCTTAATTAGCATTACTTTACATTATTTCATATTTAAAATTGTTATATTTATTTTCCGATTATTATCTGAATGAATAAAATACTTTTCTGTGTGATATCTGAATTTTATTTTTTTAAATATAGATATTTACCCCTGATAAATTTTTACTTGTTCCTCGATGAAGACTTGATATAAAGAATATAAAATATACCTTTTTCCGAATCGCCTTGACCTCAGAAATTCGAATACGTAGTCAAAAATGGGTGTTACAATTCGGAAAATAAAAAAAAAAAAAAAAAAAAAGAAGAAGAAGAAGTTCGTAAAAGTTTTAATACATGCATGATACCCTAAACAAAATTTAGCAATTGAATTAAAAACTAGATGTTATTACCAATCGTTTCTACATTAATTTACGTCGTTTCCTGGTTTCTACGTTAATTTACGGCAAAATTAGTCGGGGAAAGAAGTTATTATTATTATTTTAAGATTGTACATATTCATACGTGCATCTATGTTTGTGAGTATATGATTCATATATGTATATACTTTTTTCGAGGAAGGGTAAGGTGAAAATTCGGAGCAGAATACATTAATTTAAATTATTTTCACTCATAAATTAACAATAGAATCGTAGAAAATTTATGACTGTATATTAAAAGTATAATAAAAAGAATGAATAATGGATCTAGTAATATTTCGTTACAACAGTTCTTTAGTTGGCATAATCGTTGAAAGGTATTTTTACTTTGAAAAGTTAGTACGTATTTATTAATTTTTGATCCGTTAACCAAAGTTGTCAAACTTTAAATATCGTTAGTCTCCTCTCGGGCCGCAAGAAACTACGCGGTGGGCCGCATGCGGCCCGCGGGTTGGCCACCCCTGTTATATATAATTGACGTTTCTTCGATTCTATTTGCCTTTTATGTATATCATATCCCACTTATAAAAAATTTTGGTGGCTGTTGAATAAAAAAGTCGCGCAATCTGTACCAGGTGGCGCTGTCTACCGCTCAAACTGTTGCCAGTTTTCCGAGCTACGCGACAAGCATTTGGTTTACGAGGCTATGGTTAGACTTATAGTTTTTTACCGGTATATACAAAGTAGAATTTTTATACGTTGCGGTCTAGAGGTTCAAAATATTTAAAGTTCGCTTTAATAATGTTAAGTTGCTTAAAACTTAAAAAAGAAAAGAAAAAGTTGGCATAGATGGACTCTGCTTATTTCCCAGTCAATATATTTGTTCTCATAAATTTATACTACAGGTGCATTCTATATTCATGTTAAGAAGACCGGATTTGACCGAACGATTGGCATAGTGATAGACTGAAATGCCCCACCTAAGAGACTACCCAACGTTAAGTTTGATAAATTTATCTTGTCTAATTTGTTAATTAATTTTATTGGGGTCAATTTTGTGTTTCGTTTTCAAGCAATTTCCATACTATTTCCAATGCATTGATACTCTTGATGCATGTTTATATGAAATATTGCTCTAATTTGCTCTGTTAGGAAAAATCTTAAGTTTCCAATAACTTACGAAATTTTCAAATTAAAGTATTCGTAGACAATGATGTTTGAGACAGTATCATAAATGATGTTTTAAAAGTAGTCTGACATCGTTATGATGAAAACGTTCTTCAAAATCGACGTCAATGCGAAATTTTGCCCTATTCTGCCATGTTAAGAAATTCGTAAATTTTAAATAACTTGCGAAGTTTTCAAACGGGCATTATCATAGTTAATTATTTTATGTTAGCATCATAAATGATATTTTAAAGCTAATATCACATTATTACAGTGTACAAATATTTCATCTAATGCGCGTTTAAATGAAAATTTGCCCTATTCTCCCATGTTAAAAGAATCGTAAATTTCATATAATTTACGAAGTTTTTAAATTAGAATATTGAAAATCAATAGGGTTCTTGTCAGCATCATAAATAATATTTTAAAACCGGTCCGACCACTTATAGACCATTTGTACTTGAAATTCCGTGTACACAGACTAACAAGTTAAGACACTAACCAACTTAAAAACTAACACCTTACAGATGAACACCATATAAATTTTATTACTTTCGGATACCTTACACCAGAAAACGTGTGAAAAAAATGTAAAAAAAACTTGAGGTTGAAAATTTCCACGTTTACCTAAGATTCGTATACCTATAGTATAATAGGGAACTAAAAAAAAAAAAAAAACTGATAATTATTTGATATTGCGAGCTTATTATTTATATTTCATTCAGAGGGATGCACAAAAAAAAAATTGGATACATTAAGGTTCATTAAGCGGCATGCAACTTGAAGAAAAGACTGAAACATTCAATTACGATTTTTCCTTATGTCTTTTCAATGACTATTCTTATTTAAATGAATTTGAACAACTGTTGATTACTAAATGTCGAGAAAGTAGTGTAGAGTCACACCAGATTTTTTTTTTTTAAACAGAAATAGGTGATGGTTTGTATAGTATTACGTATTTAATACATTTTCATGTAAAACTTTTGAACTGATGCTTTTTAGTTCCCCATCATACTATAGGTATGGGGAACTTAGGGAATCGATTTTTGGCTAGAAATATTGCAAATTCCGGATTTCTGAGTAGAACTCTACCAAAAAATGAACAAAGATGTTGAAAACAGCCAGGCGTCTTAAGATATTTACAACACATGTTTTTAATTTTTTGTGATCCACTTTTTTTTTTTTTTTTTTTTTTGTGTGTGTGGGGGGGGGGGGAGTGAGGTATGTGTTACCAAGGGCAAATTCGAGACACCACTTTTAGCGCTAAATTTGTACTGGGAAATTTATGAGAGCTGCAGTCACAAACTTTGGTGCTCGCTATATGTATTTATTTGTATCCGACAACCGACAACTAAAGTAACGTAATATATTGAAATTGTGACGGGATTTATTACTAGTGGATCTGCAGATCAGGAGCCTCAACGTCCTATTTGCATCACACATTATTCAACAGGTCATATTTATTTATTTCTTATTATATAATGTATACATTGATTCGATTGACTTGCTACGTAAACAGATGCGTTCCTGAGGGGGCTGCCGCCCCCCTCAACCCCTTTTGTATCTTTCTCTATACCTATCTGTATATCGTAAAATTCTTCCCTTAGGCCGTAATGATAAGAAACACTTGGGCGTGTCCCTGTATACGAACGGCAAATGGAATACACACAACACTATACAGCTGTTTCTGTTGAGTTCATGAACATGCGTACCAAGTTGCCAGTGAATAGTGTGATTTTTGCAGCCGCTATCGCGATACCTACAAATTCTTCCCATAGGCCATGATGATAAGAAAACCTTTGGCGTGTCCCTGTACACGAACTACAAATGGAATGCACACCTAAAACTATACTGCTAATTTCGTGGGGATCTTGAACATGTGTACCAAATTTCAAGTAAATAGCGGGATTTTTGCGGCCGCTATCGCGCGGCAAACACACAGACACACAGACGGAACTCAAAATCTTTTTGAGTCTCAACAGAGGGCCTCCACTGACGTTTCGGCAATGACGGGATTTTACGAAATTCCCTCTTACAATAAGCACATTTAAAAACACGAGGGCAATAAACACGTGTAAAAACACGTTTTCCCGTTCAAATTCGCCTTAAATTATCTTAGAATGGCGAATATTGGTGCGTGGATGTTGATTAAGTGTACGCATTATGTACTTTGGTGGGCTTTTGCAAAACTTCGAACTTAGCCGCAGGGTAAGGGGAAGTAAGAAGCGGTGAAGTCGCTGCCAAAGGCAGTGGGGACCCTGACTCCTCACGTTGTGAGCGAGAAAACCTCTACGGAACATAACTTTTTTCTTTCTTTTTTCTTTTTTTTTTTTTTTTGAATTTACCCATCGAGAAGTGGGTCTCACAGCACCATATTGGGTTACTAATTTTCATATATAATCCCCGGGAAGCCTGTAACCCCTAGCGGGCGCGTCCCTAGGTAGCAGATAGGGAAACGCTTCTATTGCTGGTAGAGCGGAAATAAAGTATCTTCGAGACAAACAGGTAGAAATGCAACCTTTTTAAGACAATAGTAATCCTTTTTCCACGGGTAGTCTACTCGAGTAGCAAAGTCGAAATACAATGATAAAACAGTCAGTTTGAAATATTAAATCGACGAACTAAACACAAACAAAATTTTTGTAAATACCTTTACCAGAATTGAGAATTCGACGTTTTAGAGGGATGGAACCAGAACGTACTCCATCCGCAGAATCTGTCCCGACACAGAATCGAGATGTAGACATATATCTTCTTTTATCCCGCTATCCTGGCAAACATGCAGCAGATTAGCGTGATGCAGCAAAATGAATTCGTATTTAGAAATTTTTTTAATAACCTCGAAAATTAATTTTTGATAGAATGGAGTAAAAGGCTGATTTTTTTTTACCAACTATGTGAAAAATACCAGAGCCGGAAATCGAACCCAGGGTCTTTCGCTTAATGCGCGGATGCTCTAACCACTCAGTTACCCTGGCTAATAACCTGCTCGGCACTTCTCACATAATATACGTTGGCAAGGTCACCGAGACTGCATTAGAGCAACTATATCAGGTGACAAATTTGAACATGGCACAACTGCAATAGGCCACGAAATTTCAATTTAGAAATTTTTTAACAACCTCGAAAATTCATTTTTGATAGAATGGAGTAGAAAGTTGATTCTTTTTTATTTTTTTATTTTTTATACCAACTATGTGAAAAACTCGGTGACCTTGCCAACGTATATTATGTGAGAAGTGCCGAGCTGGTTATCAGCCAGGGTAGCTCAGTGGTTAGAGCGTCCGAGCGTTAAGCGGAAGATCCGGGGTACGATTCCCGGCTCTGGTCACATAGTTGGTTAAAAAAAAAAAAAAAAAAAAATGAGACTTCAACTCCATTCTATCAAAAAAGTGAATTAGTGTAGGAAAATATAGAAGAAAGTCTTGTGGTGGACAACAACAGACTTGTTTTTTCAGACCTGTGTATCTTTTGTCTAATTATGTGATTTTCTTTTTCTTTCCAGGACTACTATGACAACTGAATTAGCTTACCCATCTATGTCACTGGAAATGGATTCTCATGATTCTCATGAAATAGCATTCGATCTGGACGAAGAATCAGAACGTCTGATGAACCTGATAGAGGTCCTGAACCTTGAAATCTGCGACAAAAGTTCGAACCCGATCTGTCAACAGTATCCATTCGTCGATGACTTTTTGCGGTTGAAAGATCATATCTGCCAGCAAAAAAAGATCCTCTGCATTTATGGCCTGGACAGTCCTTTATTCGACGATACACTTTTCAAGAAAATGCAGATCATCGCCTCGCAGTTGGTGTTCCACAGTTATTCTGCCACAGCATATTGCGATCTGCGATCGAGTTTGTTTTTGGAGGCAATAGAGTTTTTCGATGAAGTGTTCGCAGAAGTTGAAATAAGACTCATGTCCTGCACAAACGAGGATGAAATAGAACGCATTGTCGAATTCGCAGGCAGATTGAGGAATATTTATAACGTGTACATGTGATGTTGCCAAAAACAATTTACAGAACTATCAGTGTTAACTTGTGATGAATGGAAACTTTGCTAATTGATAACAATCAGTTGCAATAACGACATTTCGGCTCGAAATAATAGAGTATGATTCTTCATAAAGTGAAAAAAGTTGGCATTAGTGCAGCATGGAAACAGCGACACACATTTAATAATACATTAAAAATAAAATAAAAACAAAAGCAGTTAGCCTGATTCATAAATGCATTTGAATTCGGAATCTCCTTTATTTCGACAGCAAACAAATGGAACTCCCTCAAAGTCTTTTCCGAACAATTCAGAGTAGTGCTGCTGCTTTCGTACTCCCCCCCCCCCCCCCACCGCTTTGTTTTCTTACATTGTTTCCATTCATTAAACATGCAACAACAAAAGTAAAAATTTATTTTAATGTGTTCTTTTATAAGGATTTTTATTTTTTTAAATGAATACTTCTTGATACATTGCCCGACTGAATAGTAAGAATCAAGTTCTGTTTATACTGTGCTATTAAACTTTTAAGAAGGTGATATACGGAAAACATTATTAGTTTATTTTAGCATCTAAAAATTTTTGAAAATATATATTTTGAATACAAGACACAGTCCCAACGTTTTATGAACATTTTCTTTTTTTAATGCTTTAAATGTTGATCCTTCTTTATCTGCTGTCGTCTTTATTTGAAAACTGTAAAACAAAACTTCAATTGTAAAATTGAACTCTGAAATTGACCTATTCAATGTGATATCGTAATCCAATATTAAAAAATAAATTATTGTTGACGAATGTTATTCAGCTTTCTTTTATTATTACCATGTTTTTATTAACTTCTATTCTTGTTTGTTTGTGTGTTTGTTGGTCCGGTACAAATTTTGCAATCTATTTTTAACTAACTTCCCTACTAGCTATGACATTTGAAACTTTCACAGTAGCTCAGAACCCGGTGACAACACAATACTTCGAAGTCCGATTTTCGAACTTTTGAATAGTTTTCCTTTAATTAATTAAAATATGAAAATGATAAGCTCCTAATAGCAATAAAAATAGTCATTAGAATATGAGCGATAATTTAATTGTTGCCAAAAAAAAAAAAAATTACGAGTTCATTTTCTTTCGACATAAAAATAAATACATTTAATTAAACGTGAGCGTTAAAATATTGTAAAAAGTTAATTTATTCATCTGGCAAAAATTGACGTCATTATCACTTTAAAGAATTTCTACACATTGATAAAGTGTTAATGTAGTTCATGATGCAAATATATGTTATTCTGAAAGGATTAATATTTTATTTTTAAAATCAACTTTTTTTTTTAATTCAAATTCCCCGTAACTCTTTAACCAATTAAACTAGAACGTCCATCTTTGGAATATCGATAATAAGGATTTTCTCGCCAAAATTCGCTAAGGGCAAAAAGTCGTCAAATTTGGCGCCAAATTCATTACGCCTATTGGAGCTTTTTAAGGGAAAGTTAAGCTATTTTAACGCGAAAAAGAGCTGGAAATGCAGAAAATTGGCATTTTATCAACTTACTAAGCCTCTTTGAAAGAAATTACACAAAAATAAATACAATTATTTACAATTTCGTAAAAATACGCATTGATAAAGTGCTCATGTAGTTAGTTCTGTAGCTATTATTCAACAGTAAATTTAAAAACAGGGTTTATAAAAAGTTTTTTTTATCTTATAATTATTTTAATTATTATTATTATTTGATTAAAGAAAAAGAAACTTGATACATTTTTTTTTTTTTTTTTTTTTTTTTTTTTAAACTTCTTTATGCAAAATATAAGGAAATATATACTTCTACCAAAGTATGAATAAATATAATCTAGTGCTGCTGAAATCTACAATATTTGTAGTTTCTTGGTCGTGACAAAGCCTCATTCGTCATTTCCATCAATTATGTCCAATAAAAGGGAATGTATTCGACTAATTTAATTTTTGTTTTAACTATTCTTTCAATTTTATTATGAATTAAGCTAATAAAAATTTTATTATTACAGCTGTTTTTAATTAAAGCCTCTTTCAGATATTAAAAATTGTTCCAAGCAGACACTGAACTAGATTGTTGTTGTTTTTGATTTTATTGGTTAAGGCCGATTGACTACGCTAGGGCCCTAGGCCTGGGTAAAGTGCTCTCCTTGGGGGTCTTTCTAAGGCGTCTTAGCCCGTATTTCTGAACTAGAATAATAATTATTACTAGTATCGCCTAGTGGTCGAAACTCGATAACTTTTTGGCAAAGCAAAGTAGTTGCTTTTTCGTAAACGGAATTAAGTTGCAGTACAGCAGTGCCACTTGTCGGTCGATATGCACCCAAGTTAAAACAGCATAGTTTGACATAATGTCCATATCATTGTCCATTGATGCGTTTATACACTACAGAAGTTGAGATATAGCCTTGACTTAAATGGGGTGAGTCATAACATAGCAGCCCCACCTAATTGGATGATATATTCCAACAGCTAATTAGCACCAATTTAAATCAAGGTCTAACCAATCATCAATCTACTTAAATTCCGTCCATTGTTTTTTGAGATACTTCAAAATTTTTCTAACACATCATACACACACAGAAAAATAATCATTTTCTAAAAATGAGCCAATCAAGTTTAGGAAATCTCAAAACGTGTAGATTCATCGAAAACCAAAAGTGAAAAATATTCACGAATCCAATACTTTCTTCTATATTATTCTATATTATAGCGCCAAATACCTATTAACATGAGCAAAAATTTAATCAATATATTTTCTCATACAATTCGATGCAATTTTCACCAACAGATACTGAGATATACAGCAGTGAGAAACGGCATAAAATATTAACAATAAAAATAATTTTTGATTATATTGTTACGAAATTGTAAATAATTGTGTTTATTTTTGTATAAATTCTTTCAAAGAGGCTTAGTAAGTTGATAAAGTGCTAATTTTGTGCATTTCTAGTCGTTTTAGCGTTGAAATAGCCTTATTTCCCCTTAAAAACGCATTAAAAAGCCCCAGTAATGCACGTAATGGATTTGGCGCCAAATTTGGCGACTTTTTCCCACCTTGGCGATTTTTTTGGCGACCTTGGCGAGAAAATCCTTATATGGGATATACCAAATATGGAAGCTGTAAGTTGATTGGTTGACCACTTTCTAGAGTTTTCTCGAAAAATCTGGGCTCCATGGAACAGCATATAAGGAGCGCTTCCTCGCCAAGGCAGTTAGTTCAGTTCAGATCTCCGCCAGCTTCGCTAGTGCTTGCATTGCTCTTGAGCCTCTTTGAGAGAGACTTGCTTCAAGTGTTATTGGTATACAGTTTGTACTGTGGATTTGCTATTGACAGCTGTTGTTTAAGCTGTGTTTACTGTTTGAATTGAAGCTGATACTTGGTTTATAGACCTGCATTTTTCTGGAATTTTCTGTGAATAAATTACTGAATTTTTGTACGTTTGGCCTTTCATTCTCAGACAACTCACGAACCCCCCAAGTACGCAACATTGTTGGTGTCAGGAGTGGGGTTTGTCTGTGAATGGTTATAACTAGAGCTATGGAGGAACAGATGAAGAAACTTCTAGAAAGCTTAGCTACCCAGATGAATGAAATGAAGGAAGGACAAAGAGAATTGAAAGAAAGTCTGAGTCAAGAGATGAATGAAATGAAAGCCGGACAGAAGGAATTGAAAGACGGTTTGACTGAAGAAATGAAGGAAATGAAAGCAGTTCAGGAAAAGATGGAAGCCAGTTTGACCGAAGAAATTAAATCTAATCAAGATGAGATGAAGAGAGAGCTTTCAACGGCGAAAGAATCAATAGAGGGTAAATTAACGATGATGGAAAATAGAATGGATGGAATAGAAGAGAAAGTTATAAAGATAGAAGAAAATTTTGAAGAGAAAGTTTTGAAAATAGAAGAAAGTTTTGAAGAGAAAGCTATGAAGATAGAAGGAAATGTTATGATGGTTGAAGAGAAAGCTATGAAGATAGAAGAAAATGTTACGAAGGTTGAAGAGAGTGTTACGAGGATAGAACGGAGTGTAGAGGAGAAATTTAAAGAAAACTTTGATCAAGAGCTGAAAGGAAGGTTTTCAGAGATAGAAAGCAAGTTTAAGAGAATGGAGGAAGATCTTGAAAGAAAAATGAAGGAAGAGTGGAACAGAGAAGTAATAGGGAATGAACTGCAGAGCAAGATTCGGAATCTCGAAGAAAAGTTAGAATTCATGCCTCAGGAAACTGAAAAGAGAGATAAAAGAATCCAGAATCAGGAATTTATTAAGCTATCCACCTACGACGGCAGTTCCTCCTGGCATGTATATAAGACGCAGTTTTCCATCGTTGCTGAAGCTAACGGCTGGGACTCTACCGCCAAGTCAGTCCACTTAGCAGCAGCATTACGGGGAGATGCAGCCGAAATCCTGAGAAATGTTTCTAAAGAAGAAAGGAACGACTTCGAGGCCTTGACTAGAGCACTGGAGCTACGGTTCGGAGAGAAGTGTTCTAAGGACTATAGTCGCCTCCAGCTAAAGTCCCGTTACCAGAAAACGGGCGAAAGTTTGCAAGAGCTGGCAGCGGACATTCAGAGACTGTCACACCTAGCATTCTCAGACTGTCATGCTGACACTCGAAACGACTTAGCTCTTCAGTACTTTATCGATGCTGTTCGTGATCCAGAAATTCAAAAAGCGCTGAGACTCTCCAACATCAGAGACGTAGAATCAGCTTTAGGCTATGCACTTAGGATAGAGGCAGCCCAACAAGCCTCCCGTAAAGACCGCCATACCATAAGAGCAGTCTCATTAAACGATACGCCTGCTGGTGAAAATGAAATGAAGAGAAGTATCGAAGAGATCTTAAAGAGATTGCGCAGCCTGGAGAATAAAAAGGAAATAAAGGACCGGAAGATAAAGTGCTGGGGCTGTGGAGGGGATGGTCACGTGAAGAGGAACTGCCCTGTACGACCAACTGTCGGAAATCACCCGGCTTCACCATCACTGCAGGGAAACTAAGAGGAGGCCATCTCGCGGGGCGGAGGTTGCCTAAAATTAAAGAGCCCCAATTTACAGTATTTCATGTTTCATCGATGAGTGGCGGCGATAATGGACTTCACGTCTATGGCCAAGTCAACAACGCCACCTGCCGGATGATTCTGGACACGGGAGCCAACGTGACCATCATTAGAACGGATTTGGCTCAAGAACTAAAAGAGAAGATCATCTGGACGCCGCCCTGTGTTAAACTCAAAACTGTGACCGGAGACGAAATCAAAATATATGGAAAAATGAACTTGACCATCACTTTTGGGAATGCCAGTTACCATCATATGGCATATGTGGCTGATATAAGAGATCCGTTAATCATTGGAATTGATTTCCTGAGAAAATTTAACTTTCAATTGGACTTCAAGAATAATGAACTGCATTCGAGTTCGGAAGACATCGCTGTGTTCAACACTGAAAATCAAGAAATTCAGACAATTTGCCAGATAACAGCCAAGTCTGAAATTTCCATCCCTCCACACACAGAGATAATAGTTTCAGGAACACCACCTACAAAGCAATACTTCCGCTATGGACTGATTGAATACCCGAATACAGACAATAGCCCAAGAGGAGTTCTGGTAGCTTCATCTCTAGTTGATCTCTCAAAGAATACTATTCCTGTGAGAGTCGCAAACATCAGCGATAAGGTCCGAACAGTGAAGAAGGATGAGGTGTTAGCAGCCTGCACTCCTGTAACATGCATCAACCGCCCCACGCAATCAACTGAATCCAAGTCTTCTGAACAGTTAATAAAGGAATTACTCAAGAATGCGGAGTTAGGAAAGGAACAGAGATGTGCTGCAGAGAAGCTACTCCAAGAATTTAAAGACCTTTTTTCTCGAACACCTGAAGACGTCGGGAGAACGAACATCACCCAGCACAGAATTGATACAGGAAATCATCCTCCAATCAAACAACATCCAAGAAGACTTCCCTTTGCTAAACAGGAAGAGGTCACTGAACTTCTAAGTGAAATGCAGCACAATGATGTCATCGAGCCATCAACGAGTCCTTGGGCCTCTCCCATAGTACTGGTGCGGAAAAAGGATGGTTCAACAAGATTTTGCGTGGATTATCGTCGTTTGAATGACATCACGAAGAAAGACAGTTACCCTCTTCCCAGAATTGACGACACATTAGACACACTTGCTGGCAATAAATGGTTCTCGACTCTGGATCTGAAGAGCGGTTACTGGCAAGTAGAATTACATCCTGATGATCGTGAGAAGACTGCATTCACCACGGGACAAGGACTGTGGCAATTTAAAGTTATGCCATTCGGATTATGTAATGCTCCTGCCACCTTCGAACGCCTGATGGAGACAGTGCTAAAAGGACTTTCCTATGAGGCCTGTCTGGTGTATTTGGACGATATTATCATTGTGGGGCGCACCTTTGAAGACCATCTACGAAACATCCGAAAGGTGCTGGAGAAACTCAGAATGGCTAACCTCAAATTGAATCCAGGCAAGTGTAACTTGTTTCGTCGTGAAGTGAGCTACCTCGGCCATATCATCTCTGCCGAAGGTGTGAGAACTGATCCTGAGAAGATCTCTGCAGTCGAGAACTGGAGTCGCCCTGAAAATGTACACCAACTACGAAGTTTCCTGGGGTTATGCACTTACTACAGGAAGTTTGTCAAGGGCTTCTCAAATATTGCCAGACCACTGCACAAGCTGACGGAAGCCAAACAGAAGTTCCTATGGACAGATGAATGTGAAAAAGCGTTCAAGCGACTTAAAGCGGCCTTAACATCATCGCCTATCTTGACGTATCCACAGCCCGACAGACAGTTTATACTTGATACAGATGCCAGCCATGAGAGTGTCGGTGCTGTTCTGTCGCAGGAAATTGATGGTCAAGAACATGTCATTGCCTATTGGAGTAAATGCCTGTCTAAACCGGAGCGAAATTACTGTACCACCAGGAAAGAGCTACTCGCCATCGTAAAAGCCGTAGAACATTTCCATCATTACCTCTATGGCAGAAGATTCCTGCTCCGGACTGACCATGCATCTTTAACGTGGTTGCTCCAGTTCAAGAACCCGGAAGGACAGATTGCCAGGTGGATACAACGCCTGCAGGAATATGACTTCGAGATACGTCATCGTAAAGGGACTCTACATGGTAATGCAGATGCCTTGTCACGGAAGCCCTGCTCGGAAAGCTGCAAGTACTGCTCTAGAGCCGAACAGAAATACCTGCCGATAAATCCGGTTGCCTGCCAAGTTACTGTCTCAACACCATCAGATCAAGATCCCGATCCATGGAGTGACGAAGAACTTAGAAAAGCCCAGTTGGAAGATCCTGACATAAAGCCAATATTACAGCTGAAGGAGACGACCAGCAACAGACCTATCTGGCAGGACATTTCCAGATTTAGTCCCATTACGAAAAGTTATTGGGCACTTTGGGACTCTCTTCATATCAGAAACGGCGTATTATACAGAAAGTGGGAATCTGATGATGGGAAAAGCTTCAGATGGCAGATTTTATTACCAAGATCAAAAATTCCGGCTGTTTTAGAACAACTGCATAGTAGCTCTACCGGAGGCCATTTTGGGGTTATGAAGACTCTGCAGAAAGTTCGGGAACGCTTCTACTGGTGCAAGGCAAAGGAGGATGTGGAGAAATGGTGTAAATCCTGTGATGCTTGTGCGGCACGTAAAGGCCCGCAGAAACGAAGTCGAGGAAGACTGCAACGGTATAACGTGGGAGCACCATTTGAACGGATTGCAATCGACATCCTGGGTCCTTTGCCACGGACCTCCAGTGGAAATAAATACATCCTCGTCGTGATGGACTATTTCACCAAGTGGCCTGAGGCATATCCCATTCCCAATCAAGAGGCATGCACAGTCGCAGAGGTCCTAGTGCAGCAATGGGTGTCAAGGTACGGCACGCCCCTACAACTTCATACCGACCAAGGTAGGAACTTTACCTCTGATGTTTTCAAAGGACTGTGTCAACTGCTCGGCATAGACAAAACCCGGACAACACCCTTACATCCCCAGTCGGACGGCATGGTCGAGAGGTTCAATCGTACCATCCTAAATAACCTCTCTCTGCTAGTATCAAGGAACCAGCAAGATTGGGACTTGAAGTTGCCATTGTTCCTGCTGGCTTATCGAAGTGCTGTCCATGAAACCACAGGCTTTACTCCAGCCCAGATGCTGTTTGGACGTGAACTTCGTCTCCCCTGTGATCTCCTGTTTGGTTGTCCACCCGATGCGCCTTCATCGCCCGAGGAGTACATCCAAGATCTCCAGGCACGATTTGAGGACGTACACAACTTTGCTCGGGAGCGGATTAACATGGCAACGGAGAAAATGAAGACAAGGTACGATCTAAAGGCTACACAACATGAGTTCCAGGAAGGAGAGAAGGTCTGGTTGTGGAATCCTGTTCGTCGAAAAGGACTCTCTCCCAAGTTACAGTGCAACTGGGACGGACCATACACAGTCTTAAAAAGGCTGAATGATGTAGTGGTGCGGATCACTAAAACACCATCGTCAAAACCGAAGGTGGTGCACTATAATAGGCTAGCCAAGTACCACAAGTAACGGTAAAATTAAAATTTTAAATGTAAATACTGGTAAAATTTGCGCATGCGCACTGTAAATATTTGTACATATTTGTGAATTTTGTAAATATTTCCCACTTAATTTATATTTCTATGTTATCGTTATGTGCAACTTAGTTTTTGTATTTTAGATTGTGTAAATTTGTTTAGTTTCGCCTCCTAACCAAGGGTTGCACTGCCCGGGACGTGCAGTCCTTGGGAGGGGGGCAGTGTTACGAAATTGTAAATAATTGTGTTTATTTTTGTATAAATTCTTTCAAAGAGGCTTAGTAAGTTGATAAAGTGCTAATTTTGTGCATTTCTAGTCGTTTTAGCGTTGAAATAGCCTTATTTTCCCTTAAAAACGCATTAAAAAGCCCCAGTAATGCACGTAATGGATTTGGCGCCAAATTTGGCGACTTTTTCCCACCTTGGCGATTTTTTTGGCGACCTTGGCGAGAAAATCCTTATATGGGATATACCAAATATGGAAGCTGTAAGTTGATTGGTTGACCACTTTCTAGAGTTTTCTCGAAAAATCTGGGCTCCATGGAACAGCATATAAGGAGCGCTTCCTCGCCAAGGCAGTTAGTTCAGTTCAGATCTCCGCCAGCTTCGCTAGTGCTTGCATTGCTCTTGAGCCTCTTTGAGAGAGACTTGCTTCAAGTGTTATTGGTATACAGTTTGTACTGTGGATTTGCTATTGACAGCTGTTGTTTAAGCTGTGTTTACTGTTTGAATTGAAGCTGATACTTGGTTTATAGACCTGCATTTTTCTGGAATTTTCTGTGAATAAATTACTGAATTTTTGTACGTTTGGCCTTTCATTCTCAGACAACTCACGAACCCCCCAAGTACGCAACAATATGTACTCACTCATCAAGTTTGGTACATTTATATGGGATAGATGCTGAGATATAGCTTTCCCGTAAACGGAAAATATTCCTTAATAGCAGCGCCACTTGTCGTCTGATATGCATCCAAAATGAATCAGTATAATTTTACCTACGAACCATCTCAAATGCCAAATTTTGTACATTTATACATTATTTATAAGGTTATAAGTCTTCTCCGAATCGGTGTTTACAGCTTAACAGCATCACCTGTTAGTTGGTATGCACTCAAACTGAATCAGCAGAATTTTATATAATTATATATATATTTGGTATAAGTAATTAATACATATATTGTAAATACCTTATACTAAGTTTAGTACACTGTAGATGCTGAGCCTTCCCTGAAATGAGAGTAAATTACAGCGTGGCAGTGGGTTGGCTGTTGGGTAATACAGTTCGAAAGTTAATCAGCACTAATTCAAACCAAGGTCCAACCAAATATCGAGTTCGGTTAAATTAAGTCCATTGGTTCATCAGGTACAGTGTTAGAAAAGCTTTGCTAACTCTAAAAGCAGACTTTTTCTAAAAATGGTCGAATTGTGTTCAATAAATCCCAGAACGTGTAAATTCATCGAAAACCGGAAATTGAAAAAAATTCCGAATCTTATACTTCCTTCATATAAAAATAGATCATTTAAAAATATGTAGTCAATTTCAATTAGTTGAAATGCATTATGTTTTATCTAAAAAATATGTCTTCAAATTGGAGTTGACGTAAATCACACACACACACACACACACACAAAAAAAAAAAAAAAAAAAAAAAAAAAAAAGAAAGAAAGAAGGAAAAGAAATCAAAATTATATCACAAATAAATTAGAAAAAAAAAAAAAAAAAGAACTTTCACGAATCAAATCGTTTTTTAATTTGGATATATGTTCAGTAGTATAAGACATCGATCTACCACTCATTCACACATAATAATTTTTACCACTCTAAATTGCTTCTTAGAATGAAAAATATGTAGTCGAGAGTTTAATTATACTACATCTGTACAAATTGCTGTGTCTATGGTTTTATTTGAGTTTTAAGTAATTGCCAGATTTAACAACTAGGAATTTTTTAATATAAAAAAATATGTGTATAAAATGAAAAAGTGCATTAAAAAAAGTATTTTAAATTAGATTCTTGACATTATAAGAAAATAATTTTTGTATTTTTCACATCTGGCTAATCGTACACCTGTCGAATGTTGCCATTTTCAACCCATAATTAATATGTTAAAAGTGTACGATAAATTTCACGTTTGCCTGTTAATATCTAAGTTCTCGCTCAGTAGTGTCTCAAATCTTTGGCATATCAGCAGCCAAGAGGTTCTGTCCTCAAAGCTGGTGGAGAGTGGTTCTACGCTCAAAACTGGTAAATTAAATGGGAAGTGCCAGGTTTGATCTTAGATCACACTTATCAATCTAACTGTTCAGAGTTTTCCGTGGTTTTCTCCGAAACTTGCGTAAACAATGGCTAGGAACCCTTAGAAACATCCCCCCCCCGGAGAGCAAAGGGCACTCCAATCTCCCTCGGGCACAGGACCTTTCTACAGTTAATTGGCTTTAATTCTAACATCTCAAATCGTTCCCTATGATTTTATTTATTGTTCATAGATGGCAGCACTAGACAATTCAATTAAAAGAAATTTTATGAGATAGGAGTAAGTAATGTGATACCCAACTTTATTACAGTAAAGCACTGTTTATGCGTCTTTCAAAGGACTGGCGTAAAAGGACGTATAAACGAAAAGGCGTATAATCGAAATTTAAAAACTTAAAACAAAATTTATGCCTAAATACTAACTGATAAAGTTCTTTTTTTTTTTTTTTTTTTTTTTTTTTTAAGATAGTAATCAATAAATTACTTTAAATAAATTACTTTAAATAAATAAAAAATATTTAAATAAAAAATGATTTATTATAAAGAGTGATAAAAATCGTTCTATTAATTCATGACTTGAGTACTAATTATATTTTCCATATCTGGAATATTATATGAATACATCTTGAGTGTTAATTATGTATATATATATATAGCAATATAATGGTATCAGTGCAAAAATTTGAAATTTAAAGATTATTTAATTTCAGTACTCAAACAATTATTCTGATCAAAAACGAAGACCAGCCAAATCAAACCAAATAAGAAATAAAATAAAATCTAAATGAATTATTGGAAATTGGAATGAGAAAAAAGCATTATTTGCATTCTAACGTTTTCAAGGGCCTGGCAGAATGCAAATATACTAAAAAATGGATGTTTTTCTGTCACAAAGAAAGCAAAAGCTAAGAATTTCTTTGATATATATATTTTCCGTTTTCGTTAAACTTACACGTTTGTCAATTTCTTTTAAAATTCCGATTTTTATCTTTCAATGAAAGTATTCTATGCTTTCACGGCATTTTAAATTTTTAAATAACAAACAGAAGAGAACAACATCCAGTTCTAGTTATGATAAGGATTTTCTATTCTTCCTGTGTTCCTCCATGTAAGATGTTTTCTAGGAAATGTTTCCCTTATTAGAACGAAAAAACTAGTATGTTGTGGCCACCACGAGACTTTCTTCTATATTTTCCTATACAAATTCACTCAGTAACAATAATTAAAAAAAAAAAAAAAAAAAAAAGTGGGACTTTGACAAAATTTTAGGTAAAATGTGAAAATTATTCTAAGTTTGTCAAAACACGGTAACCGTGAGACTTTGACAAAATTGGGGGGAAAATGCAAAAATTTGTTTAAGTTTGTCAGAAAACGGAAACCGTGGGAGTTTGATAGAATTAAGGGGAGAGAAAAAAAAAAAAAAAGTGGGACTTTGACAAAATTTTGGGTAAAATGTGAAAATTTGTTAAAGTTTGTCAAGACACGGAAACCGTAGGACTTTGACAAAATTACGGGAAAAAAGCAAAAATTAGTTTAAGTTTGTCAAAACACGGAAACCGTGGGAGTTTAATAAAATTAAGGGGAGAGAGGAAAAAAAAAAAAAAAAAAAAAGATTTTTTTTCTAAGTTTTTTTTCGTAAAAAGTAAAAAAAAAATCGATAACTTTGTTTTAAATTATCACAGATTTATAGTTCAACCATTCGTTTTAAAGGTACTGATGAGACCTTTCGAAAGATACCCATCTTGAAAATTTTTGCCCTATATCACCCTGTTAAAAATTTAGAAAAAGCGGGATGGCAACGCAACCTGTAAGACGATTTTTACCAAAAGTTGATAGGCACTAATTTATGTCAAGGTGCAACTACATACCAATTTGTATGAAATTCTGTGCAGTAGTTCCAGAGATACAGTTGCCACAAAATTTTGTCACACACACACAGACAGACAGACAGACAGACATTTTCTAAAAATGGTAAAATCGTGTTCTACAGCTCTCAAAACGTGTAAATCTATCAAAAACCCGAAATCGAAAATTTTTACGAATCCAATACTTTCTATAATAATGGCTGATCCAAAAATTTTGCAAATTTTAGAAAGTAGAAAAGACGTATAACCGATAATGAGCGGCGTATAAAGGAAAAAAATTTATATTAAAATGAATAGGCATGAATCGGGAGATAACTAAAAAGACGTATAAATGAAAAAGACGTATAAACGGTGCTTTAGTGTAGTTCATTTAAATATATTTAAATTTTAAAACAGAAATGAGGATATATACATATATAATACATATATATATATATATACATATATATTACTCCTATTTAAAATTTATTTGAAAAATGAAAATTTACCGAAACTATAAAAACCTTTTCTTTAAAATGTTTTATTTACTAATACTAGATGTCACCACCAATCGTTTAACAAAAAGGAAAGATGTGCCAGGTGCCAGACATAGTTTATGATTGACAAACTGACAAAACATTTTGTATTTCCAAAATACCCAACAACATCATTTTTCAATTCTTTTTTTATATAGCATTCTTTGCTTTTTATTAAATATGATATACAAAATACTTCGATTGCACGAAGTTATGTTTTTTATTATCAACTAGAAATTTTACATCATATTAAATATAAATATTTTCTTTAAGGGCCCTCTTCACTCACCGCTGCCTGAAACCGAAGCTAATGTTATTCAATGGGGAAATTTTCCTTACAAATAACTTATTAACTAATACATATCTTTAAATTCTATTTTCACATTCTGAAAATTTCCAGCTGTTAAATTGACGGACCTTTTTAAAAAATTACTTTTTTAATTTTTTATATTTTATTTTGAAGATGCAAAATACGAATTTTCAATATGTGAAATTTTTTCATTTTGCAATTTCAAAATAAAATATTAAAAAATTACATTTTTAAAAAAGGTCCGTCAATTTAACAGTTGGGAATTTTCTGAATGTGAAAACAGAATTTGAAAATATGGATTAGCTAATAAGTTATTTGTAAAATAAATTTCCCCATAGAATAACATTGGCACGGGCTTCCGGCGACGGTAAGTGAAGAGGGCCGTTAAGTTACAATTTTATAATTTACTTACCAGCCCAATTAACCGATGCGATTGTAAACATTATTGAATCCAACTATTGTGTGAAAAATTTTTCCTAATGTATTAATACAAAAGTTTAGAACATATACATGAATAATATTAAAAATGCAGCATTCATAATTATTATTTTCTACCATGTACAAGAAGAAATGATTCGATTCGTAGAAATTCTCGATATTACACTTTTCGATGGATTTCGATGTTTTTAGATGTCCCGGATATGATTTAACCATTTGAAGAAAATGTTTAATTGTTTGTCTGTGTGCCAGTCTATGAGTGTTACAAAACTTTTGTGTTCTTTCTTTTAAAGCTGGAAGGCAGTATGTCAAGTCTAGTCAACGATGTGCTTCGGAGTACCTGCATTTGGTCGCAACCAATGCTTACCTCCAACGAAAAATGAGAAAAACATAAAAATAATTTTCCATAAAATAATTAAAAGCCAAATGGGTGAATTTAGAATTTTGATCTCTGAATAAATCTCCGCGTGAGCAGAGACCAATCAGAGTGAAGCACCAGGAGTTAAAAAAAAAAAAAAAAAAAAAAAATAATAATAATAATAATAATTTAAAATAAATAATAAATAAATAACTCCTTGAAAAAACCTAAGTGTAACAGTGAAACTGTTACGTGCGTTGACGAGACGGTCTGGGCAGAAGGCAGGATGTATCAGGTTCGATCTCAGGTCGTGCTCACTTGTCTAGCCGTTCAAAGTTTTCCGTAGTTTTCTCCGAAATTAGCGTAAGCATGGGTATCTATTCTCCGATCCGACTGCCATGACCGTCCTTAGACAACGACATTCGTCAAATCAAAAGTCTGAATGTGACGTCACGTGATCAAAATAACGACTGCCACAGTCGGAATTGAGGTATAGTCTGGTCGGAGAATAGATGCCATGGGCTAGGACCTCTTAGGAAAACCGTCACGGAGGACACACCACGTCAGGCCTCGTGTTGTCAACTGGCCATCATCCCAAACACCAACACCAAAATTTTGTGGGCGCTGTGTCGCACGAAACAATAGACCAATCCACAAAACATTATTTTTGGTAGATCTTGATATAAATTGTTGACGATTAGGTTTTGGCATATATTGCCAAGCAAGGTGACGCTGCTATGTGCTATTCTACAATTTCCCTTATTTAGAAGAAGATTATAATTCAGCTTCTGTAATGTATGAGCTCAAAACTTCATGTGTGAAAAGTTCATTGTGCTAAACAAAGCTTATTCAATTTTAATTAAAATCACACAATCGACTGATTGGAAGAAAATCATATTTATTGAAATTTTATTTTTCCGACTGAGTGAAAATAATGCCTGGACCGGGGTGAAAATCATATTTATTGAAATTTTATTTTTCCGACTGAGTGAAAATAATGCCTGGACCGGGGTCCCCGGTCCAGGCATTATTTTCACTCAGTCGGAAAAATAAAATTTCAATAAATATGATTTTCTTCCAATCAGTTGATTGTGTGATTTTAATTAAAATTGTATTTCTCTCCCATTGTTTAATGGTGTTTTCTATTACCTGCGGCTTATTTCTGTTGAGCTATCTAAATGATAGACCAGATGTTTTCTGCCTAAAGGTTGTCTGAGTGAGTAATGCTGACCGGTTTGTTGGCCTGGATAGCTCAATTGGTAGAGCCTTGACCTTGTAAGTCAAAGTTCCGGGGTTCGACTCCTGGTTCAGGCATTATTTTCACTCAGTCGGAAAAATAAAATTTCAATAAAAGCTTATTCAGTTCAGGTACATATCAGTTAACAGGTGGCGCTGATCTATTCGTTTGTAAGAATAAGTTAATATGTCAGCAACATCTGTGTCACATGTGGATAACCCTAAAAAAAAAAAATAGTTTTCAAGCTCTCCAGAAACATGTAAAACCAGAAGTTACAAAATTTCCGGAAAAAGTCACCTTTTTTTTTTTTTTTTTTTTTTTTTTTAATTATTATTATTTCTTATAATGATTGATGGTTCGTCAGTGGTTTTTGAAACTTTCTTAAGTCAAGGCACATTTAAAATCCTTCAAATAGGTATATGCACTCGATATACAAATTTCTGAGAAATGTAGAATTAGCTTAAATGATTCACCAGGTTTCGATGCACTGTTTAAATATGTACGCCTATGGTCACCCACCTGGCACACATAAAACGATAATCCAGTTCTGTCGAGACAAAAAGCGTTTACCGGTAACCCGTGTTCTGATTGAAAAATAAGATATTCTAGAAAACTGCTTGGATGATTTTGTTAAACTTTAGAGTTAGGGTTCTTTGATAAAAATTTAAGGTAAAGCCATTTTGAGATGAGAAACCGATCCGAATTATCACCACATTTAACTGTCCTCTTCACTTACCGTCGCCGGAAGCCCAAGCCAATGTTATTTTATGGGGAATTTTCTTTACTTAAAACTCATTAACTAATACATATTTTTAAATTCTGTTTTCACATTCAGAAAATTCACAACTGTTAAATTGTCGGACCTTTTTTAAAAACGGATTTTTTTATATTTTTAATATTTTATTTTGAAGCTGTAAAATACGAATTTTCAACATGTGAAATTTTTCATTTTGCAGTTTCAGAATAAAATATTAAAAATTTAAAAAATCCGTTTTTAAAAAAGGTCCGTCAGTTTAACACTTGGGAATTTTCTGAATGGGAAAACAGAATTTAAAAATATGTATTAGTTAATGAGTTATAAGTAAAGAAACTTTTCCATAGAATAACATTAGCTTCGGCTTCCGGCGACAGTAAGTGAAGCGGACCCTTTGTACCAAGTGTGAAATTTAGCCTGGTTTTCTAGAAAATTGTGAAAAGATTTTGATAAAAATTTAAAGTTATGTTTTTTTTTTTTTTCTTTTTGAGATAGCAATTTGATATGAATTATCGCCATTTACGGGAAAATTAAGGTTCACAAGAAGCTCGCTCTTCATCCAGGCAAAATGTAGGAAAATCTTGGTTTTTCTCGAAAACTGCTCTTACGATTTTGGTAAAGATTTGAAGCTAGGGATTTTTGAGATAAGAGCAGGGATTAATCCAGTTTTTTAAAAATGATACCCCATTTGTGAATTTATAAAATAATTTATGAAAACATCAAGTAAGGTTGTGAAAATTAACGATATTTCAGAACAATTAACTAAAATACGTAAAGCAGTTATTTTTAAATTTTAAAATACATTTAAAAAATAAAATGAAACAGTTGTAAAAATAAATATATATATGGGCGAGTTAAATTGTTTCTTATATGTAAAATAAGTAGGTGTTTACTTAGATATATATCATTGTCTCCAGTAAATATTCAAATTGAGAGTATTTTTCTGTGTTCGATGCAGTGAAGCTTATAAAATGTTTTAGTGTGCAGTTATATTGCTGAGAATTGACTTTGTAAAGGTACCTCTTTGCTGAAAGTTGAATTTGTGAAGGTACCTCTTTGCTGAAAGTTGAATTTGTGAAGGTACCTCATTGTTAAAAATTGACTTTGTGAAAGTGCCTCAATGCGGCACTAAATTTGTTTTGAATTAACCTCTGAAGAGTGATATTTCAATTACCCTCATCCTCAAGAAAATGAGTGTTTACTGGTAACTCGTGCTCCACCTGGGAAAACTAATAGAAAATAGGTTTTCTTGGAAACTGATTAAAAGATCTCGATAAAAAATTAAAGTTAGGAGTCTTTTGAGATAACAATTTGATCTGAATTACCCCCATCTCCGGGAAAATTAAGGTTAGGGGCGCACGCTTCACCCGGCAAACTGTAGCAAAAACTTGGTTTATCTTGGAAATCAGGCCCTGATTACCCAATAGGCACGAGAAGCATGTGCTTCCCCTGTAAAATTTTGAAAAGGCCCCAAATTAAGCAAAAAAATAGGCCCCGAACTGTAAGCTTGGGGTCTAAAAGCATTGTCTGATTATAAAACGTCACAGTCCTACCTGACTGCACAACTATCATTTCTAGACTAATAGGATATATGCTAATAAAACTTTTACACATTCATTTATAATGGAATTATTTCATATATTGTGGTGAATACAGGCTTTCACCAGTTCATATCTTGGTACAAAATTCAAGTGAATTTTCTTGTCTATGTTTAAGCGAATTTACTTGTCCTCAATTCCAGGCAACTACTACAAAATTTAATGAAAAATACGAGGGTTGTAAATTAAATAGTGGCAACTTAATCTTGAAACTCGCAGAAGGGCGGGCATGTGCAAATAGGATATGGGAGCGGAAAGGTGGCGCTGTTGTCAATGTGTAGAGTGCAAAAAAACAGTCGATCTGCTAAGAAGGGTAGTTGTTGTGTGGCGTTAAGATGAGGAGTTTTGTTTTCATCGCTCTAAAACATGTCTGTTGTTGCAAATCCGCAGTCTCATTCCGACCTGAACGAAATGCTTGAACCCATCGTGCTACTGCCCTAGCCGGTAAAGCATTTGTGCCACAGGCTTCCACTAATCCTCGATAGCATTCTGTTGCATTTTTGACACGGGCAACTTCGATTTTAAGCCACGACTGCTGACCACCTTTTGAAAACATGCTTTAGAGCGATGGAAACGAAACTGCTCACTTTAACGCCACACAACAACTATCTTTCTTAGCAGATCGACTGTTTTTTGCACTCTACACATCGACAACAGCGCCACCTCACAGCTCCCATATCCTATTTGCGCATGCCCGCCCTTCTGCGAGTTTTAAGTTTAAGTTGCCACTATTTAATTTACAACCCTCGTATATAAATTTTTCAAGATGTTTGTATGAGTCTTTAGACCAAGAAGTCAGTGGGGGCCCCCCAAATGGATTTGTGCTTCTCCTCAATTGTACGGTTAATCGGGCCCTGTCGGAAATTGATTGATGAAAATTTTAAGTTAGGGATTTTTGAGCTAAACAGTGCGATTTTAATTACTCTCATCGTTTACTGGTAACCCGCGATTCGCCCGGGGAAAACGAACGGAAAATAGATTTTCTTGGAAGTTGTCCGAAAAGTTTTAGAAGTTTTTTGAGATGACAATTCGATATGAATCATGCACCCTCATTTCCGGGAAAATTAGTGTTCTTATTAATATGCGCTCCGCCTGGGACAATCTATAGCAGAAACTTCGTTTTCTTGGAAATTTCTTGAACAATTTTGATAAAATTTGGAATGAATGATTTTTGGTATAGTAGTGTGCTATTTAAATTGTATCATTATAAAAATAAATAAACAAATAAATAAATAAAGCGTTCACTGGTAGCTGCGCCCCGCCCGGAAAAAAGAAATTAGAAAATAGTTCGAAAGGTTTTGAAAAAAAAAAAAAAAAAAAAAAAAAAAAGAAGTATTTGAGATAACAATTTGATATGAACTGCCATTATCTAAAAAAAAAAAAAAAAAAAATAGGGTTCACTGCTAACCTGCGCCTGAGACAAAATATGTCAAAAATCTGGTTTTCTTAAAAACGGCTGTATTATTATCATTATTATTATTATGGGTAAAGAATTTTTTTGAAATTCGAAATCGTTATGACCTACTTATTTTTCCTTCTATAAGATATGAAATGTAAGTACACACTGCTAAAAATTATATTTTTAAAGAAATAGATTTATAATGTTAATAACCAAAATACTACATTTATCCTATAAATGAATTTTATTGGAACATCGAGATACTACTTAAATAAATGAAAAAAAAAAAAAAAAAAAAGAGCTATTTTGTTTGCAAAGTAATAGATATAAAATTTTGCACAAAACAGATTTTTTTTTTTTTTTTTAAGATTTATGTATTTTTTTCTTCCATATAAAGTCATGCAATTGTGATGCATTCCTTAGCAACGGTTACTATATCAACACGTTTTACAAAGTTATTTGTTATCACTGCCGTCTTTGGCAAAGTTTAGCTGTAATAATTCGTAAGTTTACATAAAGAGACAAAATACTGGTCTGGATGTTGTCGGACATCCTACAGGACACAAGGTGGGATTATTTATTCTTCTAAAATATTAACATAGTTCAGAATTCATCTTAAAAAGTCTCCAAGTAACGTATTAACCCAAATAAACTACTACGTCAGGAACGCCCAATCCGTGGGAACACCAAAGAATAATATTTGAGATGTATACAGCTGTTTCGGTAGCATTAAGCGTGTGCCGTCTTCAGTGTAAAATGAATTCTGAATCTGGAGAAGTGCTCGTCTATATAGGAGAGGGACCGAATTTAGTTCAACCAATAGGATTACGGGAAAGGTGGGGAGTGTGACCAATAGGAATTTAGGAATGGTAGCTGTGTAAACAGTAGAAAGAAAATGTGGACTGAATGTAAAATTTCCAACAATCAGACAAATAGGCAACAGCGAATTCACAATTTACAAGGTTTTTAAAATTTTTATAACTATGAAAAGCTTCAAAGAAATCGAGTTCATGAATGAATTTAAGCCTGCAAATTATTTTAGCCGAATTAAAATTATGATTTTCCTCCCAGCAATGTTTTGAAATAGCCGATTTATTGGTTTCTTGTTTGCGGACGTAATTCATATGTTCTTTTAGACGAAATTTAAGACTGCGTTTAGTTTGGCCAATATATGATAAACAACATTGACAGGAAATACTATAAATGCCCCCCTATATAGACGAGCACTTCTCCAGATTCAGAATTCTTTTTGCACTGAAGACGGTACGCTTAAGGCTACCGAAACAGCTGTATGCATCTCAAATATTTTTCTTTGGCGTTCCTGATGCAGTACTTTATTCAGGTTTTAATATTCCAACGCCAAGTCTCCTGTTATTTTTAACATATTAGCCGTTTTTCTCAGTTCATAGCTGCCAACTTTTAAAATTTTTTAATCTGATTTAACACCACAATTTCTTAAAAGGAATATGTCATATATGTTTTCGACGGTTAAATAAGCTGAAACCAGTTCTACAATTTTTCTGGTATTAAATCTCCCTTGAAAAGATATTGGGAGCGTAGAGAGATTGGCATAAAGAGACTTGGCACCCTATGCTAGTTTTTCGTTCTGTTTGTTATTGGAAAGAAAATGGCTAAAGTAGTTTTTCCTATACCAATAACATTTCTCTAAATTAAATTAAATTAAATTATGCTGTTTAATTTTATTTCATTTTCACCGCGTACTTTTTATTTCCTAAATTCAATATTATCTAAATCTAATCAACCATGGAACTATTTTAAAATTTAATATACGATTTTAATTACATTTTTAGATATATTTTAGATATAATTAATTATATATTCGTTACATTATACTACATTTTAGTTTAACTATATTTTAATTATTTCAGTTATATTTTTTATACGAAATTCTTACAAATTCCTATGCTATTGTATGTAATTTCACATTTCAGTTCTTTTTTTCTCTCTTTCTTTTTCCTTTCCTTTCCTTTCTTTTTTTTTTTTTTTTTTTTTTTAACTGTTTGATTCAAGGTGGGTTATTGCAAATTTTCACAGCGCTAAAACCATTATCAGAAAACAAACAATAGTCCTGTCGTACTAAAAATGTATTAAAAATAAAAATTCATTTTGTGATACAACCGTGCAATTAATAACTACGAAATACTTCTTACTTAAATAAAAATAAATACGCTACATTAATTTGGTAAACAGTTACGCATCTTTCTGCCCATGCTTTCAAAATATTATAAAATTTTACTCATTTAACTTCCCAAAACAATTTACAATAAATATCAATGATTACAATTTGGAATGTATTTCGGATACAGCGCTGTTGCCAGAATATATGAAAATAATTTTTTATATAAATCTTTTCACTTCATTTCTACTCCTCTCCATTTTTCAACACGCTTTAATTCCGCAAGGGTAAAAGTCGAATTTAAATAATAGATGTCGCAGAAGCGTCAAATTCCCCTAAACATAAAAGGGTGAATAAGTGGGCAGAACGAGAAGAGAAAGGGAGAAGAGGCAGGGAAGGGAGGAAATGTACAGATGAATTACGTATGGGGTTAAGCGAGAGAATTTTGAATTTAAATCGAATTAAAGCGAAAGGCGAACGTGTTGCTTTTCGTAATCGAATTAAATGTCAGTGTTTAGTATCGGCTAATTTATGAAGGGCATTTTTAGCGCCTGACACGCCCCTGTTTTTGAAGCATTAAAAATTTATTTTAAAGTTAGTTTTCGAATTGAGTTATGGGACTTGATAATTTGTCATTTCTTGTTTGTAACTAAAGTTCTCCCCTATTCCATTTTTTTCTTAATGGCTGATAGATTTAAGCTTTAAAGTAAAATTTTATGCCATTTTACGAATTTACATATTTTTGAAATAAGAGAAATGTAAAAATTAGACACCAAAGTTTTTTTTTTTGTCCGGTACTTCCAAAATATATATTGATTAAATATTGTAGAAAATAAGGAGTATCCCTTTTTGAATATTTATTAGTATGTGTGCGTGTGTGTGTGTGGGGGGGGGGGGGGGGTGGAGTCTATTTTAATCAAACTGAAATAAAAACGTTTCTCTGATTTTATGGACCATTTGAATTAAAAAGGAATACACAGAAACATGAATTCAGCTAAATATTTGCTTTTTGTGTGTGTGTGTGTGTAAAAATCCAGAAAATAAACAAAAACTATTATGAGAAACTTCAACTGTGAAGCATTTAAGGATATAGAAATCGATCTGACAGGTTGCACTGTTCGGGTAAATAAAATTCCCTCTTTCCGAGCTGCATAAGTGGGGGTATCTATAACGTTTCTTGTAATAAATGATATTTGTCTTACACAGGTCAAACTGAAAGAAATCTTGAACGTTTACGCGAACGTTCTCGGTATGTCGCTAAACAAAAAATTTCTACATCTTTCATTCTGACCATAGTTTTAGCTTACAGCAAGCCAAAATTATTTATAATGCCAAGCGCGTTACCGAGTTAGATTTCCTGCAAAATTTAGATATCTTTTTTAATCATGATAAAATAAAATGAAAAAGCTGATGCCACTTTGATGTCTACAGCTTGGAAAAACTATTTAGTTCCATTAAATAATTTTCTTTCTTTTTGCAAAATAAATAAATAAAATAAGATAAAATAAGTTGTATTTAAAAACACTTTCACTAATTTTTTTTTGTATTTCTTTTGTCTCCTGATTTTTGTGTTCCTTTCTCATTGGTTTTTGCTCTAAGATACGTATTATTATAAGGCACGTGTTTTTTGCACCTGAAGAAGAAAGACTCATCCTTACGAGACCAGTATTGCTTAAATTAATTTTATTATGTGTGAAGAAGTTTTTAAGTTTAATTATTTATTGTACACCCGTTCTTTAATTTATTATTTTTAAAAAGAAAGCTTTTAACAGAGATGTTTACATTACTTTCAACACTTACGTTTAAAAATTAATATGAAAAAGGTACAATTAAATGAGTTAGTCTTTTTTAAGAAACCTACTATATTTCACAGCCTTATTTTTAATATCTGGTTTACAAAAGCCAATGTCAAAAAAATTGATATCAATTGTATAACATCTATCAAAATATCTGTTGATATTCCTGAGATATGATACAATATGATTTTTCAGACGTCTAGCAATACGTCTCGATAATTGCAAAAATATCATTTTTCGAACATCTACTTTATAAAAACCAATGTTAAAAAAATTAATATTGATTGTATAACATCTATCAATATCTGTTGATATTCCTGAGATATGATACAATATGATTTTTCAAACATCTAGCAGTAGTCTCGATAATTGCAAAAATATCATTTTTCAAATATCTGGCTTACGAAAGCAAATGTAAAAAAAAATTGATATTAATTGTATAACATCCATCAATATCTCTTGATATTCCTGAGATATGATACAATATGACTTTTCGGACATCCAGCAAGACGTCTCGATAATTACAAAAATATCATTTTTCGAACATCTGGTTTACGAAAGTCTATGTAATATATATATATATATATATATATATATATATATATATATATTAATTTTATAACATCCATCAATGTCTGTTGATATTCCTGAGATATGATACAATATGATTTTTCTGACATCTAGCAATACGTCTTGATAATTGCAAAAATATCATTTTTCGAACATCTGGTTTACGAAAGCAAATGTAAAAAAAAATTTATATCAATTGTATAACACCCATCAATATCTGTGGATATTCCTGAGATATGATACAATATGATTTTTCGGACAGCTAGCAAGACGCCTCGATAATTACAAAAATATCATTTTTCGAACATCTGGTTTACGAAAGTCTATGTAAAAATATATATATATATATATATATATATATATATTAATTATATAACATCCATCAATGTCTGTTGATATTCCTGAGATATGATACAATATGATTTTTCTGACATCTAGCAATACGTCTTGATAATTGCAAAAATATCATTTTTCGAACATCTGGTTTACGAAAGCAAATGTAAAAAAAATTTATATCAATTGTATAACACCCATCAATATCTGTTGATATTCCTGAGATATGATACAATATGATTTTTCGGACAGCTAGCAAGACGCCTCGATAATTACAAAAATATCATTTTTCGAACATCTGGTTTACGAAAGTCTATGTAAAAAAAAAAAAAAAAAAAAATATATATATATATATATATATATATATTAATTATATAACATCCATCAATGTCTGTTGATATTCCTGAGATATGATACAATATGCTTTTCTGACATCTAGCAATACGTCTTGATAATTGCAAAAATATCATTTTTCGAACATCTGGTTTACAAAAGCAAATGTAAAAAAAATTGATATTAATTGTATAACATCCATCAATATCTGTTGATATATCTGAGATATGATACAATATGATTTTTCGGACATCTAGCAAGACGTCTCGATAATTGCAAAAATATCATTTTTCGAACATCTGGTATTATTTATAGACATTCAATGTATCAAATTGATATGAAATTAACATGCCCGTATTTGCATTTATCAGAGTTTTAGTTAAGTATATATGACTTAGATATAACTACAAAAGTTTACAGTTATCAAATAAATTTTTTTGAGTTTTAGAATTGATTTAATGATTATGTTATCTAAGAATATCAAAAAATGATGTTCACAGATGTTAAAAAAAGTTTGGCTAATATGGTTATGATACCTGAAGTATAAATATACCATATACGCTAAAAACTTTTATCAAAGCGTACACTTACTGACGATTCGACCGAGGGAATAAAGAAAGAAAAAAAAATACTGAAGCCTATTTTTGTTTTTTAAGAAACAAATATAAATTATGTACAAAATAGAAGTTAATTTAAGACGACATTTTTTTTGTCTGTTATTCTATGTAAAGACTTGTGGTAACTATGTTGGATGCCTTAGCAACGGTTACTTTATTTATTTCCTAAAATTTCTTTTGCATGTTTTCTCTCAATTTTGTTTTTAATATGTTTCTTAGTTTGATGCAACAGAGGAAAAAAAAGGCCAAATTTTCTTTTTTTTGTTGTTGGATTAAATATACAAAAAGCGTAAAGGGATAGAGAGAGAGAGGGGGGGAGAGGAAAGGGGGGGAGGGAAAGAGATTCTTTATCTTAAAATATGAAGTTGCTTCCCTGAGCAACGGTTACCATGTTCATTTCCTAAAATTATTTTCTCAATTTTATTTTTAAGATACGTTTTTTAATTTGATTCGATAGGGAAAAAAAGGGCAATTTTTTTTTTTTTAGTTGGTTTAAATATATACAAAAGGTGTTAAAAAAAAAAAAAATAAATAAGAGAGAGAGAGAGATTCTTTACCTTAAAATATAAAGTCGCGTTCCTTAGCAACAGTTACTGTATTCATTTCTTAAAATTACTTTTACACATTTTCTCTCAATAATATGTGTATATATATATATATGTGTGTGTGTGTGTTTATGTGTATATTAAACTCGTTTTTAATGTTTTTTAACTTGTTGTCAAAATAAAAACCGTTTTGATGTGGTACATTTTTTCTAAAAAAAAAAAAAAAAAAAAAAAAAAAATAGTACCGTCGTCTTAAAAAGAAAAAGAAAAAGAAAATCATATGAAAGGGAATAAAAGGTGGCGATATACCATATATCTAAAGGACAATTTTTATCATCAGCAGGGGGTGACATGGAAGTCCGTAGCAACTTGTCGGGATAGAAACCATGAACAACATCACCCGGACATTCAATCCGGTAAGCCGATTAGGTTACGCTGTTCACGGATTTTTATGATCCGGAACAATGTGTATAGAAGGATAGGAGATGGTCAGTCCGAAGCATAGATGCTGTGCCGATTTATTTTTATGGCCTGAATCTACGCCCTCCTGTGGTTGGGAAAATCAGTTTAGTGGTGATGAGAAAAAACTATGAAATAAAAAAAAAAAGTTTCATTTATCAAGCGCTTCCCAGGGTTATTTACAGACCTTGATTAATACCAGGAAACACCGTTGCTACTATTTTTAAAAAATATTCCTTTCATTAATATTAACAAGAAGAAAGTTTTGGATTTGTAAATATTATAGATGTCTGGTTTTCGACAGATTTTCACATTTTGAGAAGTCCACAACTTGATGTGATATTTTTCCTGTCTGTGCCGGAAAACAATTTTGTGGACGCTCTAAATCAAGAACTAATACGCAGAATTAAAAAATAAATTATTTTTCGTTGCACATTGACATAAATTAGCCGAACTTTTAAATTAAATGCACCTTTTGGTGCATATTATTGTTCAATAAGTAGCGCTGTTGTACAGAATTTTTTTTTTTTTTTTTTATAATTTTAAAAATAGCAGCACAAGAGAAAATTTCGTATAAATATGCACAAAAAAATTATTACTTTCTTCTATATTCAATAGAAGAAAGTATTGGATTCGTAAATTTTTCGACCTCGGGTTTTTGATGGATTTACACGTTTTGAGAGCTGTAAAACACGATTTGACCATTTTTAGAAAATGTCTGTCTGTCTGTGTGTGTGACAAAATTTTGTGGCAACTGTATCTCAAGAACTATTGCACAAAATTTCATAAAAATTGGTATGTAGTTGCACCTTGACATAAATTAGTGCCTATCAACTTTTGGTAAAAATTGTCTTTTAAGTTGCGTTGCCATCCCGCTTTTTCTAAATTTTTAACATGGGGGTATAGGACAAAATTTTGTATAAATGTGCATGAAGAGAATTATTTTTTAATAATCATTATGAAACTTACCAGAAATTTTATCATAGAGATAGTCAACTGGAAATTTTTTTTTGTATGTGTAGAAGCCTCGTCACCCCCCCCTGGGGGGGAGTCCCCTCTCGAAGGGGGTAAATTTTCATGATGGGTATCTTTCAAAAGAGCTCGCCAGTACCTTTAAAACGAATGGTTGAACCATCGATCTGCGATAATTTAAAATGAAGTTATCGATTTTTTTTTTAAATGTAATATTGAGAATAAAATTGACTTTTTTTAGTGTTATATTATACTACATCTCTAATATGGAAATCTTCTGCATTATCATGGAAGATAATTTTTTTAAATAATAATTTTAATAAATTATTTTTACTGAGTAAATTTGTATAGGAAAATATAGAAGAAAGTCATGTGGTGGCCACAACATACTAGTTTTAATGTATGTCTTTAAATAATATGAAAGGTTTTCTACACAATTTTTTATATCCTTTAAATTTCTGAACTCGTAAATAGTCTTTAATCTCGTTTTAAACCAAATACCAATTTCTCTACTTTATAGTAATATAAATACTATGCTAATTTATTAAACCTTTCGCGTTTTTCTCGTTAAGTTTAAATTTTTCTTGTTTATTTTTTTCTTATTATTTTTCTTATAACTTTTTACTTTGTTATCATATATGGTTTGGAGAAAGTCGGGCAATCGTAAAACTTGTACAACCCGCTCCACACATCTTAGGCCGTATTGAACTCTGCTCCTTCTTCTTATTTTAGTTTATGTTTATCTGTGTTCAACAATTATCGTCTTTATTCGTAGTGTTTAATCATTTTAATGTATTTTTATGCAGGGTGATAGTAATTAAACTTAGCCTATTCAGCGCTCTCCATAGGTGTAACTAAAATGAAGACTGCGTTGAAAATGTATAGATAGACAATTCAACGGATGCGTTCAAAGATTCTGAAAAAAAAAAAAAAAAAAAAAAAAAAACTTTTTTGATACTGTCCGTTTCGATACTGATTATTATTAATTTTCTTTTCTTTTCTTTTTCTTTCTAAGAAAAGAAATAAACAGAAAAAACTATTTTGATGAAATTCTGGCAAAAAGCAGAATTTAGTTTAGCACGGAAGACTATTGATTTTTTTTTTCCAAATTATAACACCGCTTTCAAATTATTCAATTATATTTTCGATAAATTTTCGATTTCGATAAATGTCCAACTACCGTAAACCTGGTATCGTAAAAATCCGTAGATTGAGACTGAAACTAATAGTCTTCGGTCCTAAAAAATAAATAAAAATAAAATAAAACATACAAAAAATAAATAAATAAAAAATCCGTTAGGGGGGGGGGGGGGGTCATACATTAAAATACAAAATACAATTTTTTTCAGCATCGTTCAAAATATCTATCTACAAAGTTTCCATTCAAGCAACAGAGTTCTCTGAATAAGCCTAGTTTAATTACGATCACCCTGTATGTATGTTTATATGTGTATATATATAAAATTAAGATTTCGTAAAAATTTAGCTTTTAATAGATACATGATAATACCAACACCACAAAAATAAAACTGATTGTAACACAGTAAAAAAGCTAGCACAGAAACTTTACGATTCCTTTTATGTCCAATTAAAAGACAAAACAATTTGAATTACTTACGCCTACAGGAGAAAAAAGGACCATAAAACTTTGACAGAGAAAAATTGATGAAGGTTCTCAATAAATTTATTAAAAATCTGGAGTGACTCCACTTGACTTTCCGAACATTGAGTAATTAACAGTTTTGTAGATAAAGTAAAGAAAGAGGAGTTGTTAAACAAACAAAAGAGAGAAAACCATAATAGAGTGTTTGAGTATTTTTCTCCCTATATTACACGATGTTTTATTTAACGCTACTGAACTTTGAGCCCATAGATCATAATGATCAACAATTTTTCGTTGTGTCCCTGTAAAAACCTATAAATGCTAGATTCACCAAAATGCTTATAGTTAGTGTAATAGTAACTTACAATATTCATATAAATTTTCAGCTCAATTGAATTAGGCCTTTAGACGCTATCGCACTTTTAAAAATTTGGTCCTATAGGCCATAATGATAAAGAATTTTTCTTTGTGTCCCTGTGAAAAAACTGTAAGTGCTAAATTCACCAAAATCTATACAGTTCGTGCAACTGTGACCTATAACATGTGTACATTTTTTTTTTTCTTCTCACATTAATAAAGCATTTAGACGCTATCGCACTTTTAAAAATTTGGTACCATAAGCCATAATGATAAAGAATTTTTCTTTGTGTCCCTGTAAAAAAACTGTAAGTGCTAAATTCACCAAAATCTATACAGTTCATGCAACTGTGACCTATAACATGTGTACATTTTTTTTTCTTCTCACTTTAATAAAGCGTTTAGACGCTATCGCACTTTTAAAAATTTGGCCCCATTGGCCATACTGATAAAGAATTTTTTCTGGTGTCCCTGTAAAAAAACTATAAGTGCTAGATTCACCAAAATCAATAGGGTTCGTACTATGGTGACTTACAATATACGTACCAACTTTCAGCTTATTCGAACAAAGTGTTTAGACGCTAGCGTGTTCACTCACAGACACACACACACACACACATGCATACACACATGCATATATCATCGTAAAAATAGTGAGAACGGACTCAGGGGACCTCGAAACGTATAGAAACATCCAAATCTCAAATTCGGATTTTTGACATGATTACAATAATTTCCTCACTATAGTGTTCGGAAAGTAAAAATGTAACAGGAAATGAGAATTGAATTAAAAAGTATGAAAAAAGACCACAGGAAATAAGAATTGGATTAATAAATGCTTAAAAATAGAAGTATTATATAGTGAACTAGGGTAAAATTCTACATGGGAAAGAGTGGCGCGTTTCCCCCTTTTCGGAAAAATCCTCCTTCCCAGGAAGGGATTATCAATATGTGTATTCTTGATGAAACGATTATATATCACAATATCAAGCATTGTGAGTATTTTCTTCTGTGCTTCTAAAACAAGTGGTTGAACCATATATATCTCTGATAATTTGTAATAAAGTTTGTTATAATCATTTTTTCATTTTTAATAATAAAATAAAATAAATAAATAAAATAAAAATGTCTTAAATGAATAAATAAATTAAATAAACTTGAAAAAAATTCTGAAGATGTCTGTCGGACACCAAAAATGTCTTTCTTTCTAAATTAAAAGTTTTACTTCTCTGAGATGAAAATCGTCTGCAGTTGCAATGGGAAACTAGTAAGTTTTGGCTACCACAAAACTATTTTGTTACAAAAATTCACGAATTACAAATTATCTTTTAACGTTATTATTTATCAAAGCTATTTCTTATGATGAATGCAGACGATTTTTATCTCAGAGAAAAATAACACTCAATGTCGAAAGATAGAATTTTATGCCCTACAGACAACTTATTAGAATATATATATATATATATATATATATATATATATATATTAACATAGATATAGTAAGAAGACATAGATTGATCATTAAGTAGGAAGAAGCGATGCCTTTTTACTCGGGAAAAGTCACTCTAATGGCTGTTTTTCCCCGAGTAAATTACGCACAGAAATACACAGGATAATTTAGCAAATAAAATTTATGAATAATTTATGTATTAAAGGTAGATGAAAAACTCCAGATACAGTTTCAAATTCCTTTTTCTTTCCTTTTCCTTTTCCTTTTTTTTTTTTTTTTTTTTTACTGTATCTATTAATTTAGTTAATATTTAAAGTTAAACTCTTTTTTATATACTAAAACTAATGTTTTTCTCCTGTGCCGCTGCTAACTATATTTAAAAGAATTTTAAAATTCTATATTACTTACTAATGTAAAATATTAAAAAATATCAAACTTTAAAAAAAGTATTCCATTAAAAATCAAAACAATATTTAAACTATAATAATAACAAAACAACTGATTATAAAAACTAAATTTTTTTAATTTAGTCAAATATAATTTACTTATAATAAGTTATCTATTTTTTTTCATATATTTATTAGAATAATTAAAAGCTACACAATATTTTGATATTTTGAAAATTCATAAACATTCTATTGTATTACTACTTCCGAGTTTTATACTCTCTAATGGCTGATGCTAAAAAAAAATTTTCGGCATCAAAAATCTTTGCTTTTTAACATGGGGATAATAGATCTATACGAATTACTATATCTATGTTTTTTATGCCTTCTTTGAGACAGGGATCGACTTTCTTTCGGCATTTAGTGTTGTACTTTGGGAGTTTGTACATGAAAATATAGAATAAAGCTTTATGACGGTAACAACTTTTGAATATTATTGTTATTATCAAACGTTTCAAAACAAAATAAATAAATTGTATCTCATAGAATCGGTTTCAAACCGATGAAGAAGAAAAAATAACATTGTGAATACCAACAAGGAGTTCATTCCGGAGAAAACCTCTTCTCGAAATTAAAACGCTGTTGCTGATGCCACGAACGAAACTAATTCACTTCACTCGGGGTCTCTATTGTAGTTAATGAAGGTATTTGGTGGCCGAAGTGGAAACAACTGATGCCCAAAGAAAAGATTAAGCGAATGGTCTTGACATCGACTCGCTACGAGGAGATATATTATGATTACAAAGTGATCATTCTTACTTATTTAATTAAATTTAGTTGATTATTCAGTGGATTAAACGAAAGTAATTTTTAGGTTTTGTATTTGAATATAATAATAATGATGATGATGATGATGATGATGGTGATGGTGATGAGAATAATGTAATAACAAAATTAACACTAATACTGATAAAATATTAATAGCATTAAAATTTGAATAAATAACTAAATAAATAAATAAATTAATTAATTAAAAAGAAAAGTGATATTAAGAAAAATAAACAAATTATATATATATATATATATATATATTTAACTTAATCTAAGACATTCAGGCTTTTAATATATTATTATAAAATTTTGTATGTATATTACGAATATTTCACAAAGTATCCTTTTAATATACAAGCGAGTCAAAAAGTAAATAATACTTGAGTAAAAATGCCACAAAATATGAAGAAGAGAGGAATGAAGATTCTTTATTGAATAAGATAAAGAAAAGAAATTTTTCCATGTAGTCTTTAAACAACTTTTATCCGACAGTCGTACACAACGAGATATATAAATTAGAGTGCTGATTCAATGGATGAAGGATTCGCTTTCCGTGGTTCAAGACGAATCATGTGACATGCTCCAATAGGTTGCTGTGTTTGGCCCTTTATCGCTATTTTGGCATTTAAAATATCAGTTCGACAAATTATCATTATTATTAGGTAACATGACAGTCGTATGACCGAAATAAATTGTTTTGAAATAATTTTACACATATTTCACATTTTAATAAATAATAAAATACCTTTTTTTTCATTGTTTTCCAACAAAATTTAAAAGTGTTTATAAAAGAAAATTTAAACTTTTAAAGAGCTAAATTTAACAACAAATAATATTTTTTCAACTATTTTTAAGCATTTTGTCTGTTAAAGTTCAACTACACGAAATTAAAAAGAAGTAAAATCAAAATCAAAATGATTTAGAAAAAAAGAATATTAAACTATTAGAAAAAAAGAATATTAAAGAATTAGAACGTTAATATTAATTATTAACGTAAGTAAGCAAAAACATTGGCGTTTATGAGTTATGCGAAGAACAATCTCCAAACCGTTGCCATAGAAATTTACTGAAAATAAGCTGTTACCAAGGGAACCACCGAATACGCAGGTGCAAGGAGAGCATGTCACATGACTCATCTTGGATCTTCTCAAGGGTTACCATTTATCACTCTACTTTATATATCTCGTTGGTCGTACAGTAAGATTTTCCATTGTAGTAAAATAGGAATATCATCCAGTGTTTTCTGTTCATTTCAGCACAGGCAGTTTAATTTCCTCATCGATTAAAAAATGTCGACTAACGACATTTCCAAAAACAAACAAAATAGCAAAATGCTATATGCAAAAGGCTGTATGGTAAAGATCGGATAAGTTATTTTTCGGTAATAGGTTATTTCGTCCCACACTACCTTTGGTAAGCGGATGTAATAACTTAATGCTTTTATAAATTATTATTGCCTAACTGATATGTGACTAAAGAATATTTTAATCACTTCAGGATATGCAATATATGCACATGTCTTACATAATGGATATAGTTTATGTTTTTGAGCCCCAAACCTTCGAACAGTAATCTTCATTTTATATAATAGAAGGTGATGCGAATTAAAAAGATAAAAAGCGCTAGTACGAAATAGTGGTAGTCAACTTTTAAAAAACCGTTCACAGACGACCGTCCCGAGTAAGTAAGCACAAGATTCTGTTAACACGTTGAGCGCCACGCAAATTCTTAAAATCCATTAAAATTCCATAATGATTCCCCCTGTAATAAATAAATATTAAGCAACTTTTTAATAAATTTTCAATCATTAAATGTAATATTTTGAGTTTTACATCTTATTTTATATCCGCCACCGATGGTTGACGCGGCTTTATATCATATTTGACACTGTCAGCCACCGATGGCTGAAAGGGCGCGTAACGTTTAAATTTTTTATTGGTACTGCTTTTTCTTTCGGGGTAAAAGTTTCACTGAAATGTTTGAAGTATAACATGTTCTGCGCACTCCTAACGTTTCAAAATGATTCCTTCAGTACTTAGAGATGTTTAGAATCTAGAATGGCTGGCATGGCGCTCAACGTGTTAAACACAAAATATTTCTCTTTAAATGCGAAAACAGAATATTTCAAATAATATCGAGTAACACAGATGCTGTTTTCTGTAATAAAAAAAGCCCAATACATAAATCATATTATTCAATTTTTTTCAAACAGACGAGTAGTATCCTCTCTGGATTTTTCGGAAAAATTTGAATATTCCAGAGTGACAGGAGAATCGATATACTTTGAAAATGTTTTACTAGTTAGTTGTAGGGCGACTAAGGCGCCCGTTGAAAAATTATCATTTCATTTTATTTATTTCTCACTTCAAATAATTCATTTGCTAGGAAGCCTGTGCGAAATTTTCGTTACCTTTAAAATTTAAAATTATTATTATTATTTTATAGACGTCATTTTTTCATATTCATGAGCAAATTTAATATTTTTTTTTTTTTTTTTTTTACGTGAAAGCATATTTCATTTCATGCTGGAAAAAAAAAAAAAAAAAAAATGGCAACAATAAAAAATTTAAATGTCTATTTTAAAGCTATGTCTATTTTCATATTTTAATTGATTTTAAAAAATCTAATCAAAAATTCGTTACAAATAAGGTACCCAATGAAAGAGGTGGTTTTTTCTGAATCCGTCGGATTGAACAGCTTATCGATCTAACAATTAGATTTTTTAAAATTAACTAGAATATGAAAATTAGGTGGCAACTTGCATTCACACACAGACAGAGTCCAAGGAAATTTCTTAGCCTTTTTAAGAGTGATAGAGCAGCGGCACCTAGATAATATCTAGGATGTGATGGACAGAGTCAGTCAGTGATGAGCGTAACTATATATATGCTGATTAAATTAGAAGCAGTTTTTTTAAATTTGAAAATTTGCCGATAAATATAGCCTGATGCCATTTATTATTATTATTATTATTATTGAATTGTTAATGGTGACATACGATTATAAATTACTAGTCTTAACCCTTTTGCTTTCATTAAAGCATCAAAAATTGCCCCAATAAAAGATCAGCTAACTAAAATAATTAAAAAATGAAACACTAATAATTGAGCAATCTACTTATCAATCCAAGCTTGAACGTTACATAAAACCACAAATAAGTAAAATGTTCCCTAAAATCACGTGCACTGAGAAAAAATTCTGTAACTGACGTCTAGAATCTACATTGTGGCTTTAGAAAAAAATAGTTCCATATCAACATTACAAATTCTGGTCCCCTTTGAAAGCGAGTTCTAGAAAGCCCTATTAGAATTCTAGAGCGTGCGTCTATATTATCGAGGGCAAAGTTATTTAAAAATCTCTGCAAATAAATGCGAATACAAGAGGCGGGTTTCAGCAACTATTATAATCTTGGTTTATTACCCAATTCTAGAAAATCAAGCGAGAATTTCTCACTTTACAAAGATTCAGAATATTCAGAATATTGTTTCACCATCTAGAAATGTGTGGACTAGAAATTCTCGATAATTTCGTCTATTCAGTTTATTGTCGTGCCTTATGCGCATAGCTCGGAAATCTATATTTCTAGTTAAGGGATTTAGAAAATGACCACTTATTCGTTCTAGATGAAGGCGGTATATATATATTTTTCTCAATGTGCGATTGCGTTTTTTCATTTCAATTTCACTCTCGAACCTGCTTATTAGCAAATTAGAATCGCGATGGTATTATTAAGTTAAGCTGGGGAAATTACACGTTAAAATTCACGGCCAAAAACAGATTTATTAACATTTAGATGGAACTAATATTCAATAATAATAATAGATTTAGAATAATACATCGAAAAAAATATTAAAAAGCTGGAAGATAATCAAAGGTATTTACTGTTCCGCTTATTAAAATCACATTTGTTCTGAGCGGAATTGATTTTATTAAGCGGGTGATTTTTTTATCAGGCTAATGTTCTTGCATTCAAGTAAAAAAAAAAAAAAAAAAAAAAAAAAAAAAACTTTCCCGAATTTGGGATGAAATTTCAAAAGGTAAAGAATATTGGTATTAGTAAGCAATATTAATTAATTTTAGATGGATTATTAATTAATTGTTCCTTCGATATAAGTAAATTAAACGCATTCCAAGTTCCCATGCGCTTTTCTTTGAGGAAAATCATCATTACTTTACCAAAAGTTCACGCTGTTCTTATAAATTTGAAATATTTCCGTTTAAACCTCATGAATTATAGTAATCTCAAAATAAGAACTAGAAATCGCCTCTTAATAATTAGAAATTTAAAAAATATATATCATTTCAAATCAAAGTTTTAACCTATTACTGCGTTTTGAAAAACACGTTCCTTGAAACTGTTACAGAGATAAGTTATGGGGGCGTGTTTAATTTGTAACTGTGCTGCAAGTGTAAAAATCTTCGACAATGAGCGATAACGGAGGGTATGTTGTGCTTTAATTTCTTATATATATATATATATATATATATATAAAAGTATTGTGCATAAATGATATTTTTGGCTGCTGAGGAGATATTTTTGAGTTTATTAACCGGCGATGCTGATTTTATTAAGCGGGGGCTTGAAAAGTAGTTTGTATTGATTTGATTCCGGTTCTGGCAATTTGATCAGATTAAGCGGCTGATTTTATTAACAAGTGATTTTATTAAGCGGCGGTTACTGTATTTGAAAATATTATTTGACTAATATCAAACGTACGAAACTAATAGGCATAAATTTTTACTTTCCGAACACTATAGTGAGGAAAGTATTGTAATCATGTCAAAAATCCGAATTTGAGATTTTGATGTTTCTATACGTTTCGAGGTACAATGAGTCCGTTTTCACTATTTTTGCGATGATGTATGTATGTGTGTGTGTATGTATGTGTGTATGTATGTGTGTATGTATGTGTGTATGTATGTGTGTATGTCTGTGAGTGAACACGCTAGCGTCTAAACGCTTCGTTCGAATAAGCTGAAATTTGGTACGTATATTGTAAGTCACCATAGTACGAACCCTATAGATTTTGGTGAATCTAGCACTAATAGTTTTTTTACAGGGACACAAAGAAAAATTCTTTATCATTATGGCCTATGGGACCAAAATCTTAAAAGTGCGATATTATCTAAACGCCTTATTCAATTGAGCAAAAAATTTATACACATATTACAGGTTACAAATACTCAATCTGCATAGATTTTGGAGAATCTAGCACTTATAGTTTTTTTACAGGGACACAAAGAAAAATTCTTTATCATTATGGCCTATGGGACCAAATTTTTAAAACTGCGATAGCATCTAAACGCCTTATTCAATTGAGCTGAAAATTTATATGAATATTATAAATCACTGTTGCACTAACTATAAGCATTTTGGTGAATCTAGCATTTATAGGTTTTTTACAGGGACACAACGAAAAATTCTTTATCATTATGATCTATGGGCTCAAAGTTCGGTAGCGTTAAGTAAAACATCGTGTAGTATATGGAGAAAAATACTCAAACACTCTATTATGGTTTTCTCTCTTTTGTTTGTTTAACGACTCCTCTTTCTTTACTTTATCTAAAAAACTGTTAATTACTCAATGTTCGGAAAGTCGAGTGGAGTCACTCCAGATTTTTTAAGTTGGTGAATAAACGTTGGTGAATTTTTTTCACTGGTTCATTCATTTCCTGGTACTAGTGCGACGTTAAATCCAACCAACCGTTCATTTCCTATTAAAAAATAATTTTCTCTCTAACAAATAATCTGTGTTGCGTTGACATATTTCCTGAGATATGAATGTTCCCCATGAAAAAAGAGATATTGGAAGCATTATTTATTTAATAGGGTTGTGTCAGTAATATATTATTCTACAAATATATTCTAACGCAGTAATAGTATTACTTATTCTGTTAGGCGAAATAACGTACTTCTCTAATGTATGCTTCTTGAGACCAAGCCTCCCATTTTAATTTTTGCAGCAACGTTTGTGTATTGTGAGATGCATGGGGTCTTATGCACCAGTATGATGTCTTCGCTTAATTTGCCTCGTCGACGGTCTTTGATTGCTTTTCTCAAATTCTGTATTGTTTTTGCAGTATGAGTAGGCTGTTATTTTAGCCGGGAGTTAGCCTTTAGCCATGAGGTCTGTCTTTCTGTGTAAACAACACCTTCACAGTCAAAAAGACATTAGTCATTACTTTTCGAGTAGACGATTGAACTGTGGATTTTTGCTTTGGGACTGAGGTCTTGCGCTATTCTATAATAAAGCGTTTCGATATGCAGGTAAGTGGTGAAACCATGATTCGTTCTTAGTGATTATGCGTCATAGGAACTTGTTAATTTCTTCAGCATATCGTTACAGAAGGATGAAACAGGAACAATAACGTTATTCTTTTTCTACGGTCATCGACAGCTATGACACCCATCTCGTACACAATTTTCGATATTGCAGAGGTTCACGAATAATAAAATGTACACTTCCATTTGAAGTGTTCAACTCGAAATTACTGTAATTTTTATCCGTCAATTGTTTCGAATTACTTGATCGATAACAGCAAAATTCCTACGCTGATGGAAGTCGCAGGTTTCGGTGAATGATAATCGTTGGTGATATCCTTTGGACATTTCGAAATTGCTGATTGTGATATTGTATGCGTGCCATAAATAGAGACAGTAGCAGAATGAATTTTTGTGTTATGCAAATGTTTACAGTCAGCAACAAAATTATTCGAGTGCTATCAAAAATTCCCATATGAAAAAAAAGTACATTTAACACTGTTTTGTGAAATAAATCCTTCTTGAATTATGTTCTGAGTCAGTCTAAGAACATGATTCGACAAGGATTGATTTAACAAAGCAGTATTAAGTGTACTTTTTTTATATAAGAATTTTTGCTAGCGCTCGAATAATTTTCCTGCCGACTGTACCTATAAAAAATTGTACAGTTCCTTTTACTTCATATTTGAAGCATGGATGCAGATGATGCATCATTACGAGCCTCTCTTAAACCGCTTTCAAACTCTGGCTTCAGCACAGCGTCAACAGCAGCCTCTTTTCATATTCCTTTGATGTGGTATTTGAGTCGACGCTCGCTGGAGTCGTCGCTCACAAACCCCCTAGTGCGATAATTGAATAGGAACTTAGGTCTCTTTTGTAAAAGAGCAATGAAAAGTAATGCCCTTCATTGTAAACGTGTGCAAAATTTCAAGGGTCACTTTCGGACAATGGATAATTTAAGACTTTGACGCTCTACTTCTGTTGCCAGAGTTTGAAGGCAGCTTTAAAAACACTCTCACTGGTAAAACCATAGATGAATAATGAATAAGATGTACGTGTTTTAGTTCCGGTTTTAAAAAAATCTAGGAATGCCGGGTATATGGTTCTAACAATGCTGCAGTCTGATTGGTTGGCGACTTGTTGGCGAAATTTTTAAATCGCCTCGTTTCGCTGTCAGTCAGTCAGCAAGGCAATACCAACACCCACAACAAACAGCGATAAATTTCCAGAGATGGATACCCAACTTCAAGGAACTGCGTCGCAAGCATAGTATTCATTGGTGATTCACCATAGACCTTATATAGATAGACCACGCATCCCCCTCATTATTTGTCCACGACATGAGCTAGCTTCCCCAGCTAAATTATCACGTGATCCGGACCTGGAGAGAGAGACGAGAATGAATATTATGTTATTTTTCCATTTGAAAGGAAGTAGTTTTGGGTTTTTTAATTTCTGTATTGTACACATACTTTTCATTTAAACCTTTAGATTTACGCATCGTTGGAAAGCTAAAATGTCATAGATTAATTATAAAAAAGTTTCTTTTGTGAGAAACCATTTTGATTGGGAGAATTTGTTGTTTGAATTCTTACAAATTCTGCTTTCTTATGGAAGAATCTCCCTCAGGTCCCTGTCACGTGACATACGGCACTGACCGCAAAGGATGAAGGCATCAGATTACACCCTCATGTTGAAGACATTCACTATAATGGGAAGTCCTATTGGTGGCGTTGTCTATCTATATATGATCTATGCGATTCACTAGAAGGGGAACGTAAGCATTTGACGACGTGCGCCATCTTCCTTGATTATTGGTCTATGAAAAAAAAAACACTATTAGCTACACCTTTCCTACTAATTTTTTTATAACTATTTTTTAAGCCGCGAACTTAGCACAATACGTTGCTAACTGGCGCTAAGTATAACTTACTTTATGATTTGTCCTGACATATTATGTAAATTATGGGAAAAGGGGTGGAAAAATTTAAATTTTTCTGTAAAATCCAAAAATCGATCGTACAACTTTTAGAATGAAATTCGATAATAAATTTTCACATATCGAGTATGAAGAATGAAATTGGGTGTTCATTTTTAAAGATTCAACGTCACTTCAGATGCAAGAGTGTTAATAATAATAATAAATCGAAAATCGGGTTTTAAGGAGCAACTCTATGCCATTCGTAGCTCTGTGATGGTCAGAACATCGCAAATTATTGAATAGATAGACACGTAGATAGGCATGTGAATAGACACGTAGACATATACGTAGGTAGATTGCAATTCTTTCTTTTATCATAATATATATTTCATAATTGTATTTGTGAATATTCTTTTAATGGATATGATATTGTTACGAATTTGCAAATAATGCTATTTTTCTGTAATTTCATTCAAAGAGGCTGAGTCAGATTATAAAATGACAATTTTCTGCATTTCTAGCTCGTTTTCACGTTAAAATAGCTAATTTTTCCTTAAAAACGCTTTTAAAAAGCTTCAATAAAGCAGGTAGTGGAATTGGCTCCAAATTTGGCTTTCGCTCTTTGACGACCTTGGCGAGAAAATCCTTATTATCGATATACCAAATATGAAAGCTTTAAGGGCTCGCTTCACTCACCTTCGTCGGAAGCCGAAGCTAATGTTATTCTATGGGAAATTTTTCTTTACAAATAACTTATTAACTAATGCATATTTTTAAATTCTGTTTTCACATTCTGAAAATTCCCAGCTGTTAAGTTGGCAGACTTTTTAAAAAAATATATTTTTTTAATTTTTTTGTATTTTTTTTTTTTTTTGAAGCTGCAAAATACGAATTTTCGATACGTGAAATTTTTTCATTTTGCAATTTCAAAATAAAATATTAAAAATTAAAAAACTTCATTTTTAAAAAAGGTCCGTCAATTTAACAATTGGGAATTTTCTGAATGTGAAAACAGAATTAAAAAATATGTATTAGTTAATAAGTTATTTGTAAAGAAAATTTCCCCATAGAATAACATTGGCCCTGGCTATCGGCGACGGTAAGTGAAGAGGGCCGTTAACTTGAATATTTTTCGAGTTAACAGAACATTCTATGTTTTATAGAGGGGTATAAAAGGAGGCCCGATGTGGCCAAGCAGTCAGTCTCTTGCCAATCGCCTTACGATAAAATAAAATGCTCTTTTGACCAGTGTTGCCAGATCTAGTCACTGTGTATTCAATAGTCACCAATAATTTTGAGAAGTGATGTTGCATATACATGATGACTACCAATCTTTGAAGTGATTGGATAAACTTTACAATTAAAAATTATTGGTATTATTGAATAAAAAATCCGCCAGATCTGGCAACACTGCTCCTGACTAGTCTCTTTGATTACAGCCGTGCTGTGTGTTAATGCTCTGATACAGTTTATACTGGGAATTTGTTGTTGTCAGCTGTTTTTGGAGCTGTGTTTACTGGTGAAACTGAAGTTGATACCTGGTTTATAGACCTGTAATCTTCTGGAATTTTCTGTAAATAAACTTCTGAGTTTCTGCAAGTTTCGCCTTTCATTCAGGAACAACGCAACAATATCATTCCTCAGATAATTGAAGGTGAGCTTCTGTACGTCTGCTCCACCTTTATTCTTATCGACCGATGCGAAAATATTTTATATTACTGTGTAAGAAGTTGGCAAATCAGTATGTAAAAAAAATGCCTCAAAAAAAAAAAAAAAAAAAAAAAAAAAAAAAAAACATAGTTTTATTTAAAATTGCAGTAAAAATGTTGAGCAAAGAGTAGAGGTTCTAGGGCTCTCAGGCACCCACCTGAGTTTATTGTTGCTTGATCATGTAATATTTCAGAATTATAGATATATGCAAAATGTAAGCTTAATCGAACGACAGTAATCTCGTTAAAATTCGATATCAAAGTTTTTAGAGAAGATGAATGCCCAAATTCCCCTCCCCCTTCCCTACGTCTGTTACTGCCTGAAAATTGACTCAGGAAATAGGCCAGGTTATTACGGATTGTCCATAGTTTTCATATTCAAAACTTTTAACAGAATTTTTTTCTAATAATTGTCTAAAATTAAATAAGACAAATACCGCTATTTCACAACAGTGGTATGAAATTGATTTTTCGTTGGTAACAGCGTGGCACTTCTGAATCGGAATTTATACATGCATGCAAAATTACAGCCCAATCAAATGATAAGAAGCGAGTTAAAAATTCCTTGCAAGATACAACCATGACAGACAACAAACGAAGTCAAATAAAAGCCTATAATAAAAATCGAAATCAACTAAATAAAGTTTGTCGTAAAAATTATATATAAAAACTGTTTTAAAACTTTTTTTTTTTACATTTCAGTATCTAATTTTTTCGTTAATTTCAGCGTGCTAATATACTATGTTCATCCCCCTAAAAAATCGCGGGATTTGATATTTAAATTCTCAAGATTTTTTAAATCGGTCGGAACCCCGGCGTCATATTCTCTAATCACCAATTAATACAAAATAATACAATTATTAACTTTGCCTAAAAAGTTCAAAATACAGGTAACTTTGGATGAAGAAAGATAAATTTAACATCATTTTATACAGAAATACTTGAGATGTGACACTAAATTGTCGAAATAATAATTTTACATAAAATGCTAGTCTAAGCATTTTAAGAAACAGTATAGAGCGTACAATAGGCTGGCCATATGTCCTCGAATCTCGAGGACAAAATTACCTTCGTCCCCAAAAAATTACAGCACATTTGGGGACGCCGGTTATAAAGTTATTAATATTTTATTATAGTAATTTATTATATGTATAATAAGCTGAAATAAGTTCTTTTAGGTGCTTTATACATAAAAATTACTAAATTTTTACAATTTATGGTTATTTAATTATTATTTTATTTGTTTGTCCTCGAAATTCGAGGACACCGCCATCTTTGTCCAGAAATTCAATGAAAAAAATATGGTCACTCTCCCTACAGTATAATTGTATTAATTTCATAATGTATTTTTATCAACTGTTACATTAAACTATCTATTAATATCAATATTTAACTTTTTATCCATTTATATATTTGATTCGGTCGTCATAAAATTTACAAACGAATGTAAACATAGCACTTTACCAACCAAACACAATTGAAAATCTTTAAAAGATAAAGTGATGCAAAATTCATTTTAATTTTTAGGAAAAGAAATATCAATTTAATGAATTTTCCCGTTAAAAATATCATAAAATTAAGCAATTAAATTTGTTAACCAAAAGCTGACAAATTAATTTTTCACTTGAGTGTAATATATATGTAACACTTTTAAAGCAAGTTCTTTAAGAGGAAATAATTTAAAATTCTTTTGAATTATGATAAAAAGATTTTTTTTTTTTTTGTTACACATAGTATTACATAACATTTAAATAATTCAAATCAATTTCCTGGGCCTGAGATTATCATTTTTATCGAAATAAACACAATAATCCCTCGGTATCGCTGCAGTATACGCAAAGACAGCTTTAAATCATTTTTAATCTATTTGCTGTTCGAAACAGCCATTGTACGCGGCAGCTATTTCGAGAAGAAAGACATATAATTCAGATTTTTACTGCAGAATAAAACCGGAGAAAAGATGCAAAAGAAAGGGAATTCATACGACTATATAATAACATGTTTGTATAAAGATAAAAGGGGCGTTCTTATTTCCCTTAGTGTTTCTTAAATTTTCCACTAGGTGGGGAAAAGAATAGAAGATAGTAATTGTGTAATGGAAAATGCAGACGATTATGAGTTTGAATGGCCGTTTGAAACGGTAATGTTCGAGTTAATGTCAACTCAACTCTTTTTATCCGGTGAATATATGGGTCGTATAATCTGGAGAAAGTTTTGGTTGTTGCTGAATTCATTTAAGGAAAGAAAAGGAAGTAATTTCGAACTTAAAAGGTTATTTTAGAAGCTAGAATATTTTAATAAGAAGTTTCTAAATTGTTCTTTGTTAAGTTTAAGAAATATATACATGCTCAATGTTTGTTTTAATTTTAGTTTGAGTTTTACAACAGTTAAAGAGTGTAAAAATTAAACATAATTAAATTTAGGTACTATTTCGTAATATTGTGGGCTATATTCACAGTAACTAGAGAAAAAAAAATGATAAAAGCATAAATATGATATAATTTTCTCTATATATTAAAAAAAAAGTTACTGTCACTGGCGTCAAATTTTTTTGTCTGCGACAGCATCTTCTAGCGGAGGGCAGGGTCCTTCGCGTCATGAGAGGTATCAATGCGTTCCGAATACTCCAAGGAAGACATTTCAGCTGCTTAGAAATTTCTATCATTTTAATTAAAGAAGTTATTAACTAAAAACGACAAGTTCATGAAGGTACTCTATTTGCCATTTTGAAGAACGTTTCTCCCAGTGACGTTGTTCTTCTGTCATGAAGTCATTTTACACGGGAAAAGTAAAATATGATCCATGGTTGTACGTAGGTAGGTAGGTAGCTTCGATTTAACGTCGCACCAGTACTGCGCTATGGGTAATTGGCGACGGTCTGGGACGCACCCCTAGAGATGTTCCGCTCACATGCTATCACAATTTTAATCCTTCCCAGAAGGGACTCCCTTCCCCCCCCCCGCTTTGGTGATCCCCAGAGGTATAGTGTGGATGGGAACAGGGAGAACTTGGCGGTCACGACAGGTTTTATGTGCACCAGCCACGATTAGTGTACACGACGGTCTTTGGCCGGCTCAAGTATCGAATCGGCAGTCTTCCAATTAAGTGCTCGGCGCTTTACAGACTAGGGTACTGCGGCCCGAAACCATGGATACAAAACAGAAAGAAAATAAATATAAACTTTTTTTCTCTACTTTTATAAAATTAATTTTTTTTACACAGGAAAATTAAAATATGATCCATGGTTGTAGGTAGGTAGATAAATAGGCAAGTTGTGTTTGACGTCGCACCATTACTGCGCTATGTATAATTGGCGACGGTCTGGAACGCTCCCCTACGGATGTTCCGGAGACGTGCCACCACAATTTTGGTCCTACACGAAGGAAATAGTCCACTGCTTCAGTAGCCCCCGCAGATATAATTTTGACGGGAACATAGAGGATATTGCGACCACGACATATTTTACGTGCACCAGCCACCATTAGTGTACACGAAGGTCTTTGACCGGCTCGAGAACCGAACCCGCAATCTTCCAATTACGAAGGGGTACTGGTTTGTAAGGTTTGATTCGGTTGTATCCAAGGTTGTAAAAAATAAATAAAAAAAGTCACATTATAAAGCTGTAATGCAAAATGGTCTAGATATTATGAATTTCTTTCTATTAAAAAAATATATAAATATTATATATTTTAATTTGACATTGAATATGAGAATTTCCATAATAATTTTCTGCTTTTGTTTTGTAATATGCACTATTAATATTCCTTTTCAATCAAAGAAAACAGCGAATAGGCGGGCAGAGCTCTGCATGTGTTAATAAGTAAAGTGAGTCGGGGGGGAGGCGAAGCCTCCCTCGGTTGTTGGTGTGCGGAGCGAGCAGGGGGCAGAGTATATTAAAATTTCCATATTTTGCGAATTCCGAAAATTTATAGAGAAATATGCTCGGTCAAAAGTACTGTATTTATATAATTTCATTTTCTCACTGTTTTACATTGCCTGCCTTTAATAAGACATGAACGTATGGAACAAATTCCATTCCAATTCCATGTAAAATCTCACATTTTTAAAATGGATTAAAGCCACAATAGCGTGCAAATATTCATCAATAATCTATATAAATGTAGATAGATGTGCCTCTGTGTATGTACACTACGGAGCGTACCCAAATTATTATAGTAAATTAAACATCCACATTGGAGAAAAAGCAATAAACAAGGATTTTTTTTTTTTTTTTTTAAACAATATAAGCATTAAACATTAAATTACAAATACCAAATTTTAAGCACATTTTTGTACACTTGAAGTATACAAAACACTTAAATGATTAAAAATTATTATTAATCCACTTTCCATATTTATTTATTTATTTATTTTACTTTAATACAATTAGTAATTACATTTTCAATTCTTTTTAAAATGATTTACCAAATGTGTGACAATGAAAATTTACTTTATTTTATAACTTAAAAAAATTTTGCATGATTTTTAGATGAATTATTAATTTTTACTTAGTCTTCGGGTTTCGGGTTGATTTAAAATTTATCTGTTGAGGGAAGAATTCTGAACTCTATCCCGGGCATGGCAAGCTGATGCCCTTACGTGTGCAAGATTTTATCCTGGTTGACTATTGTTATTATAAATGTGTATATATTTTATTTCGCAATAATTCT